>JAWWEV010000083.1:78812809-78834966 GCA_035583235.1 Hafferia zeledoni | reverse complement strand
GCTAATGGGCCATCAATAGTTCGGGAGTCCCCCATGACTCACAGAGTTAATCACCCATTGTGTGAGTCCCTGCCCTGGGGGCGGGACTGGGTGCTCCCTGAGTGTACATAAGTGGTAAGAAGACCTGGGAACCTCTTCTCAGATCCAGAGGAGCAGCAGGACCTTGACAGGAGGAGACTGCCACACTCAACCAGACTACAGCCATCACCTGCACCAACAGGTTTTTCACTTCCTTTTTCTTTGAACCTGGGGGAACCAAGTGGGTCTCAGCACAAGGGCTAACAAATCCCTTTGTGTTTGTTCCCCAGGGTGCTGGGTTATACTGCCGGGTTTTGGGAGTTGAAAGCAACTTCCCTTTGTGTCAGTATATTTACTGTATTATTATTATTAAATTGTCGCTCTGACTTATAATCTCTCTCCTGTTGAGTTCCTTTCTCCTGCTGGTTTACCTTTAAACCAGCACAGGAATGCTCCAGACTGAAGTCCTTGGGACCTCATTCCAGCTCAGTGCCCACCTGAACTCCTCTGACTTCCCATCCAGACTCCAGATGGTGTGGCCTTTCCCATTTCACCCATACCCAGGGTCTCTGTCACAAGCTTGTTCCATGTTGCCAGCAGCAGAGACATTGATCAGCCACTGTGTTTTCCACAACCCTGGCTTAGTATTTTGTCCTTCCCTGAGTGCTTACAGTTCCATCCATGTTGCCAGCTTTGGTGGGCAAAAAACCCTCACCACAAAAAGCTGCTGCTCTTCCCAAAGAATATTTCAAGCCCTTATTCCAAAAGATGAAGTGACTGGAATATTACGAGTAAAGCCAACATATTGATTATTCATAAGGGGAAAAAAAAAATCCACTGATTTTTTTTTTTCTCAATCCTCACTTCCAAATATCCCAAGGTTGTTTTGTCTGAAGCAGGTCTTGTATGGACATTTCAGCTTATATGTAATGAAATGTATAAACTCCTGTATTAGAAGGCAATTTCAGAGCTATCCAGTGCTCCTAACAAAACTTAGAATACCTTTTATTGTGATTTCTGTTTCCTCTTCTCAGAGCTTCTTAAATAGGTATTTCTATAAGAAACGCAACTGAAGTTCATAAGCCATTAGCAAATGTGGATTGGAAACAGTGTGACACTGATGGACATACTGGAGATAGAATATGGAAATTAAAGTGAAATTCTTTAACCGTGACTCCCTTTATCTTACTCTCTTCCTCATAGTGGAATGAAAATTGGCATTTCCTGCTCCCCTCCAGCCCCTTCATTCCTGTAAGCCTTTCCAGAGCTATCAATCTATATATCTGCAGCAGGAATGAAAAGAGGTAATATTCACATCAGAAAGAATCAGCAGGACCCAACAGAACACTGAAGCCCCTTTAATTAACCTACATTGTAAGATGACTAATTCTTGTTCTTAATGTCTTGTTGAATACCCAAATCTGTTTAGTGGAACACTTTTCTTTGATGTAAGTCTTGTGTCACAGAGAATGTGCTTCAATTTCCAGTTAATTTACAGACTGGACACCAAGTGAATTTTAATATATTGTTGCAGTTCACCATCCATAGCTCAGTTGCTGCAAAGGCAGACTTTTCCAAAAATAAATGTTGTTTCTCATATATCTTATTTGCAGTTTTATTGGGCAACCCAAGGCTTTCTGAAATAATGGTGGTATGTTATACTTCAGCCATCTTCTTATCCTTGATGGTTTCCCATGAATTGAATAAATGTTTGCATAAGCAATAAATTTGCTTATTTTTCCCATGCATTTCTGAGCATTTCTTGCTGCTCCGTATACTTTCTGGATAAAATGCCCCATCAATTTAAATGGTTTCTAATCTCTATCATTCATTCACTTTACAGTTAACTTATGATCGTGTTCTTCATATACTGTCCTTGGAAGTCTAGTCACTGATTTATGAAACTTTAGCCTTCATCTTTTGCTGGAAAAAAGGTAAAATAGATGTTTAGTATTTCTAAATCCTTGGAAATATCATAACAGTGATAAAATCGTTATTTTTACTAGCCTTTGTCTTCCATACACACCCCCCAAGATAATGAGTGCTTTTCTGCTCCTTAGTACTACAGCAATGTTGTCATTGGTTTTCATTGTGCAGGTTCAGTTGCATCTTCTGGTTAATCTCTTACTCTTGGAGAGCTGAACATCTGGATAGCATAACAAATATGTGTAGCTATCAACATTTTAGTTTTGTTATGCAAGCAAAAGAACTGGTTTAGGATTTAACTTTGGTACTGTATAATGATTTAAAAGAGCATATAAAGGACTTACAATACTGACTGCATGGCATCGCTCATTACCAGAAGAGGTTTTGTACTCACACAAAAGGAAACTGATTTTGCTCTTTCAGAAAATCTGCTTGCTCAGGTGGATAATAAAAGCTGGGAAAGGTGCAATATTGGAGATTTGCTTTATTGCTAATCTAACAGGACCCTGTATACTTATTATTTGAGAGGAAGATTCTATAGTGTCTCTTTCATCACCTTCAAATTACCCCAAGACTGCTGTAATTTTCTATAAGGCAGTGAATGGAGTAGATTGAAATCTCTGTAACCAGTGAAACTAGAAATTACATCAAGATGTATTTTTAGGAGGAACTCAAATATTATAGACAAAGTTTCATTTGTCTTTATTTCATAATCTATTAAAATGTATTTTTTACTTCTCATATGATTCTTCCCCTCTTTATTCCACCCACCCACAAATACCTCAGGATTGGCAATAGAAAAATATTTTATAATTTGCAGGAATATAGGGCAAAGATTTCCCTCTTCAAATGGGCATTTTTTTCTGTGAACTGATTTATCATTCTTTGCAGACAAGATAAAAACTCAGTTTATGAACAGGTCCTAGCTAATGTTGCATGAGGAGAGACTGTTCAGATCTCTGAGGTTTAAAATTTCATGGGAGTATTGACTGTCATGCCAACACCTGGTGAACACAGTAGTAGTTCAAGCACACAGGGTTTAGAGAGCATAAAGGAAATCTCCTTTATGAGCTGGCCAGCCTTTAAGGCTGATCAGGACATGCATGTATACTGGAACAGGTGGGAAGTGAGGAAGCAGCAGCTGAGCTCTGTGACTTATTTTGATTCACTGGGAAAGGCAACAATATATTTTCAAGTTTCTAATAGCCACTGCTTCTACCAAACTCAAAAGGAGACAGGAAGTAGTTCTGTGGCTGGCAGGTTGTCTCCAAACCTGGCCCAGTAAGTTCTGCCTCCTGAGATGGATAACTTATGACTTGTCATTGATTCAGTCCTGTGTCCATTAAATGTCTGCTTAGGAGAAATAAATGAAATATATTTGAGTGAAAATTAATGTAAATATTTCATTGCAGCTTAATAACATTTCATAGCTTAATATATTCTATAGGATGTTTGTCTGACTACATTACAGAGCAAAAGTATAGATTCTCTAGCGGTAATTGTCTGGGTTACATTTTTTTAAAGTCCTATTCAATTCTAGGCATTCTCAGTCTCATAAACTGACTGAATTGCTTTCCTCAGCTGGGTTCTCCTCAGGGCTTTTAGCTCCTTGATGTAGTTATAAAACAAAGTTATTTTACAGGGGGAAAGGCCAAGAAACAGAGAAAACAGCCAAGAAATTGAAGGAAAAGGCTTGTCAGTTTACTTTGAGTATCTGAATATACTTCTATCCAAGATAATTGGGCTGAAATATCACTCATGTAATGCATACCTAACATTTTCATACTCCTTGCTACAGGATTTTGTGCATGCATGGGTTCAAAAAGCAATTGGACAAAGCTGTGAGAGATGAATCCTACCAAGACTTCTCAATTCAAAGACAGCTCTGTCCCAGGAAGTCCCTGACAAGTTGCTTGCTGGAGGCTGAGAGGGTGTGATGGGAAAGTAACACTACATGTTGGGCTTGCTCTTCTATTCTAATCAAGGCTACTGTTGTTGGTCATTACCAGCTGCAGGAGCACCAGGGCAGTCAGTGCACTTGGTATCATGGATTCAGGCAAACAAACATACATATATACAGAGAAAGAGAATATTGGTTGGTTCAAAATGAAGCCAAGAATTAAAAAACACATACTGTAGTCTTTGCTTTCAGTTTCCAGTGACTGGCTAAAGGATAAGCATAAGAATGAGTCAATGGTAGAAGCAGGAAGCCTTAAAAAGAAGAAATGTCTTCAGACAAACTTAGGGTTGGTTTGTTTGTTTGGGTGTTGTTTTTTGGTTTTGTTTTGTTTTTTTTTTAAGAGAATTGGTAACAAAGCTGTAAGTGTCTAGAAAAACTGTTTGGGATTTTATCATTTAAAGCATGTCTGAAAATTAATTCATATCCAGTCTTTGTAAGATCAATGATATATAGCTGAAAACTTGTTATGCAAAAGGACTTGCAAGGCAGGAAAGTAAAGCAGGGTGAAACATGTATTGGGAATATGGCAAGTTAGCCTTAGTGATTTAGGGAATAGAACAAATAAAAATCTTAATGAAATTCACTTGAAGCAAATGGACAGAAACTGCCGATACCTCTGAGAACAGAGGAATAGTACAGAGGAAACTAGAGATGTCTGAAACGTGTGAAGATAAAAAAAGATCCGAAGAGAAAACCTGTGAGTTAATACAATAAGAAATTAGTTGAAACTCACCTATTCTGTTAAAGAAGAGAGAAATCTGGAGAGATGTGTAGCTTACTGCAGAGGAAAACACAGGTGCTGCACTGACTTCCTACTACTTAAAAAAAGTCTGGGGTTTTTTCTCAGTCCGACTCCAAATTTAAATTTTGAAGTTTAGTTAGATGCTTTCTTGAACTATAATAATAATGGCCAACCTTTGCGAACGAAGATTTGGGAAGGGCTTTCCCCACGTGGGTGTGCCCTTCCAGCCTGCGCAGTGGATTTTTTAGGTGAGGCACAGCGTGTGCAGAACTGGCCCCACCATTTAAGTCCTAAGGTCCATTTGCCACGGCCGAGCAAGCTTGGACAGTGACAGTGAAGTCCTCGGGACTTTCACAGCACCCGGTACTAACTGGGGGTGACCTTGCTGAGCATCCGAGATCTGACGGGATCGGATGGCAGGGAGGCATTTAACTGCCGGGCGGTCCCCTGCTGAGACTCGAACTCGTGACCTTGGGAGTCAGAGACCAGAGTGCTCTCCATTACGCCACGGGACCACCTTTTCTTGAACTAAAATTCAACAAAAAGAAATATTTCTTCCTACCATTCAAAATGCTTCAACTGAAAACTGATATGGAAGAGTGAACATTTTAACCTTTGAAACAGGCTTACAGGAAGCTGAACATGAGCTATTTCCTCAAGTATAATATTTTGTTTTCACAGTAGTGCTCATGTTGTGTTTGTGGAACTTCATCAGTTGAGATGAGAAGACTTTGGCTTTAAGTAATCAATCAGGGTGCTTTCTTGTTTATTGCAGAATCAGCACCACAAACAGAAGGAACATACAAATTAAGATTTCCTCTGCACTTGAGGCATGAGAAGGCCAACCTCTGTTCTCCATGTTTCTTGTAGCATGCCCTCTATTACCCCACCGAAATGCCACAGCAAGTCCTCTGACATGAGCTCAGTGTGAGTGCATGGATCAGAGGCAGAGAGGAGAGTCAGGGAAAGCACCGTCTGATGTTGGCAAGAGGGCTGTATCAGGAGAGGCCATTGTGGTCCCTATACAGTCACTTTTCAGGATATCTCTGCTATGACCTGATGATGCTTGAGGCTGGATTCGGAATTCCAGCAAGATCAGCATGGCAGGAGTACAGAGGGTTTGTCAGTAAACACAGAGACCAACATCATCACCTCCAGCCTTCTGGAATTGCTGCATCCAAAGATTGTTCAGCTCTTGGATGATCTGTGACTGCTCTTAATTCAACTGAGGCTGTGCTCAAAACAACAGAGCTGGCAGCTGAAACAGCAATTTGCATATTTTAATCTCCTCCCCTGCACTTCCATGGTTCCATGGGATTTCCATAATCTAGAAAGCTCAAAGCAAAGTGTTTGTTTCATATTTCAAAGCAAAAGGACTGAAATACTTGCACTTGTTATTTTCTCCAGATGCTCAGGTGGAGAAGTACAAAGTGGAGAAACCTACACTTTCCAAAAATGTCAGTTACAACATTGTCCTTTGAGCACCCTCACAAATCTTTTCATTTTCCTATAAAGTAATAGTACCTTTGGGAATTTGGGTAACTGATTTCTGGTATGAACTAATTCAAATTCAGTGGAAAGTACTGGGTCAATTATCATCCTATAATTGGCTTTTGGGAGGAATAAATGAATCACAGTTCAACTCAAAATGCTTCTACGCCAAAAAGTATATCTATTCAGTTCCATGATTTTGGAATCAAATTCATCAAAAGAATGGGTGTGTAGATGAAAAGTCAATAAAGACCTAGAAAACAGTGAATGTTTCCTCTCTGAGCTAAACTACCTTTTAGACTCTTTCCTAGAGCGGAATCAGAATTCCTTGTCTTGACTGATATGCATATGAAGGTAGTGACACAGAACAGAAATTCTACCCACTTGCCTACCAGTGATTGAGAGCATTACTGGCTTCAAGGACTCCTCATATCCCTCTGTTCTACATCACACAAACTCCCTCCCAAACTCACTTTCCTCTTTGAGTGCTGTTTACTGTCTCCAGATCCCTTTGTCTCTGAGGATGTACCTGGAATCTTCCCTCTGTGCTGCAGAGCTGTTGGCACTATTCCCACCTCTCACTTGCTCACCACACAGGTGTTCCTCTATTTTTTCAGCTGCCTATATCAGACTACTACTTTTTCATTTTCTCTTTCCTCACCATGCTGTAAACTCCACCCAACCTTTCTGCCTTTTCTTGTTTTCTTATTTCCTATTTTATTCCTTTCAAGAGTTATGATCATTTGCACCCTATTCTCACCTCATCCCTTTCCCACTAAAGAAGATCCTGTATGTCTCCTGTATTAAAGCAAATACAGATTTAGACCACCAGTTGCTCCACCTACATTGTGGTTCTCCCTCTCTCCTCCTTTTCCTTGTACATTTCACTGCTATACTCACTGCTGCCTAAAAGACAATCCTTCTCAGTACAGCATATTGATCATTTTGGAGAGATGAGCAGAACTGAAAGCTGAACACACTCCTTGCAAAAAGGACCAGCTGCTGCCAACAAATAGTTCCTTGTCTTGTTGACAGCCAGAGAGGGATCCAAAGCCATGACTCTACTAAACACTTGCAGAGGCGCACCTCTTTACTCCTCGTTTGCTGTCTTCAGCATTCCAAATGACAACATACTCAGCAGGCTTCCTCTGAAAATGCAATATTGCCTAAAATGCAGAAATGAATACAGTGCAGTTAAAAAAATTGTCTTTTCATGTACATTATAACAAAGAAGTACCACCAAGGTCAATGTGATGCCTCACAAACTTGGCCAAATGTGGACAGGCTGATTTGAGCTTGTCTAAGCAGAGTTGCAGAACCAAGACATTGGGGTGATGTGCACAATTCAGTGCATTGTTTCTAAAATTGTATTCTTGGTGTTGGGAGCATGAAAAGGAATAATGAAAGGGGTTAGCAAGCTTTGAGGGGCTGATTTATGAAAAAAACCTAAAGGCCAGAGAGTCTGCAAAACAATTAGAAAGACAGGATCTAATGATCTAAGAATAACAGCATAAAGCACAAACATTTAGAATAACTATTGACAGACATAATGAACACTAAATAAAGTTTCTCTTTAGAGTGTCTATGCAAGGTAGCACTTATTTACATGCAGAATAAACTGGGGTCAATGTCACTATCTAACATGTCTAAATTTAAAGTGATCTGTGGAGGTCAAAGTGATGGCTCTTTGATAGATAAGGTAGAATAAAATATTGATATTTCCACTGTGGAAATAATTTTACAAGGACACATAGATGGAAACAGTTCTGCTAGCAGGTACTCTAAAATCCCTATAGCCATGTGAACTGAACACCGGAAAACTATTCAAAGAAGATTTATGAGACTGACATATGATGATTCTGGTTCTGTGAAAATTTAGATTTCTATTACAAACATTTAGCCACAGCCCGCCCCCCCCCCAAAAAAAAAAAAAAAAAAAGAGTTAAGTCACTGATTTCTTTGATTTTATACAGTTTGCTTTACTTAAATTGATGAGAATGCATTCTTTTATTCAAACATGAAGCATAGGGCATTAGAGGAGGTCTTTTTTGCACAGTGCTAAATTGGTTATTCTCAAGGGATTTACTGAGGTCATTTTGAAAATGTACCATCATTTGAAGGAACCACTTAAATGAAAATCAGGCAGAACAAAACACCTAGGGGTACATTATTCTGGGACAACGTGCAAGAGAAATAAAGGATGTAGTATCTGCCACTACTATTAGAGAGACGTGAGCATTTCACTCTTCATTCATTGTAATAAAAAGGTCCCCTAATACCCACCCTTGATGATTCTATTTTACCTAATTGCTTTGTTTTATCAGCTATGGAAAAATATATATTCTGCATTACTAATCCCATTAGTGCTTTCAGAGGAAATGTCAGAATAATTAAATTTCTCAATGATCAGTATTCTATCTTTTTTTTTTGTCAGGTCCTTTCTGTACTTACACTCTTCTGCACTGCCATGCTTTTTTTGCAATTTTAAAGCAAGGTCAGGTACTAAGACAAAACTTTGCTTTGTATGAAGCTTTGCTTAGCAGGGACTTTTAAGCCTTTAGAAATATGAGCATTTAATAGAACAAATAATGCAGTGTTTCTTCATGCAAATAGAATGTGCTTCAGTGAAAATCTTTAATAATGATAACACCATCCAGAGAACCAAAATATCACCAGGTTCCAAAAGTATTACGCCAGTCTAACCTGTGCGCTTGGAGACTCCCCTGGCCACATTCTGCATATCCAGTGAAAGCTGCAGACCTCAGGGGGCGATGAGCCATGGCCTAGAGTCCTATGTCTAGAGTAGTGGCTGACTGTAGATGGGAGGAATTCAAGTGAGGCACACAGCCACAAATCCCAAGTAAAAGCTAATAGATTTAAAAAAGACCTTCTAATTTCAATACAAAACTTTCTGAGACTGAGAGCGCACAAACATAGCTCAAATATGCACATGAATGTTGCCTACCAAACAATTTGAGAAGATGAACAGAGAAATAAAAAAGATGGGGAAAATCTCAAAGCATGGTAAAGTATTCTTCATTTTACTAGAGAGATTATGGATGATAAACACTGTGCTTTTTTAGACCAAATTTTTGTATTCTTCAAGTGTATCTTCATACATGAAGTCCTCTGGTAGAGGTGTGAAGATGAAGATGTTTCATATCTACCAGTCTGCTTGTTCCCTGTGATTAATAGTCTTGCACTTTTTGCTGCTTCTTGCAGTTCCTGGTGTACAGCTCCTGAGAGGAAGCTAATAGAAACTTGATCTGTGACTCTTACCAGATTGTATGAACTCAGAGACCTGCTCTTATGGTATTAATAAGAAGTTAAAATATGCACATGCATCCATGCATGCAGCCAAGTAGAGACACATTACTTGGCTATAAAGCAACAAGTATGATGATATTAAGAAAAAAAGCAAAATGTTGGCAGCAATTTCCAGCAAGAAAGGCAAAATTAGCTCTTTGCACTAGCCTTATTGAGACATTAGTTAATTAGCATTACTACGAAGGAGTACAAAGTAGAGTGTACTAACTGTACCTTTCCTTTTCTCTTGAAGGTTTCAAAGAAACAGCTGCTGCAGGTTCAACATCCAAAAAAGTATCCCAAGTCCAACAAGAGTCCTTTGGAGACAGGAGTGGGGGAAAGGAAGAGAAGGAGAAAGCCCTTCTGCCTCAACCAATGATATTGCTTTTAACAATGAGGGAGGACAAAAATACCACTTATGACAAAAAGGGAGGGGGAATGAGTATGCCACTGGTTGAATGGCAGTACTAAAGGATTTATCCATGAGGGCACTGTGCCAGGAACAACAGTATAGAGTCAGATATATTTCTTAAATTTACATGTTTGCCCTTTTCAGATCAAAATCCTTATCTGACTAGATTTTTTTTTTTTTTCAAAAAGCCAGTCTGAATCACTCCACTTCTTCAGAACACAGGTTGAAAGAGAATTAATACCACCACCCTCCAGGCAACTTGATAGATAGGGCACTCATTCAGAAAGCAGGATAGAGCAGGACTTTAAGTGGGCATCAGGACAAATTCTGCTATGGTATTTTCTGCCCTGAGCTCCTTTGTACAGAGCAAGATGAGTGTCTACACTGTGCATTGAGTGGCCTGATGGCTCCCAAGGAGAGCGTCACAAGTCATAGCTCCTCTGTGATCTGAGCCATGAGTGTGCTGCAGCTCATGGGTTTACCTCTTCTATGATCTTCCCACCATGTGCTAACTAATGCATCAAGCCTCATTTGCTGATGGTCCTTACATAATTCTGTGTGAAGTTTAATGTTATTTTATTTCAATGTGGCACTACTATGCACTTACAGTAGAGATGAAAGCAAAATTGCATAGTGCTCAAAATCAGCCAGAAGTTAAGTGCTCTGTCTCTATTTACTGATGTTTTGAGCACTTAGACCTGGAATATGTAGCTTATCGGCTGCATTAAAGGTTACTTTTTGAAAGCAAAAGTCTGAGGACTACTTCTGTTACTCAAGTATCTGAAATGCCTTCAAGCTCCTATACATTGAAGTATGTTGTCAAATATTTCTACTGACAAGAATATACTGTAATGAGTCAAGCACATGATCAATGAAACTGCACCATAATGTCCAGAAAACAAAAATGACCTGAGGAACAAAGGCATGCACACATACCCTTCAGTTGATATTAGCATAAAAAACCTGCCATGATTTGTCCTGGTTTAGAGGAAATCCCTAGAAGCTTGCATCCAGAGCAGGCTACAGCATATTGGTGTGGTTGTGATAGCTGAAGTTTGGGGTGAGCCTGGTTCAATTATTTTCTAAATGATTGAGCATACATTGAGACTGCGTACAGCTAAGAAGTGTCAGGTCATGTACAGAACTTCACAGTAGTCATTAGTCCTAATTTGTTTTGCATATTCAAAGATAAGTTTCAAAAATCAGATGGTCCTGCACACTGAATAATCTGTATTATTGATCACTATCATTGTGCAGTTATTTAGAAATGCCGAATTGAAGAGTTGGACTCTTCACTTATTGATTCATTAAGAGCTTCTGGCAATTTTTCATTTCATTAAGTTTTGATCATGCAGGTATGTCCTTGAAGCAACATGGCAGAGCTGAAGATGCAATTAAATTTCAGGGTTTTTCTGATAGCTTCAGTCTACAATCTCAGGTTGCTTTCCAGTATAGGATACTTTTTTTAAAACTAAAGATATATTCTGAAATGTGATGTTGAGGAAGAGACAGCAAAAACTAGTTCTTTACATTAGCTATTTCTGTACTTTGGGCCACTATAAATTTCTCCTCTTTATTCTGAGATGGTGTTATGTAAGTTCCCCAACAACATTTCAAAAGCAGGTGAGAAGCATTAACAACTGAACCATAACTCCAGAACTCATCTGATGGACTGGCAGCAATTTCTGAACTTTTAAAGATACAGGATACAGCTACCTTCCATTACTGACTTCAAGCTGTAATTTAAAGCCTGTTGAAATCACTAGACAAATCCCCTATTGACTTCAAAGACTGGTAGAGTAGACATCAAAAGTATTTATACTATTCCTGAACACTTTACAAAATGGCCCCTGCATGTGTGTTCATGTTGTGAAGATCATAAACATTGAAACCTTTGTGAAGAGAAACTTGTTGCTCCTCTTGTGTTTCCTCCCTTCTTGTTCCTCCTGTCATCAGGAGCAAGCACCTGAGTGCCTCCCAGAAGACATAAACACATTTCCATAAGCATCTGGAGAGGCAGACTGTGAAGTTCTGAGGTGGGTTTCTAACAGATAACAGGCACAGGTCCTGGGACTTTTACCAGACCAGTTTGTAAAATAGGATTTCAAGCTTTATCATCCTCAGTGTTAAAAGTATATGTTGCTATAGAGTACAATACTTGCAATACTGATTTATTAATAATGAATCTATTTTTTTTTCTTCATGATCTTTGGAACTAAAAAAGTCATTTCAGACCCATTTCAAGTCCCATTATTTAAATGGTAATTACTAAAAGTGCAGGCATAATGTCTTAGCTCTGCTTGGGCCATCTGGCAAATTTCTGAGCTAGGCAGTTTGTTGATCTTCAGAGTCACTCTGCAAGTTATATATAATAAATATTTCTGAACTCTACAGCAGTACAAGATTAGTTAACATGTAGAAAAAATAGAACAATAGAAATGTAGAGGTTCTGCTAGCAAAGGCTGAGGATTCCCATTGATGACAAAATAATTATGAATTCTAGAAAAATCCGTTTTTATATAAGTAAACATTCTTTTTTTTTTTTTACAATGTTTGACTGGGGTTTCCATCTTCTGATGTTTTTCTAAGATGCATCTCTGTAAAACAGTTAAATGCAATTGATCAGCTATCCTTTGATGTCTGACAGAAGCATTATGAGATAAAAAGGCTCTTACAGTGCCCTGCAAAAAAAGAAAATGGGCACTGCTTCTGAAATTGTATCAGACTTGCTTCTTGAAAGTAAGACAAGCTGTACTGAAACTTCACTGAGAAGAGACTTCCGCCAGGCTAATAGCTAATTAGTTAGAATGGTTGTGCCTTAGACATGAAACCATTAGATGGTCCCCCTGCCAACTGTGTCTAAGGACACAAATAGCTGTGGATTTAGTCTTTAAATCCCCAGGATGTTTGAGTCAATGTTCATTGAAGCAAGCACCCACTGGTTTTATGTGGAAAGACATATAGAGCTAAACAGGGCAGGCTCCAGTCCCTCATGCATTTACCTCTGGAATGCCAAAAGTGTGATACATATTTATATACATACATAAGGTAACTACTTTCAAGATTAAGCTATTACTGAATAGTTTATTCATATACAAGAAATCAGGAGAACATCCTGTTAATCAAATCTGATCCCCTGTTATTACAACCAAAACACTGTCCTTCACAGACTTCTGCAGTTACATATGTAAGATCCTGTATTAGGGTTACCTCTTTAAGTAAAAGTTTATCATTTCCTTGTTCAAGACTAAAGAGCATACTGGACAAGAATTAAGCACCCAGCCTATAAAGCCCTTTGCTATCAGACTCGAAAGACTTCAGCTTGCATCTTTGAGCTGAGCTAAGGGTGGATGATGACTACACACCTAGCAAATCTGCTCACACCTGATACCTACAAGTTCTTAAATCTTGTGTTTTTCTAACTTCCAGTCCCTAAATTCATGATAGTTTAGGAATGATATAGGTAATGCTTATTAATTGAATAATATTTGTTTGTGTTTGCATCTCCACTTTTTGAAACTGCTCCCCAGTCCAAGATTGTTGTATTCATATACACACTATAACAATGCACAATCTAATAAAGCAAAAACTCATCAAAATAATTTCCATACAAAACAAATCAATATGCAAATAACATGTCCCATTCCATCCATTTAGCCAATACCCTGAGTAATCTAAACAGCAGAGCTGCAGGGCTTTTGAATGCAAATGCAGGGAAACAGCTGGTGATACATGCTTTCACATGGGCACACTTTTTCAATAGTGGGTTTTCTTTCATCATCAAATTGCTCAGAAAGTACTTTTAATCTAGTTATGGCCAAGTTATTCAAACTTTGATAGTAGTGAGAAATTACCTGTAGCATTGATTACCACAGACATGAACCACCAGTGGCCTGTCATCAGCTGCATTGATACTGATCTCTGGAAGAAAGTGCTGATTTTGATATCTTATACACAAACATTTAGTAACCAGTCTCCTTGGAAAATAGTTGGGCCACATTAAGTTCATGGAACTGTATTTAGGAGTAATCAGTCCACTCATCATTAAAAAAGCTTGTATCCATGTGAAAGCACAAACTTCCCCTAAGATCACATTCTTTAAATGGAAATCTCTGCCAAAGCATTGCTACAGGTGGGTGCTAGGACACATTAGGGAAAGCAGCTGGGACTTGCATCTATACCCTTTAATTCGGAGAGGTGGTTCCTGCCTTCATACATCTCCTCTATCACAACCTCAGATAAACCGTCAAGAAGACAAATTAATCCCTGGACCCAATCCTGACATACACAAAAACAAAATTTATAGGTACCAACCGAGGAGCTAGTCTGCCAACAGTTTAATGAAATGGCATTCAAGCTACAAATATGATATAGTATGCAGACTGTGATTCCTCTGAGGTACACTCAGGACTAGAGACCCTTGGGTTGAAATCTTTCTGGAGTCATTAGGGAAAAAAAAATTCTAAATTTATCCTTTCCTCCAGTGAGTTGAAAGAAATCTAAATAATACAGGAGATGAGAATTCCAGTATTGGCACCCTGTAAAATTTATTACTCTTCTAATACTCTCTGGTTATATAAAAAAGCATATGGTAATTTTTATTTTTTTATTATTTTTTTCCAGACATCCACTGTTTCCACACAGCTATGTGGAAAATTACCCTCTTATAACTTGGAGAGACACATGGTAAAGAAGTGTCTAGATACCACCTTGGGGACTTGTTATATAGAATCATAGACTGTGCTGAGCTGGAAGGGACCCATCTGGATCATTGTGTCCAACTCCTGGCCCTGCACAGGACACACCAAGAGGAACTCTGGAATATCAAGATATCATCCATTATGTTATTCTGCTCCAAGACAGGTTCAAAGATATTTTTCAGGTCCTTTCAGATAATCTCCCATTTCCTTTTATGCCCTTTAAACATAGATATCTCAAAGTTTCTTGCTAACCGGGGAGATAGCCTAAAAGCTTTCCCTGCTGGCCCATCTTTAGCTTTTCCGAGGTTGGTTAAGTCCTACTGCCTCATCTTACTCTGTATGGACATAAAGTAAAGCTGAGCCTACCCGCTTCATAGGAGTCTTTTATATACTTTAATATTGTAAAACATGCTCCCAGTAATATTTTTTTCCTTTTCTTTAACACTTAATAAAACTTTTTCCTTCAAGTTTTCATATAGGTCATGCTTTATTCTTGTTGTTTAAAACAGATAAAAATCAGATAATTTATCAACTTTTGCTTTTTTTACAGTTTTTAATCTTTGTCTTTTTTTAAATATCTTATACTTTTTCAGTTTGTCTGAGTTTTTTCTCTTCACAGTGGATGTCAGTAACCCATCTGAAAAATCACTAATGCTGAGAATATGACAATATAAAATGACTTTCCAGTTTCTGCATGTGTGTTGTGTTATTCAACTTCTATTTAGTCTCTAGTCCACAACAGATACTCACCTCTTCCACATTGCCTGCAGCATAACCAGTTTTTTCTCATTTTTTCACTCCTGTCATTCTTCTTAAATGCAGTACTTTGTACTCAGCTTTATTGAATATCACCTCAGTGGTTTGGGGCTATTTCTCCAAGTTATCAAGATCACTTCAAATTGGACACTTTTTTAAAAGTATTTTCAGTTGCTTTCCCCTCTGGTGTCATCTGTGGATTTTGGAAGGAGATTGTTGTCCATCATCCTAACTGTTAATGTTGGTATTGCCTATTACTGAGTCAGGAAGAGAGACTCATGTGCCCCTCCTTGATATGCCCTCTAGTTTGACAGAATCCTCTAATCACTCTGACTGCAGTTTGGAGCAGTGATGCACTCACCCCATAATAATTTTATAGATTATGATCCCTGTATAACTGTGATTAAAGCATTGCTCATGGTCTTAAATTAGACTTTTAAAGTCTCGAGATTGGCATTTGCATTCTTCCTCCCCCACCACCCTCCACTCGTGATGGTAGTATAGAAAGGCTGTGTGTAAGCCATTCATCTTAACATAAGAAGATTTGCTTTCAGGAAAACCTAAATTCAGATTTCCCTGGATTTAAAGTGCTGATTTAAAGAAATTTCTAACATCTATATACTTCCAGTTGCCCACATAAATACTTGCTTCATTTTATCCGTCTGGGTTTTTTTCATAGTATTTATTCACCAGAGAAAAAAAAATATAAAACATGTTATTCTTTAATACTAAAAAAGAAATCCAAATACTACTGCAGGGTATTTCTGAGTCTGACAATAGCAGAATGATAAGAAGGCTACCCCACATTTAGTTTAAATCACTTGGGTGGTTCAAGCATCCAAGAATAGATTTTCCACAGCAGCAGAGCACTATAGAGCCTGCAAGAACGTGGTGACTTTGGCAGAGACAGGAGAGAGCAGGTATCTGAGTCCTGAGAGAGGCCTTTCTGCACCCTGAAGCAGCTGCTTTCACTTTTCTCTCTCCTTCCCTGCCACACATGCCTCCTCTGCATGGGATGGCACTGGCTTTGCCTTGCTGGGATGGGGACAGGCACAGAAGTCATCAGCAATCCTTGCCAGGGCAGGACAGAGCAGGCAGCCAAGCTCAGCCCTGCACTTTAATTTAACTTCCTGCCTTGAAGAGCTCTGGAAGGAGTGGAAAATAGTCAAATGAACTCTTCAAATAGTTGGAATTGCTGGAGTAAGTAATTTCCCAGAACTTCGGGTGCATGTGGCCAACCATTCTCCCCTGACTATGGTATTGTCACTAAGAGAGTTTCACCACGGATTGGCTGTAGAGGTAACTGAATGCCTTAATGATGATGGTAGAAAAAACCTGTTTAAAATACACCTGAGTTTTGGTCTGGCTCTGCTTATAGCCCAGTGTCTCAAAATTGGGTTCTCAAAATTGCTTATGCCTGGTTCTCAAGTTGTGGTCTCTGGAGTTTGCGGCTGTTCTAAAAGACTCTGCAAACAATAATCAAACATCTTTCTCAGCACAAGCCCCACCAATCTGTTGCTAAGAGCCTCAAATGTCATGTCACATATAAATCTAAATGCTTCAGCAAGATGTTATGGAGAATCTTTAAGGAGCTCACAAATGAGAAAAAGTGAAGATGTATTGCCTGTTTACCATAGTAGCACCTATATATCCCTATATAAATGTATCCTATTTTCAAAATTTTAGCATATATTAATGATATGGCTTATTTTAAGTGTCTTGACTATTCTATTATGATGATTCAGACACATAATAAATTTTAAAGGTGTTTTGAGTTACTTGTAATTAAACAGAGAGTTTATTTACGTTTTTTTCCAAAAGTTACTTATATGTTCAAAATAAATACCATTTTGAGAATGGACAGGATAGAATATTTCCATTAAAACAAAACAAAACAAAGACTAAAAAATCAAAATTTACAGAACCTTATTTTCTGAGCAATTTCTTACTATTCATAAATTTCCCTGTTCACATATTGTAAAAATATTGGTTATTTAACTGTTTTACTTCAATTTCAATTTTTTATATTAAAAACTGTATGCTTAAAATTAATGATGAAAAAAATTACAACAAAGGTCTTTATACTAAAAGAAGCTGTACAAACTAAACCAAAATTGTTTTCTTCACTGTGAAGTCAAAACATGGTTCCATATGGGAACTGTGAAAGGAGATAGAAAATTAAGGAAAGAAAAATCATAATAAAGTACATATTGTTATATAATCTATAAGCAGAGCCTGAGAACATGGACATCCAGATAGAAAATGAAGATGAAATACAAAAAAATGTATCAAGCCAGCAAGCTGCAAAAAAACCAGAAAAGTAAAATATTGAAAATATATTCTGTTACTCTTCCTGAAAGAGTACAGAATGCTACTCAGAGAGGGCAATACCTTGTGAGTAATCTCTTTCATTTCAATTTAACCCTTGCATACTGATGATGGAATTTTTTTACAACCTAAGGAACATCAAAAATCCAGTCAGCATTAATGTTACTTGTCCATATTGTCTGAAATAACACAAGAATTCCATTGACTGTTGCAAATAAAATCATACAGGCGCTTAGTGATATTATCTTCTGTGCTGGAAAAATGAAGCATTGTTCCATTGTATGAAATTGTTTGACCCTGACTCCAGAACATCAAATTAACTAAATTAATTGAAAACAGAAGGACAAAACTTTAAAGTATGACACGCAGCTAGGATCATCAAGATTTCTTTAAAGAAAAATATTCATTAGCATGCTGATTTAAATTCTTCTAAGGTATCTTCTAAATGAGAATTTCCAAAGGAATATATATTTCTTTTTATATTTATATGTTTATATGCATACTTTTCTATGAGCATAATGTAATTGTTCTCTTAATCACTGGGTCACACTAAATACCTAATCAGATAAAAAGCCTCATTACTCCTTAAAGTAATTCTTAAAATAACACTTAGGTAGTCTTTCTGCAAATACAGAGGTCATGAACAAAGCACATATTGATGCAATATCAATTGCATACACCTTAAGCTCAGTTGCAATGATCCTCAGATCTCCCTCACAGGTTTTCAAGGATGGTATTGTGCTCTTTTGACTAGGATGAAGCTTGGAAAATGCATCATCTTCTCTCAGCACATGTGTGGTTCTCTCACATAGGTCTGTCTGTATTTGGTGTAGCACCCTATGTTAGTTAGAAGTCTGATGACAAAATAAAACAATGATTATTCCATTTCTTACTGACAGATGCCTGTGTGTTTCATCCTCCCCCGGTACTGCACATGCCTCCTGGCAACAGCTTCAAGGAGGAAATCTTATGATGGCTCAGTTAATTAAAAGCATTCCAAAGCAAGAAAACTGTGTAATAACATGCAAAAGGCACTGAAAGGTTTTGAGGGGGAGAAAAATAATAAGGATTAAAGCAACAAGGCTACAGATAATCCTGAGAAGCTAAGATGGTTCAAAGGGATATGCTGCATCAACAACTGTAACCAAACTCTTTCAAACTTAGCTTTAGTAGTTTACAGCATCTTTTAGGGCACAATGCATTTTTTTTTCTCTCATATTAGGCTTTCATTTCAGTAATAATCCATGTTGAGGAGGAGGAAATTGATTGAAAAGAATAGACAAAAATCTCAGTAAATATGTGGGAGGACAAATGATGGAAAGAGAAAAACAGCCAAGTATATAAACAAGAAATTTGGGATGGGATCCAGGCAGCTAAAAAGTAGATTATGGGAGGTGGGAGAATCAGGGGGACAAAGAAATGGAGGCATGAGAGGCAGAGAAAACAAATAGTAGCATGTTCATTATTACCTTCCTAGGCCCCTATATATCATGAAAATAAGTGTCAACCTTAAACTTCCTTGAGTTTATCATTGCTTTTATAATTTCTAACCTTAACGAGATGAGCCTGATGTATAACAAAAGTGTACAGGCCAATTTCAAAATTTGCTTTGTATATTGTTGGATATATAATCTCTCGACCTGTTCGTCTCAAGAAAACTATATTGACATGAGTAAAAGAGATGTTACCTGTTTTTGTTTTTTTTTTTTTTCATAGACTGCATTTGTCTTTCCAGAAATACAAGCATGTGGTTGTTTTAAACTGTTAGGTTTTTTCTCTCTCTTCAAGCTTTTTATAGGGCATGCTGATTCTGGTTTTAGCTATTTTATTTAATTATGATGCTATTTTATCAAAAGGATTTTATTCATTCTGCTGTCTTGTGTGGGTGTGGAAAGGCTAGATGTAAACCAGCATGAAGGAAAGAAAACAGATTTGTTTATATTCAGATTGAAATACCAAGAAATAAGGCAAACATAGTTTCTGGGCCAATCACTGCCTCCTGCCCACAAATATGGCTGGTAAAGAGAAACTTCCTAAAATTGCTCAGCTGCAGCTCTTCATACACAGAGGCACATTCAGTAAGTGAAGTCTCAGGCAGCTGAAAGATGAAAGTGGTTATATGGAGATGCAGTGCTTAGTTTTGGCAAATAAAAAACCCCACATTTCTACTTTTGTCAACGTACACTGCCACTGTCATAGTGGTCAAAGCTGCTTCACTCACTGTGCTGTTCATTGACTTCCTCATCATTTATCCTCTCAGAGAAGTTGAAAACAGCTTCAAATTGGTAAAAGGCCCCTTTAGATCTCATTCAGTCTTTAAACAGATTGTTGTTTTCCTATTCTTACTCTTTATAAATTCCAAAAGCAGGAATTGATGTGTTTCTTAAATAAGAATTTGTTTTTAGTATTTTCTTTTTCTTTCCTTTACTCCAATTTCTCCTTCCACAGTGCACCCCTCAGTAGCTGTCAAGAATTTCTTTCTGTCTAGGGGAGTAGAAAGAAAAATAAATTTTCACAGTCAGACTGTCATATCCAGCTGCCTTCAAAAGGCAGAAATTTGCAATATACATTCTGTGACATGGCTTTATGAGTGTTGCACTTTATCAAGAGCAATGTATCGACAGGTTCCCATCAGGAGTGCCAGGGTTCAAAGAAGCTGTAGAAAGTCTTCATGTTGTTTAGAGAAAGATGAAATTTTTTGAGTGCAAGAGAGATCAAAAACTGATGCTTCCCTTTTGTTCTCATTTTATTTCCTGCCATAACAGAATCAATTTTGTTGTCCAGTGCATGAGGAGTAATCTCAAATACTTGTAAACTACTGGGAAAAAAAAAGCAATAAATGGGCAAAATTAATGTGGCCTTCAAATACTTTCTATGTGGAAACATTTTCCCTTTGAGAAGAACTACTTTCCTTCATTATCTGCATTTCACCTCCGAGAATTACCCTCCCTTCATTATCCTCAGAATCAAAGGGTAGTCATTCTCCTTCTGTGTCTCTGCCCAGTATTAAGTCTGTGATTGAAAGCAAAAAGTGCTGTGACTTCTGTAATAGCCGATGGAATTGATCTATTATTTAAGCATAAGACATTAATTGTAAACAGGGTAATGGAGACCTGAAAGATCTTTTCCTTCCTTCTACCCAAAGATTTCTCAGAAGAGGAAACCAAAAAAAGTAATTTCTTTTTTGACAAGTGATGGAAAACAAAAAAAGAAGAACTGAAGGGGACTAATGGCTGGGCCTGATTCTTACATTCTTTTATTATATTAAGGAAATATTTCTTTCAAAACAGGAGGGCTGTCCTAATGAGGGAATTGTTTGTGATTTACAGCAGCACATGTGTGGCAGGAAAAGCAATCACACTGATGTCTGACAGCTTCCCACATGAGTTCTTGTATGTAAAAGGAATAAGGGAAGGAGAATTTGTCTGGGATTCTGCTGAAAGTTTTGCAAGGGGATATGCTTACAAGTCTGAAGCACATGAGAGAGAACAATGTCAGCCTTTAACATCATCTCTGTGCTTCTTGCAGAGCTGCAGCAACAGAACCCCCCAACAGTGAGCAGCCAAAAGAGCCAGAAGAGCAAAGTGATGCCTTTGCTGGCAGCCAGTGGGAGGGAATGCAGGACCAGCTCCCACAACACTGGCAGCTGTCGCTTAAGCCCAGCTGGATGCAGCTCCAGAATGTGGAGATAGAAGTCTCCAAGTGATGCTACACTCCTGGCAGTGGGGCAGGAAAGCACATGGCTAGTCTGCAGGGTGCTACGTGGAGGAAAGCAGCTTTCTGAAAGCACGTGCTGAGCATTGAAATACCTTGTTTTTCTCCCTTTTTCCTTTAATAACACATAATATATTTAATGAAATTAAGTAAAAAAGATTAATGGTTGCAAGAGAAAACATATCACATTGCATCAAAATGTGAAATTTAAATTTTATGAATGGGAGATGATCTGGATTTTATTAGCAACCTTTCTGAATTTTGCACAAACTATTATTATCAACACACTACTGGAAAAATTGCTACAGATGTTCAGAAAAGGGTGAAGTAAGGGAATGTGTAATTATTTTTTGAAAGGGATTTCAAGAATCTAACCTTTAATAGTATTTTGTGTTTTATTTTAATGTAAAATTAATATTTTACATGTTTTCCTGTAGTCCCATTTTGACAGACAGCATCAAAACTAAGTAAGAACAATGTCCACTCTGCTGTCTCCAGGAGAGAAATGA
Organism: Hafferia zeledoni; assembly: GCA_035583235.1. Classification (NCBI taxonomy): domain Eukaryota; kingdom Metazoa; phylum Chordata; class Aves; order Passeriformes; family Thamnophilidae; genus Hafferia; species Hafferia zeledoni. Next base: position 78,813,104 of record JAWWEV010000083.1, on the reverse strand, counting down.
ACCTGTCTAGTCAAGCTCGTGACCCGCCCTGAGACAGCCAGCTATGCAATTCAACTTTTAAAATGTACAACCATTTATAGTTAACTAAGACCCTAACTCATACACAAGATTTTCATCCACAGATTTTGTTGGGCATCCGTAAGGAAATCTTACCATTTGTGTCTGATTTACAGGTAAAATTCCAGACATGGGACAGTTTTTGCTGCTCCTGTTTTGCCATTAAGGGCGGTCCCGTGGCGTAATGGTGAGCACTCCGGTCTCTGACTCCCAAGGTCACGAGTTCGAGTCTCAGTAG
>JAWWEV010000083.1:78764095-78803523 GCA_035583235.1 Hafferia zeledoni | reverse complement strand
CTTTCTGCCTGGCTGCTCTCCAGCCACTCTGTGCCCAGCCTGTAGCGCTGCATGGGGTTGTTGTGGCCAAAGTGCAGATGATGCACAAGACTCTGCAAGCGGTCTGCAGAGTTTTATATGCTTTCTGAACTGGTTTCATTCAAAGACTAAATCAGTGTCAAAGTTTTCCAGTCTTTGCTGGTGTCTCCCAGAAGTTTGGAGTATCTCTGGTATAGGGAACTGTTTCTAAATCACCATCACTTTCCACACTGCCATGTAAATTACTCCCTTGAATACAGAACCCCAGACTAAAGTGGGTAATCCCAGTTTGCATTGTGGCTATTCAAATTAAAGCCAAGAGAATTTCAGTGATATCTCATATTTGTGTCAAGTCTTAGAAAACACACAAGATTTTTTTGGTCTCAAAAAACAGGTCACACTTGTAAAAACTTTGCAAGCTTGCATAAAAACTTCTGACAACTCCTTTCTTTTGTAATGTTTTTGTAGATGGTTGGTGCTGCTTGTGTGCATGGTTTTGCTGTGCTACTGAGCATCTGGGTAGTGCAGACCATCCAGCTTCAGTGACTTGCATCACAGGAGGATCAGTGGATGACAAATAACTGAACCATAAGAAGCTTAACATTACTGACAATATGTGCACAGTTCTGGCATCACAAAATCTTCAATGATGAGTTTTATCATCTAAAAAGAGTATGATTTAGCATTAAATAATACACACAGCCATAAGACAGGCAAATACTACTATTTCATCACAAGTGAAAAATCTGAGATGCTAGAGGAGTTAAAAAGGCTTTTGAAAGATTTAAGTGTGAGGTTCCCATATTTATTGTACCTTTACTTTTCTTTATAATTAGATACATGTGTTCCACACTTAGGACTGTTTTTTGTGGCTCGTAAACTTGCATTAGGATGTGGCAGGAAAATGAGAGCTCTTAATATAACCTCTCATCAGGACTACAAGAAATGCCTGACCTACACGCCCTTTCTTTGATGGATTTCTAAAAAAAGACTGTATAGGACTGCCTTGAATGTGTTCCAGCTGAATTAGAGAAAAAACAAAACCCAAGAACTTCCAATAATATTTGAAAGCTTGACATTTATTGTGAAAAAGTAAATCCCTTCAGAAAGTACTGCAATTATAAATTATCTTAGCTGTTCTAAATCTGCAAATTATTATAAGTAATATTCATATAAATATGCTCAAATTATACAACATATTCTATCAAAATGCCCCTAGATCTAATTTGCACACATTTAGCTGGGTTGGATGGAAATTCTAGATCCTGTAACACTTCCACCTCTGTCTGTGGTGGAGTCTATCCACCACGGCCCTGAGTTGTATCTCTCAGAAGAGACTCCCCTAGATTGTGCATGTGGCTTAGTGGCTTTATTTCCAGCATACTTAGGAACTTGCATTAGGCTATATGAAAACATGGTCTATTTGTTTGCACAACGTGCTGGGTTTGTAGCTTTTCCTTGTCTTTAGCTATTCTGTATCTTTGCGTTTGCAACTTCAATATTGTTTGGGTTTTTTTCATCCTGACCAACACAAAAAGCATTAAACAGCATAGGGGTGAAAATAGGTTTCATTGGAAGCCTATTAAAAACACTCTCTCCATCCAGAGGAGAATTCTTTGCTACTGACCCATCAATTAGCCAGCGTTAATGTGTTTCATTCCAGTGGTATTGTTTTATTTTTGCAGTGAAACTGCTAAGCGATAGCACATGGAATGTGAGAGGGGAATAACAGGGCACTAAACAGCATATCCAAGTTAATTCAGGTTAATGATTATTCCTTTCTCAGGGATCACAGCAATAGTTCAGCTTACATTAGGAGAATTTTCCTAACTATGTGCAGATTTATTGCTCTCCAGTTCTGGAGGTAATTTATAAAAGCTTGAGGGAGATAATGGACTGTTCATATTTGCTCAAGTATTCTCACATTTCCTGCTGTTGGGGTGGATCATGCCAAAGCAGATTTCTGCACTACATTACAGAAAAAATGCTTGAAAAATCTGTGGGTTTTGCCAAAACTGTTGATGAGCTGTAGCTTGACAAAAAATCAGGGAACACTTTAAAATGTGACATGCTTTCAGCCAGACTTCAGAGTTTGCTTGGATCTGCATCAGATCTTTCTCTGATGACAGATCATGCAGGCAGAAATAAAACCCCATCCCTTTATAGGGACATGTTAAGTGAGATGTTGAACCTTGTGACATTTTTTACCCAAAACTTTCACTGTGAGATCTTTTCCAAATAAACTCCTAGGTCAGAGGTTAGGGTTGGATGCTTGGTTTTGCCACAAGATAAGTTTTGCATCTCAGAGAATTTACCTGGGGCTAGATTTATAAAGAAACTGAAAGCTCATGCTCCCTGGAAGCCTCAGTTAACCAGCCAGAGCAAGATAGGCTGCTTAACACATTTGAAGTCCCGTTAAGGGCATCCCCACTGTATGGTTAAATATAACCTACAAAGTCCTGCAGTGTTTGTTGTAAAACTAAGGAGCCATGTTTAATCTGTTCTGAAGAAGGAAGTGTTTTGTGCTTTGCCAGCTGCCTAGGGCTTCTCTGGAAGAAAGATCATAGCTCACAACAATTTGTGGACTAGGTTTATGACCTGGATGGATTTCAGACTTATAAATAATTCCAAGCCATCCAACTGTAAAAAGGCAAAAGGTCACTTATCATTTCACCTACTAACACTGAAAGAAAGAGCCACAACATCCTGATTATTACATGACATTACATTCTTTATGACATATGTAAAAATTCCCTATTTTTTTATTTGTTTTGTTTTTAATCTCATCCTAGGCCTTCTAATCATATTTACCACCAGGATGGAGCAGCAGCAAAAGAAATTGCTGCATAAACAATAATGCATTTCAATATTTTAAGCTCTGCTTCAGACCTCTTGGACTGAAACTATTTGCAACTGCATTTATTGTCTTTAAACAGGCTTTTGCAATTTAACACTTGCTCAGAGTTAGGTAAATTAAATGCTATTTCATGTGTTTTCACAAAGATAAAAATTTTTGGCAATAGCCTGTTTTGTTTGTTGCTTTTGCTGAAGCACAGAGCATGGCAAAAATACCAAACAAGAACATTTTAACTTTAATACTTGTAGTGGATAGAAGCCAGACTACAAAATGATATTTCTCTTTAGTTTTTAGTACTTCAGGGTTTTGGTGAAGAAAAGGTCATTATTGGTTGGTTACAGGGCTATTGCTGAAGTTAATTTAAATTACTAACTGGTTAAAGTGGCTACTGTTGTAGAAATTGTGTTTGGTGCAGAGAGGAAACCAGGTGCTTATTATCATACGGACAAAGCAGGCTGAAGCCTTCCATCTGGACAGAGAGCTCTGATAAATAGCATCTCCAAGTGCTGTTGCCATTTCTGATACAGTCTGCTCTTAGAGGGGAACCATGGTGCCACACTGCTGGCAATTGCCCACTTTTTAATGATAGCTCTGAGTTCACTACATCAGGCCCATTTTATTAGACAGAAACTTGTAAGACTCCTGGCCTACAGCCACAGCAGAGGTGCCTTGTTACTGCTGGTCAGAGTATCGTTTTTCCTCATGAAACATTAGTTCAACTTTGATTCCGTGCCTAACAGACTTGTGGTTCTTAGGAGAAGAACCTGCCTGTGAAAGAGCATGCTTTAGGGAGGCAAATTCATGTGCATGGTGCTTTAGTTTGTATTAGCATCTCTTTTGGCTCTCACTGAAACTTCAGAGTGCAGTTTTGGAGCAGAAATGGCAGAGCTGCTCACTAGCAATGCAGTGGTACCCCTGTTAATGATCACTAAGTGGCCCCTGCAACCCTGGTATTGTTTTCTTTAATGAGAAAACCAAGAGGATGTTGAACTCAATTTGTATTGACTGGCTGAGTAACCCCCCAGACACTTTTCTTCAGAGATAATAACACATTATTTAAACCAAAAGCTGTCAGCAACTACTGCTCAAATATTGAGGCAAGTCACATTAAGGACTCCCACACAGAAAACCTGATTTTCTGTTACATGTTTACGTACCAGTTGGTGTGTGAGCTCTCAAGCATCAGTAAGAAACACGATCACAGGGAACAGGAAGAAAAAAATGGCATTACAGGCAGAAAGAGCTAAAACTATGAGCTGACAGTGACTTCAGCAACCTTTGTCCCAGTTTTCCTTTGTCATCCTGGGCACGTATGTACGGAGAGAGAGAGAGTCCAGGTAGACAGCAATATGTATATTTTTACACATACAGAGTACAAAGAGTTGGTAAAAAGCCATGAGGCAATTGTATGGTAGTTTGTCTTTTGAGCAGGGACTTTCCATTCACAGACATCATACACACTAAGAGAGTTACGTAAAAAAAACCCCAACAGCCTTGAATCTCATCTCTTGTTGGTGTCAGATGAAACAAATCAAATCCTGACCTGCTCAGCAGCAGAAGTCTTTCTGCTTTTCCAGGAAAGCTTTGAGGAAGACTCCTGGTGTTGGCTAAAACAGCTTCTATGTTTAAATGTTATTATCTGTAATTTTTCCAGGTTGATAATTGACTGATGTCATCATACAGCTCTTGCAACATTACAGGAGTGCAGATCCTCTGAATATTAGGACACTTTTTCCTTGTTCCCTTATTTACTTCAGGTTTGTGAGCATTTAAATATGGAATGCACTTTGTAATAGATATTGAACTCTCAATCAAGTGCATGCGCTGAAGAATCATGGCGGATGAACTTTCTTATCTTGAGATTTCTTAGTGTTTATTGAAGATTTAGGGGTTTTGTTGTTTTCTCATTTTGTTTTATCAAGGTCTCCCATGAATTTTAAACATAAAGACTGTGTAAGATTCTGGGATCTAAATCACAGCTTACCTTGGCATAAATGGTGTTTAACATGGAGGGTTGTGCTCATTATACCTACTGTGTTTTTTCTCTAAAATGTTTATCTTAATCTGAAAAACTATCAACATCTAACATCAGATAATGTTTTTAGTCCCTAAGTACCCATCTGGGCCTCCTGGAATGAAGTTTTTGTTGAGGAATTGAGATGTCTTGTCAGGTGGAGTCTGAAGCAACCCAGTCACAGATGACCAGAAGGTACACAGGTACCAGATTTAAAATTTATAACCAAACCCCAGGTTCTGACTGGAAACAGAGAAGATAGAGACAGCCATGCATGTGTCTGGAAGCTTGTACTGGAATAGGGGTTGCAAGATAGCACAAACTTGGTGCTGTAGCACAGGGGAACAGACAAAGGTATTTTTAAGTTACAGTGGAGAGGAAGATGGCTATGCATGAAGTAATCCCATTATCACTAGGACAGTTCTAATTCTCATGAGAAAAAATAAAAATATGAAGAAATATTTGATTCCATAGCAAGCAAAGGAAAGGATACCCTTTAAAAGGATTATATCAAAATAAGAAACACTTGAAGCACAAATATAGATGTTCTCAGTTACTTCCAGAAAGAGGCTTTTAAAGACACTTTTGGTCTCAGCCAGCATGACAGCTCTCATTATGGTACATTAATTACTGTAATCTATGTGAGTCATTTATATCCCAAAACCACTCCCAGCAAACCAATCTAGCTAACATTCCTCTATTTTCATTTTCTATATAAATGCCAATCATAGGAAGAAGAGAATGCCCCCTTCAACCCATGCCTTTCTGCAGCACAGTGTATGTTAGTAGAAACATCTTTATTACTAGAAAGTATCTTCTACTCTAATCTGTACCTTAGGAGAAATCCTAGCTCAGGTGTCATGGGAAATCACTGGCAAAGGTGGGCTTATTATAGCCATGGATAAGTAATCAATAAGGTTTCATAAAAAGCCCAAACCCATACAAGGAGTGTTCTTGCAAAGTTACGAATAGGTCTTGGAAATCAAGGAAGTGAATTACTCTAATCCGTGAGATTTGAAAATACTTCTACCCATTTCTGTGGTATGGGTTTGTGGAAAGTTTTATGTCTGTTTTAATATCAAGCACATTCAACATTTCATGGGATCAGGAAATACCATAAATATGGCTTTAACTGTAAGCATTGACTTGAAGAGCACTCTTAGAGAGAAATACACTCATACACTATGGCACCTGAATAACATCAGGAAGGAAGCTTCAAAGGGAATATAAAAAAGTAAAGAAGTTTATTTTTCTTTTCATCTGTACAGAGTCCAAATTAATCACTGCAGAACTTGGTGTTCCCTTGCAGGTTAGTACCATTTCCACTAGTGCAAAAAACAAGCAAACAAAAAGTATCTCTTAGAAGATCACAGATATGTGACTGAGATTTGAGTATGCATGTTAAGGAAGTGTTCTTATCTGAGGAAAAGTGTTCAATGAGCACAAAAAGATGTTCAGGTCATATTGACATTAAATACTTTAAAAAGGGCAGAAATCCTTACTACCAAATCTTGGAAAAGACACTAAATCAAGAAAAAATTGTGAATACTAATCAAGGCAGTTAAATAATACCAATCTCAGTAATGAAGACCAGAAGAGTGGTATGCTCCCACCAACCCCACTCTAGAATCCAATTTGATAAAAGGTAATTCATTAAATTAAATTATTTAAAATATCCAATAACATCACTGGAGAGGATAATATAGGATGGGACATATGATAGAAAGACAGTCACCACCCATCAGCTGAGCTTCTTCTCTGTGTCCCAGTTGATCAGTAAAGCATTATGTTAAATTACCTCTGGAGTATTAAATAAGTCAATGGACAGGCATTAAGACACAAATTTGATAAGCTGTCTGAATAGGCATAAATCCAAAGTGAGCTCAGCATCAGTGGAACAAGACTGCCGTAGGAACTGGCCTAGATCCCTGCACCTGTGCTTCCATGCTTGAGCCACCACCACAACATTTCTTAAATGTGAGTATCTTTTGTAGCTCTCATGAGAAGTTTTGCTAAGGAAGCTGTTATTGAAAGTGTTAACAGCATGGAAAAATGATTCCTTATAAAGATCTGTACAAGGCTCATTTACTTCTATTATTGCAGTAAGCAAAGGCATTCACCTAATGCAAAACTAAAGTGTTTACTACTGCTAAAAATCTTCGAGCTCTATTTCAATTATTTTATCTTGGAAACATCACTATTATAAAGAATTTTTCCATTGTACAGGACATTTCATAGGGCCATGACAAAAGAAAGCACTTTTCAACACACAGATATAAAAGCAATTTCTTCTGAAGCTGTCCTGTCACCAAAACTTTATTTAAAAATTGGGGCCTTAATTGTCCCATTTATTTGAAATTTTATTTCTTTCACTTTCAGTCAATGTCTACTGTTGTAACTAACAAAAGAGAGAATTCGTTCAAAACCATGGGTTTATTGGCTAGCAAATATGGTTGCTGTGAATTCTGGAACATGTATTTCACTATTGTTAATTACCTTCCATAATATTTTAAAATCCAAAGCTGTTGTTGGATGAGGTTTGTGGATAAATCCCTTGGAAAAAAATTACAAAAACCAAGTGCAAATAACATCTTCTTTCTGCATTCCCAGCCTCTAGGACTCAATTATGAGAATGCTGAAAGTTACACTGGTTGAATTTTTTTTCAGAAAATTAACATCTCTGCTCAGATGTTCATTTCGGTTGAGGAATTGCTATTGACCAATTACAATAAAAGAGACTCAGTATCACTATAAAACTTTTCACACAGCCCTTGATGTCAGTTTTACAGTACAAACTTTTAGCAGACCTCACTACTGGCATAAAATCACCCCTTCAAATTGAGATAAACTCAGCAAGGTAGAGCTGTGATCAGTTTCCCTCAAGCAGAAAAGGCAAGGGGAGAAGTATGTGAAAAAGTGTCCCATCTGGATCGAAAAAGCCAAGTGGAAACTGAAGGTTTATCCATTTCCAGGACACCTCTCAGTGTGTTTTAATTTGTACCATGGAGCAGTCTCAGAGCAGGCCAACTGCTGTGGTGACTTCTTTTAATTTAGTGAATGAAGTAAACTAAAGGGGTGCACACTCTAACTGGTAATGGGTGTTCAGCCTATGCAACTAGACTGGAGCTAGTCCAAAATCCACGAGTTCAGCACCAACAGTTTGGCCCTACAGATGTGCTCCTCTTGCCTTATCCTTCCTGTCACCACAGGTATTGCCAAAAGGCCACCTGTACTGTGGCACTCACTGCTTGTGAGAGCAGTTCCATCCCTTCTGGTTAACTTGGTGACAGTCACCAACTAATTTTTCCCCTGATTCTGAGTAACAATCACAGATTTGCACAAATACCTGTTGCTATCAGACTGCTTTTTATTGAGCAATTATGTGGCTTGATTATTCAGGAGGTTACACTCCCAACAGCCTCACTCTTAGCAGTTCCCAAAAAGGTTCTAAGTTCCTGTGAGTTTACTAGCAAGTTTGCCAAGCCTCCAGTCACATTCTTTTATGTTTTCCTTTTCACTTCTGCCTATCCTTGCTAATGCTGGGGTTGAAATCTTTGCCAAACCTCCCAGGTTTGCATATTTTCCTCTTTGTACCATCCCAGTTAGAAAATGTCGTCACATGGCAACACAATGCAAAGCATTCATTTAGTGACACAGAACAGTCTAGCTAAAGGCCATTTCAGCCACACACACATTCATTTTTGTGGAGAAGACTAGACAGAAAAAAGGGAAAATGTCCACAGATCCCAGAACCCTTCTTTATTTGGAAGAATGGCTTTTAAATGAAGTCAAGCAGTATCTTGTTTTATCATTCATTTATTTAGCAAAGAAAGGAATGAATTCAAATACCCCACACAATGAACACACATTATTCCCTGATATCAAGATGCAGATTCGCTTGTGAACAATTTCAAATGAATCTGTTTTCTTACTATTGAAGTCATCTTGTACTGTGCATGGATTTGTGCAGAAGCAATACAATTTGGGCTCAATTCTGTAAACACATTAAAATAAGTAACTTGTTACATCCATACCACTGATCTCAGAGTGGTTACTTATGTGGTGAGTAAAATTAAACTCAAGAGCCTGGTTTTTGCCAACCAAAATTTAGGCATCCAAATGACACCGAAAATTAGAAGTATATTTCTCCAGGCTCACTGTAGTGTTGGTGGAGAGACATAAGCCCTCACCAGGATGTAACTCTGCCCATCTAAGGTTGCTTTCTCAGATGAGACATAGAAGATGCTGGTGGCAGCTACAATCAGAAATTGGCCAGATGCCTCAAGCAGAACAAGATAAGCTTGGATCAAACTGTTTACAGAATTGATCTCATATAGCAAAGCCATTATGCATACAATTAACATTAGGAATGTGCTCATGTTGCGCTGATTTTAATAAAACTGGTCCCACATTTAAAGAAGTGAATATATTCATTCTATAATTATGAGGAAAAAATATTGAAGCACTTAATCCTATTAACATTTGACTTGCATCTGGGACCTCTTACTTTCTTTTCTCTTTTGACCAGCCATATGGTCTGATGCTCTGAGAACTTTCTTCACTAACATAAGTGCTTCAGTAGCTCTTGATTTGTACACTGGCATGGTATTTTCCCAGAGGTTGCTGTGGAGCTCTGGTAGAGCTTACTAAGTGCACAGTGTCCTACACCCATGTGAGACTTTAATCAGTACTGCTTAATAGCCTGGAAATCAAAGCCATTTAAGCCCCATTCTTTCTTCCACTCTCTTATGGAAATCCTAATCCTAGTCAAAAATCTCTTGATTAGTTTTAGCCAAACTACACTGCTTCAACAGCAGGTGACTGCAAATGGCTGGAAAAGCTTCTATGTAAAGTAATTTTAAAAGACCATAAAGATCATCAGACTCAAATCAAAGTCCAGGATACATCTGAAAGCACAAGAGTCCATTTGCTAAGCAACTGAGGAACATATGCTATGTATCAGACATAAAAATAAGCACAAAATGTGTACTAAAGCATACTTTGCATTAGCCAATGGAAGTATATACCATGCAGAATGTCACTGGCAATCCTACTTCCTTCTCCCTCCATGTAGCAGGGCTACATGGAAACAGCTTTACTTACAGAACTTTGATGTATTTGTGAAACTGTTTGCATCCGAAATAGAGAAGCATTTTTAAACTTATGCAATTGGTGCAAAAGTGGTTCAGCAATACTAACTATTGGCATCAGAGGTAATGTAATTATTTATCCAAGTGAGAGGATAAAAGGTATTTAAGCAAGGCATTTGATAAGCAAGGGAGTTGATTTTCCCTTTCCAAAACCAGAACAATGCTTTAAGAACTAAACCCTTGTGCAAATTTGAGAGTTCCATTGCAGTTCTTAAGTAAGATTTGCAGGTAAATGCTCACTTGTTATATTTTTGACAGAAAGAAAAGTAAGAGCTTCCATGAAGAAATGGACATCATTTAGGAGGGGACTTGGCAGTGCTTGGTAATAGTTGGACTCAATCTTAGATGCCTTCCAACCTAAATGATTCTGTGAAATCCACTTTTCACCAAAATTTGTGTAGCAAAAATGCTAAAAAAGGTAAGTTAAAAATTAATAGAGACTGCACTTTGCTTTGCTTCATGTAGTAGCAAAAGCTGTACTGAATTACCTGGGCAGCAACATAGAACTCAGAATGTGAAAATACTGATACAGGCAGTACATCTGGAGTCCTCTAAAATTACATAAGACACAAACATGTAATGGCTTTAAAATCTGTTGCTTCACAATTTAGCTTGACAAGGAGATCTTGCCATCAAGTTTTTCTCATTGAAGTGCTGTGGAATTTCCATGTTCACCCTGCTGCTTCAGATAGAGTTTTGAATATATTTCTGTCTGGGATATAGAACAATGCAGTTTAAGAAGCTAAATGACAAAAAAGAAAGTTTCAAACAAACGCTTTCCTGACAAGCTGGCATGGTGCTTCAGTGACATGGGAGTTGCTCAAAGATCTGGAACACTTGAAATACTTCTTTGGGAGATGAAGTGTGAGCAGACTGAGCACCTGCTAAATGCACTTCTACCTATGATTGTGCAAACATAACCTAGGGTATTATTACCACATATACAAAACATATCTAATATATGTATTTATCCACAAAAAGAATGGAAAATAAATCACTGTAAAGATAGGTGCACCTCAAACTACAGAAGAGTTAGAAACAGAAAGCTAATTACAGTAATTTTAATTAAAAAAGGTTAAAATAAAAATACAGAGTTCAAATATTTTTAAGATATTGGTCTCATAACTAGTAGTCTAAATATAAATGTGCTCTTAATACAGGTCCATAAAGGAACAGTGTTGCGCATATGAGTGTATGTACAAGTGCTGTTTTTTTCTTGGCAGTAGAAGAAATATAAATTTAATTCTATCTTATTTAAATATAAAAGTGAATCTTTTTTCATGAACACAGCAATTCAAATACTGGACTGGCTATGATTTGGAGAGTTCCCCCCCACCTCCGTCTCTTGCAGAGAAAATTATCCCTTACCCAGGGCAATCTGCTAATTTCTTCCTGGAAAACCAAATCTAATGTACAGTAAAAAATCACAAATTATACAGAACTAGCATTATTATACTTTCTAGAGACGAATTGGTGTGAAGTTGAGGTGCTTTCATTTGACTGAGTTAGTAACAGGGAGAATTATTCAGCTGGAAAAAAATAGGCAGCTCTTCTTAATTATTTTCATAGATGGTAAATGTGTGTTCATTGTACTGCATAGCTTTTTAAAGACCACTTGCTTTGAAGTTTTTTCATTTTTCTGCAGAACAGAGATTGGAAGCATAGTGCTACATTCAGATTTATCCTCACTCAAAAATGTAGCTCACTGACATCTGCAGATATAGTGTTTACCCTTGCTATGTAAGAGGCTGGACCACAAGAGTGGTGCTCAAATGCAGTCTCACATGATCAGTGTTTCTTGGTACTTTTGGGGGTTTTTTTGTACATAGTGGTGACTTATTATCATCTGTACATGTTTTTCTCTATTTCCCTATCATAACATAGCCTAATTTGCAAGGACTCTAAACACAGAATGTAAACATTTTCACTCTGTTTCTCTTTGCATACCTCCTTAGTATTCTAGTGTGATGATCTTTGCTTTTAGCAAGAACATGAAAGCCCAGTTCTTTAATCCTTAATATTCACCTGTAATTTCTTCTCACAAGCTTCTGAGAATAGCAAAGGCTGCCTTACTACTAAGTACTCTGGAGAATCTGACCCAAATCCCTGCCCTTTTCATTTTAGTTATACATCTGTAATTTCAGACACAAAAATAACAATGTCATGAATGTGGGTGAAGACAGACAGAACAAAGAAAAATGGTATAAAACTTCTTTGTGTTTCCTTGCCTGCCACTACCAAAGGAATTAAAACCGATAATTTAAAACTCAAACAGTATTTTAAATATTTACATCAATGAAGTTCAAGAAGATCATCACTTAAAACACTATAAGAATGTTCCACTAGGGGCTGACTGATATGGGTCAGACACAGCAACAAGATGAGACAATGCTTTGCAAATATATCTATGTTTTCTGAGCCAGCTTTGTTTGTCAGACATGTGCATATAAAGTAAAAGCTGGAAAGAGAAAAGCAGATCTATGATATGTCTATATACCCGCAAGAGCCAGAGATGGCACACAAAATGCGGTGCAGCTGCATCATTCTGCGACCAGCCTGATGGCGAGTGCTACAGCAGAGACAAGTGTGTTCCCATACACACACACACCATGGAGAGGGAGCCTCTGGAATGCCACAACTCGCCCAAACCCGCAGGTTGCAGCAAGGCTGCTTTACTAACGACACACAGAAAAACCTCGCAGTGTGCCTCTCCTCTCTGCCCTCCTCCATCAGCCTCCCTGGGGGACGTGCCCTTCCACATCCTCCTGAAAATTAAACTGAACAAGGTGAAGGCTTTATGTGACTGGGCTCGGCTTGCAACTAGAAACCACTGACCCTGTAGGTGTCTGGGTTAATTACAAGATTGTATTCCTTGGTACAGCCTTAGTCTCTGCACTCTGAACAGCTGAACTGCAGCCAGAGTGATTTACAGCCTGGGAAGATCAGCCTACAGAGCCCAAAGCTGTCTCAGAGGATCACTAAACCACCACAGTTCTTCTTGTTGTCATTCCCAATGAGCTCTTTTCGGTGGTGTGAGCTTCAGGAGACTACACGAGGGCTAACAGCAAAGCTCCCTTTTTAAACCTCAAGGAAATAAAAGACAATGCCTAAAAAAAATTAGATTTGTACTCCTGGCACAGGTTTAAAAGGTAACATTATTATTTCTTTTTAAAACTCAGGAACTACTTAGTCACTTGTTAGAGGAATCTGACTGGAAATTTATCAAACTGAGTAAGCAATACCATCCTCATGAGTGGTCCAGTGACCAAGGGGCTACAGCTGCCCTGACACTGAACCAACCTTGCACTGTGCAAAGAAAACATCATGTCAAAAACAGGTGGTTTGGGCGTTTGGCAGCAATGGACATTGATGGCTTGGATCGTGCTTGAAATGTCTCTGAACTTCATCTCTGAAGCCTCAATCACATGAGCAGTCAAGTAGCACAGGCCTTAGGGACTGGGGAATTACAGAAGGCCAGAAAATACACAAGCCCACTAGTACTCATCATAATTATTGAAATCTGTAAAATAGGTATTAGAATAAGTCTTTGCAGTAAGATGTGGATTGAAGTATTTGTTTCTCTCCTCCAGAATCAGGTTGTTTTTGTTAAATGCCTGGGAGGAGAAAAAAAAAAAAAGTAAGAAAATGAAAAGGACAGAGGAAAGGCAAGCTCTAAGCACCAAGGCATTTCTTGTGGCAAATGTCTGTATACAGGAAGCCAGTAAAAAATGCATTGAGAAATACCTGTACATTTACAAAAACTTGCATTTGCAAGAAGTATCTTCTTACAAAATAACATTCATCAAGAAAGCAATTCCACTCAGTAAGTAATATTACAAAATTAATTTTATGATTCCATGAATTTTTTAATCAAACATATGCAGTTCTTCTCATTAGAATGATTCATTTATTATCTTTTTACTGAATAAGAATTATTTTCTCTTTACTGCATTAATTCCCTGATTCTCAAGTACTGTATGTTGCAGAAATGTCTGAAGGTCTTAAGATGATAAATCCTGTTTTCTAAAAAAGTAACATGGGTATTGAAAGTATGAATTTTCAAAGGGTTGTGGGGTTTCTTTTTGTTTCTGTAGCTATCTAGACAGACGATTAGTGGAATTTGAAAAACCTTTAAATTAAGTTCATATTCCACTGCTGACTAGAAAATCCAGGCTGTTCTTGCTGTTTTGTATGAATTTCTTTAAAATGTCTTTAATTAGAAAGAAAAATGCACAAATTAAAAACTGGATTATCCAGGTAGGATTTAAGAAAAATCCTCATTTGCAAAAAGCTTTGCATCTGCATGAATAAACTGTGTAATCTGAAGATACTGAACTAGGTATTTTCAGAATACACATCCTTCCTTAATTTCGTGGATCTGAAAAGCAAGCTATTTTAAAAGGTCATGAAAAGAAAATAGCTGTTTGGTAATAATGATCAAATGATATGGATATCATTATAGACTCTCAGTAAATCTCTACTGCCATTTCACAGAATATTTTGGGTATAAACACTAGCTGACAGTCTGATCCAGAATATATTCACCAGATACATCCCCTGTATGAAGACATAGTGCAGAAAGATGAACTATGCCCTAGACTCTGGATCATCAAAGCCAAAGGATTATCTTCAATATATGTCTAGGTGGTTGCTGATGGCCCTAATTACTTCTTGAACAAGCCCACAGGGGACACAGGCAAAAAAATCCCACAAAAACAAAACTTGAATGGTCTGCTTTTTTCTAGGAATAGCTGCTGTATAAATTATACACACATACACAATTTAACTTCCTGTATAACAGGGATTGAAAATAAAAGGATCTGTAATTACAATGCTTCAAGTGAAATCTATTTCTGTCATTAACAATTTGCATAATTTGAGGTCAAATTCCACTGCAGAAAACTAGCAAGTAGAATTATTTTGATACAGCAGAAATGTGAAGGAGTATATCTTAGCTTCCAATCCACTTCTCACCTTGATGGCTTCTACAGAATCATATTTGTCCAATTTGTTGATATGGTTGGTAATGCTGGTATTTAGAGGAGCTGGTGACACTGGATGGATGACAGTTGCATCATGGGACTGTTGCTGATATCGTTGGCAATATGTGTAAACAAGCAGGGTAAGAAGGCAACCAAGGATTGAGCTACTTAATCCCACTGCAATCATGTGAAACATGTTGAACTCTGCAGAGTGGAGAGAAGATAATTTTAAGGTAAATAGCAATAAAAGCTTAAGCTTGGGGGAAAACGTATACAAGTGTTCAATTCAAGTAAGGATAAGGGAATTTACATGTGTTTCCCTGAAACAATTGCCATGGTTTATTCCTACAATAGTAAATTCATTTTACTTCCCCAAGGGGATCATTCTAAGAAACTTATATACCCATACATCATTCTAAGTATTAAGATTGAAATCTTTGAAAGATGCTTGAACAAGTCCAGAACCCAAATAAAAGATAAATTAATTGCATTCTGTGAGTTTGAATAGGTAATCAAAATTTTTCTTCACACTGTATAACAAAGCTTTTTAATACATAAATTATGTATATGATGTACACACATAGGTTTGGGGTGTTTTTCAGTGAACTACAGTATCATCCTCTCTACTGCTCTCCTAGTTCTTTCTCTTATACATGGTAACTCATGGCAGAACAAAATCATGGTATCTTTGAATCACATTCCTGCTTTCCCTAAAGTATTTTCCATGTCCTGTTTATTGGATGCATGTCCCAGAAGCAGTAACATACATTTTAACCTCCTCTCCTTTGATTTTTGATGGGTATCACTGTTTCTGTCTTTTGGTCAATTTGTTCCCTTCTTCAGCTCTCAGAAATTTTTCTTTATGTAAGGGGGAGAGTGAGAAAGAAATGGTAGCATTTTAGGGGAACATGGGAAGTAGGGAGAGATGGACTCCTTGAAGCTCAATGTGTCTTTAAGCATAGCAGCCAGAGAATGCAGTCAACAACTCAGAGCCCAGCACTCTCCGATCTGCTCTGCCATTCAAAGGTACTGTGGGATGAAATGATGGGAAACCCTCTCCACCTATGCAAGGATTAAAATTGAGAGGAAGCTCATTGTTGCATGAAACTGTAGAAGAGAATCTAAAGCACAGTCATCCCGGATGTTACTGAACAAACACAGGTCAGATGTGGCACCAGTAGGATTAGATCAATATAAACAAATTACACTGTTTTCCATTGTTATTTCAAACTGGAGCTGTGCTTTTTGATTGGGAAAGAAGCATCAGTGAGAAGTTCATGTTGGAAATTCCATTTTAACATTATTGAAAATTTGTTTGTACAAATGAACAAATGAACTATTTTAAACTGAAATACTCACTCTAGTCTTAAAACCATCTGTTAGACCTTTTTCATTGTGATACAGAAAAATGGGCCAGCACCTGGGTCCCATTTTTTGTAAATGCCTAAGGTAGGATCTTTACATGCCTACTGGGTACTTAAAAACACAAACTAATATTTAGGTGACTAGATTGACTGCTTCAATATACAAATTATCACAGAAATTTCCTTCCATACTTTTATGACAGTTTCCCAGTGTTGCAGAACTTGGCAAATTGTTTCCAGAGTACCACTGCTAATTAGTAAAAAAATCCAATTACTTTATCCTGGCTCCCGTAACAACTTACCATACAGAAAAGTACCCTTACATAACCTCTGTGTTTTCATTGTCCTTTATTAGGTTAAAAATGCAGCTTATCTCTGCATGGAGGAATACTAAACCCAGCCAGAGCTATTACCATGACGACACAGGCTAAGCGTGATAACTTAGCAAAAAAAAAAAAAAAAAAAAAAAAAAAAAAAAAGAGTTCATTTTCCTTTTTCTTCTTCTTTTTGTTTGATGGCTTTTAAAGTTTTTCCATTCAAGATTTGTTTTGCTAGCATCAGGACTCTCTGGAATGGAACTTTTTATTTACTTTTTAGTTTCGTCTTTGGCAGTGAAGCTGAAAATGAGTCCCAGATAGACTCTGAGCTATTAAATTGGTTAGCAGCCTGGTTTTCTGCTGTTTATTTGGAGTCCCAAAGAGGTTTTTGAAGTTATTGTCCTGGAAAAGGTGAAGCAACATTATAAATTTTGACCTACTGATAATTAGATTATTATATGTATTTCTTTCTGAGACAAGGGTGACTGTCATACTGAAAAAGAAGAAAACACAAACATCCAGTGATGCATGTTCTTGTCTCTAAGGTTGCCAATGACAGATAGATATTTAATGAGAAATTCCGTAGTAACTACATTTTTCTGTACAAGTTGCCACTTTATCTGTACAAGTGTAAATAATGAGAATGCAGCATTTAGAAGGTAGAATAACACTAAGGGAGTGGAAAAGGTGAAACAAAAGCAAAAAACGTGGAATCAATATTTCAGCATTTAATACACATCTTGAGCTACAAAGCTTACCGCCACATCGTTTCTCTTCTACGCTGCTGGATCGTGCCACAGATATTTCTAGAAAAATAAAGAAAGCACTTAGGCCAAGGAGAAAAAAAAAATATTACAGAGAACTGCTAGTTTGATAAATATAGTAAGGATTTTAAAATTTATTCTATTACGTTCACTCCAAATACAAAGTAAAAATTACTTTGATTGGGTGGTAGAATTAATAAAACAGTCCAATGACATCTTCAGGTTTTTTAGTTTCTCAAGCAAAAGCATAGTAACTTATTTTTAATTCTCACCTCAATACATCTCTGGAATTAAAAAATGAAGTGCACATGAAAACACTCTTTGTGGAGCTTAAGCATGTGGAGAAAGAGTTGATTTACTGAATAGTAAAATGAACTACAGTTTAATTGCCTTGTGTTCAAATGGGTTCATTACTTTTAGAAGTCACATCTAGCCCTAGTGTGAAAAATGGGAATTTACACATCTTCAAGAAAGACCACTTCCAATTTCATAGGTCTTAGTTGTAAACCAATAAAATGTAATTCCAGCCTGTATCCTTATCATTTTGAATTTGAAAAAATTCTGAAAAAACCCTGAATAAAATCTGTTGGCAATCAAGTTTTTCCACTCTTTACTTCCAGACCATGGCTTCTGTGACAGGAAGTCCTGTCTATCCTGTCTTACAAATCAGTCTCTCGAACCTCTCTGTAATGGATCATGAGTATAAGAGTGGGGTAACTGACACAGTCTACCTGGATTTAAAAAAACCTAGAATTTTAAGTTGACAATGGCTTTCCAAACAAAAGAAATGAGAGAAGAGATACAAAACCAGGTTAGTACTGTGTGCCCGGTTCTTACAATGGTGAAAGGTTATCACTTCTGCAGGGACCTAGGCTTTCCAGAAAAGAGCTAGAAAAGCAGTAGGCAAATGTGGGTTTGAAGTTTGCTGATGATATAAAGATGATACATGGACAAGAGAACGTTGTGAAGACCTGTCAAAGGGCATTATAACTCTAGGCAATAAAATAGCCAATGAAACAGAATGTAGATCAATGCAAAGTGGAAAGAACTTCTAGCTTCACCTATAAAAATGATGGGCTATGAGATCACTACTACTCATAACTGAAACTTGGGGGTTATGACAAATTATTCTGAGATACTACCAATTTAGTGCTCAGAAGCAATCAAAAAGGAAAACCAAATGCTAGGTATTACTAAGAAAGCAATACTGAATAGAACAAGGCATCAGCATTATGGGGCTTTACAAATCTATGTGCTGTCCACACCATGAACACTGTGTGCAGCTCTGGTTTTCTCATTCCAGGATGTTTCTACTAGAACTAACAGAGCAGAGAGGGAGAAGAATGATATACACAGAAATGCAAAGATGATCCACATGCAGATACTGCAAAAGGGATTGCAATTTTTTACCTTTCTTCACATGCTAAACCAATGCTAACTATTTTCAAAATGGTAAAACATCAGACCTGACAGAAAATCACTGTCACAGACAGTTAAAGGCTGAAAGTATACTTTGTCTCACTGAGACTGTTAACTCACATAGAATCATTTTGATTGCAAAAGACCTTCAGGATCGTCGAGTCCAATCATTAATAAGTACTGCCAAGTCCACCACTAAACCATGTCCCTAAGAGCCACACCTACATGGTTTTCAAATACCTCCAGGGATGGTGACTCCACCACTTTCCTGAGCAGTCTGTTCCAGTGCTTGACAACCCTTTCTGTGAAGAAATTTTTCATAATATCCAATCTAAATCTCCCCTTGTGCAACTTGAGGCCGTTTCTTCTTGTCCTATCACTTCCTACTTGGGAGAAGAGATTCCCCTCCCCTCAAGTAGTTTTAGAGAGCACAAAGGTCCCCTCTGTGCCTCTTTCTCTCCAGGCTAAATAATCCCAGCTCCCTCATGAGACTTGTGCTCCAAATCCTTCTCTAGCTTTGTTGCCCTTCTCTGGACATGCTCCAGCACTTCAATGTCTTTCTCATAGTGAGGGGCCCAGAAAAGAACACAGATCTGACATGGGGCCTCACCAGTGCTGAAGACAAGGGGACACTTTGAGGAGGAGGGGCAAACAAACCAGAAGGGCAAGAGAAGAGGTGGCTCATTTCAGATTCTGAAAACACCTACTTTCCAAAACAAGATGTAGAGTTTATATTGGATTAAGCTGGGCATTCATGCAATGTGAGTATTAACAGATCTTCAAAAGCCTTAGAAAAAGGGGAAAATAAAATGTGGGAGTTTTTGATTTCATGCTGACATTTTTCACAACTCATTTAGAGGAAAACAGTATTTGGGAGTTAAAGCATTATGCAGCATCCATAAAAACACTGAATTTGTTGATGTATTTGTTATATTGTACTATACAAAATAGTCACATGAAAAAAAAAAGGTTGCTGCACTGAGTAAACACAGTAACATTTCAAATGATACATCAAAATGTAAATTTCTCTGTCTGTGAAAAGACTGTTAGCTTTTTTTAATGTACATAGTGAGAAAGATTACTGTTAACAGCAGTGCATTGTGACCACCCATACTGCTGTGATTCAAAACCAAAAGTATAGTCATGAGTTTCGACAAATGCTATACAATAATACATAACATGACTATCCATCAGCTACTTAGCAGTCATGGGGGAGATAAGAACTTGAGCAAAGTTAATAAGTTTCTAAGCGGTTGTTAATTTAAGGGACTCTGGAATGATTTCCAGATTAACTACCACAGCACCCATTTTGTATATGCAAACCACAAAACCCAGAAGAATGTTTCTTTAATAACCCTAAAGTCTCAAAAACACTTAAATTAAAATAAAAAATGAACTATTTCTAGTTGCTATCTGTAGTCATCCCCTGCTACCAAGTAGGATGGGAGTGACCTGCAGAACGCTATGATAGTGACTAACCAAAGTCCCAGGTGGCGACAATAAGAACAGCTCCACAGAACTGGGTGCCATGGGGCAGATTTTCATGCAGATACCAGGTCTAACAACATCATCTCTACATAGTAGACCAACATCCTTTGGCTGACAAAAGGGAAGTTCTGCTCCAGCTCATGGCTCTGCATAGTGCAGTCTGGAGCCTTGCTCCAGAAACCTTGAGAGATTTCACTAATCTTTCAAGGAGCTGGCTGATCTCACCTGGTATAAAGTTGGAGTCCAAAGCACAGGCTCGGCTCTCTGTGGTGTTGCCTGTGCATTGGCTGCCCACAGGAAACAAAATGATGCACTGACGAGTGCGGATCTGGAAGCCAGACGAGTCGCAGTCAGACCACTTGGACCACTCGGACCAGCTGTCTGCAACAGGCAGAGAGGGACACACATGCAGACACTGTGATTAAAGGCTTCACGTACACTGAGTGAGAGAGACATAGCTTGTATTTCTGAGTCATGGCAGAAGGCCTCAGTCCCCAGCTACTACCAGCTATCAGAGGGCAGCTCCTTCATTCTGATAAAACTAAAGCAGTTCAGCTTTGGCAAAAGTCTCTGAAATGTAGAGTGTGATGGTAAATTTGCTGCAGACCTATAATGGTTTTGACTTCTGTCACGGCCTTTGGGTGTGGAAGTGAGAAGTCAGAGGGATTCTGCAGTGGTGACTGAAAGAGTGATTGAAGAGTAATTAATTCTGGTCTAGGTCATTAGGGTGGACAAGGACACTGTCTTTGTTTATGTACCTGATAAGCAGCAATGAGAGCTACATGAGTATGTATTCCAGATCTGAAACAGGATGTGTATTTAACCACAAAAATAGTAGTATTTTGAAGATTTTAAACTGTTTTTCTCTCAGCTTCTATTTCAGGTCCATTATTCAGCTGTAGATAGAGCTCATAAAGTATTCTCACCTTTTTTTCCTCATTTGGTTTAATGTCAGCTTCTGCTTCTTTCCTATATTTCTTACTTTCCTTAAGTAGTTTTGATTAAGACATTTTTATTTCATGCCTGTGTGATCTCAGATACTTCCCTTAAATGAAGTGAATTGATCTCATTCCCATGAGGTACTGTGAGTTTACTGCACTCAGCATTTTTACAATTCAAGCACAAGAGTACTTTCAATGCTTTCATAAGAGTCTTCTGAATTTGGCAAATAGAGTAAAGACAGAGTTCAGTTAAACTTCCTTTTTTCTTCTGTCAACTGGAGATAGGTTTTATGGTTTTGACATGGAATAAACAGTTCTATTACCCCAAAACAAGCTTGTTTTTACTTCAAAATTTGAATTGATTTTATACTTATATGACGGCAATTTATAAATTTCATTTTGCTTCAAATGAAAAAGCATATATTATCTAATTTTGATTCAAGTGAGATTGAACAACATACAAAGTTGTGAATTAATAAAGCTTTTTTACACCGTCAATCAGGTGGAAAGTCAGGAAAGTTTTACACTGTTTTGGACCCATTTCAACATATTATATAAAACAGGCATACAAAGTGCATATTTACTCATTATTTTTCCCTTGTTCACACAGGAAAAAGGTAACACTCTCAGTCACCTAAAATTTAACAGACTCCAGCAGGAATATTTGAGACTGCAGCCTTGAAAAATGTCAAGCAATAGATGTTGTTAATAAATTGGATTTACTTAGCAGCTCAGATAAGAATCTGGATATTGATATTTATGAACAATTAGGAACTGTCTGGATGAGATCTCCTTTGAACAACAGGACAAAAGCCTCAATACAATCAGCTTGTAGGATCTTGTTATTGTGCGTAGTAAGAACACTCAACTCTATCTTTTGGCTTTTCTGTTTCTTAGGAAAGGTCCTGGAAGGGCCTCATTTGCAGAGTGAGTAGTAGGAGCCAAGCGGCAGATGTGACATAATGTAGTTCAATCCTACTTCAGTGGGGTAGGAGACCTGAGGTAGGAGTGAAACAAATGGACAACCTTCTTCCTGCTTATCTGGTGTAGCTGTTATCATCTCCAGTGTCAGCTGCTGCATCTAAGTAAACATTCAATAACAATAAAGCCCTGCTCATTCAAGTTTAAAGGAATGTTGCTGATACAAATCATGGCCCACCTCTCATTGGTGGCAGAGAGCATGCTTAAGCCAGGACTCCTGTCCAGTCCTAGTATAGTTGGAATATATGCAGTGAGTGCCACAATACTTGTGAGCATACTAAATGCATCTTCTTGGCTGGTGCACTTTGCAGCCCCATCTCGTCCAATGTGCTTTTGGCTTTCCAGGTTCTTTATTGCAGGAACTACATCTCATGAGAAAAGACAAATTTCAGAATACACAGAGATCATTCTAGGTCACATGTGGGTAACGGGGCATGGCTACTGTTTTGGCCTGACCTTTAGGGGATGCATAAAAGATATCTTCACTGTATCTGAGGTTATCTTGCACCTCAGACAGGCTTCTCTCAGCTTCCACCTCAGTTCTTTGCAAAAGACAAAGGAGAATTTGAAGGACAGTGTAGACTGGAGAGGTGTTTAATCTGGAGCTGCTTTTCACCTATAACATGGAAAGGCTTACTCATTACATATCACATCTTCTTTCTATGTAGTCTTGGCTGGCCTTTGAAACCAGGTTAAGTTCAAGCAGTTCCTAAGAGATCCCTTGGTGAAGGAGGCACCTCAGAAAGATCAGATTAATCAGTGTAAGAGTATAAATTTCTTTCATGCAGAACTACACTGTCATTTCTAAATGCTCAACTGCTTTATCCATTATTTGCATGTGTAAGTTAACAATTCAAGGACAAAATGTATTTTCGCCTTTTACAGGAGCAGTAAATACTTTAGGTATAAAATTTTATTTTATTCAGTACATTGCAACTGATTACACTTACTGATAAGCAGCCTATAAACCACTAATGATCAATACTGCAGTGCTTCCATTCACATCAATGCAATTGCACTTGGATAAATTAAAAGAAAAACCACAAACTCAATGACAGAGATTCGGAACTTTTAAAATGAAAGACAAGAAAAACTGATATATTTTGCAGACACGAGTCTGTTACTTTCTTTTAAGCACATACTTGAATACTTTCAGTTGGATTTGCCAACAAACTTCTATATCCTCAAGAAATCCTTGTATCAATATTCCAGAAAGTTTAGTACTCTGCTAGGTTTGTTTGGGGGAAAAAAAATGTACTATTTCAAATGCCAAAAAATCTTTGCTCTTTTCACAACGTAAGAAACGTTATAAATCATTTCCATTTTTGCATATGCATTTCTATGTTGGTTGGTTGTTCTTAGATTCCAAGAGTCATTACTATTCCCATCCTATATTAAACATATCACTCAAGCAGGAAATGTTACCAGTGGTACTTTCAGATCTGCACAAGGAAGAACCACTTTTCACCTGGTCCTCACTACAAGAAAATGTAAGACATTTGTAAAACAAGAGGATCTGCAAGGATTCGGGAGTCTTTCCAAACTTGTAGGACTGTAGTTCTTTTTCACCCATACCAATATGAAATAAGAGAAGTAAAAAGTAGTTTTGAAATCTATTTTGTAAACATGGGGCAAAGGCCATTCTCACAGTTAGCTGATGATGTGCTGTTTCAAAAACCTATGGCAAACTTTCAGTGAGACTGAAATATTAATAAAGTGTTACAGAATGTAAGAAATTAATTTTAAGCCTCCTAAATGTTACTGTTTTATACGGGTTTCCACTTCCTTGAACCAAAATGAAACTAACCTACTCCTCCATTCTACATCCTCTTCAAAATCTGGGTAAACAGGCAGGTCAAAATAAGATGAAGACATTATTTACAAATGTCTGCAAACAGTCATTTAAAGCAAAATGGTGGTAGAAAATAAATGCACAACAAGAAAAATAGCTACAATACTAGTGCAATGAACATATAAGCTCTGACCTTTTAAAGATGCCTTAAGGATCTCAAGGCAGCTACATAACTTCTACATACACTATTTGTCTCAAAAAATCAAATCATAACTGATTTCTGTGTTTGTATTTTTAAAACACAATAGAGAGTGTCGCATCTGCTTTAATTTTGACAAAGTAGGTACTTTTATTCTGCTAGAGGACATGCAGTGCCTAGAAAAGAAAATTAACTTAAACTGTAGTTCATCACAAGTAATAGGATCCATAAATTCCAACTCATGGGGCTTGTGTCTTCACATGCACAGCCCCATCATATGAGCAGAAAACTTTTGCTATGAGTCTAGGAGCTCTAAGTGAAGCAAGTCATACAGTGTGACACCAGAACTGCTTTCCTATTGCTGCTGCCGGCAATCCACTAATCAGCAATAAGTGAAAGTTTATGTGGTTTTAATCTCAATTTCTCACTTAAATTTCATGAAAAAATGAGTTTCTTTTAATATGGGTTAAAAGGCAGAGTCAAAGTTATAGAAAAACACATGATTTATAATATCATACAACTAGAGAAATTTCACCTACTAAGTACTCAATAGCCATTTAAAAAGATGAGGTCTTTATTCTTTACCATCCAAAGTTGAAGAACGTATTTCAAAAAGCACCCTAAGGTTTGCTTTGTATTTTATATGAAAACAGGGCAAATATTATCTACTTGAAGGACCTTGTGATAACACATGTTGAATATTAACCTTATCAATTTGCTGGCAGTGAATGTTTAGTATTATAACAAAAGAACTTCTTTGTGATATTTTAAGTCTTTAAACCACTTACATGATCAACTTCAAATATTACACCATTTTAGTTAATCCTGATCCAGACCTAGCAACTTAAATTTTAATTTTTAAAGAGAGAGGGAGGAGGTGGTTTTCTGTACTAACATCCTGTTAGTACTTGATTTACTGTAGCACTGTAGAATGTAAGAGCAGATTGTGCACATAATAAAGGAAAGAAATTATTGCTTCTAAATAACAGATCAAGGACATGATGTTGCCTAACTGTGAATGCCTTACTCAGCGGCACATAAACAACAAAGATCACAGGCTGATTTGCCGTACCTGGACAGGGCTGTGTGTTGCAGAGAGCTTCCTCAGTGTGCAGTCCAAGGCAGATATCTCCTCCATATGCTGGTGCTGGGTTTGTGCAAGAG
Source organism: Hafferia zeledoni (assembly GCA_035583235.1). Classification (NCBI taxonomy): domain Eukaryota; kingdom Metazoa; phylum Chordata; class Aves; order Passeriformes; family Thamnophilidae; genus Hafferia; species Hafferia zeledoni. The sequence continues at coordinate 78,778,073 of JAWWEV010000083.1, read as the reverse complement.
CGGGTTCTCATGTAATGCCCTCCTCCACAAGTTGCTGAGCACTTTGACCAAGATGACCAACAAGACCAGCCTCCATCCACTAAAAAGACACAAAATACCATATTTTTTAAAGCTGAGACATGACAAAATACATCCCATATTTCTCATATTTGGTAGATCTAATTCATGGTCTGTCAAAATTATTGGACATTTTTAGATGCCAATCTTACCACAATGCAATATGATTTACATATTTTAAAAGCTGCTGGTAGGCTGCAAAGCCTAACAAAATTACTCATCCAAATAAGACACTTAGAGTAGGTACCATAATATCTTTAAGGTCAAAAGTCTCTTTTCACTTCTGAGGAAGCAAAATACCAAAGATTGTTTAGCAGATGCATTATAAGCTCAGAGTAGTTTTTTATTGATAATAAAAGCCAAACCCCAAAAAACAACTTAGCCCAATAATGCAACGGAAGGATGGAGGAATCCAGAATTTTTTTGCAACCCAGCTGGATAGCCTTAAACCTACAACACGTTTCAAATGATCTAACACACTTGGAGGGTTTGATGGGCCAATATAAAGTTACAATCCTAATGCAGCTCTAGCATAGATGTGAGCAGCAGAACAGTGGCAGAAGTTCAAAAAAGCAGCATACATGGACAAAAAGGAGTTGCCACTTTAAGTTTCAAACAGAAGTTGTTGAGGATTAAATGTTATTATTCCTCCTATCCTCCTCCCCCTTGCCCTTTTGCATTTAGTAATTCAAGTATGTCAAACTTCTCCAGTCAGAGTTTTCACAAGATTCATCTGAAACATAGGCTGGATTTTATGGGAGACTCATTTGTCAGATGGTTCTTGACACGTGGCCACTAGACAAAATTTTAATAAAAGTTCACCTCACTGCCTGCAACAGACTGGTTTATTTGCAGCCCCTATTTTTACAACTATTGCTCCCAGATGCATTTCTGTTTTTATGGCCACATTGCAGCTCACCTGCAAAAACCTTCCTATCTGCAGCCACATGACAAAGTCAGATGTAGTTCTTCCAGAGACAGAATTCCTGCTGCAAAAAATCTCAGTATTTTGTTCATTTCTCTTTCAATTTTCTTTTTGAAAAAAACCCCACAAAAGACAAAGCCCTAAACTTTCAAAATTCTCATATCCTACAAAAAAAAATTCTTTTCAAACCTCTGTTTAAAGTGTTATCACTTGCTTTCTTAATTCTTAAGTAACAAAATTATTTACCATATCCGCAACTGATTGAAATTAGTGTGTAATTCAACCAACACCAATAAATGAGCCCATAAGGATGATAAAGGCAATGTGCCAGTACATTTTGCTTTACAACAAGCAGAAGTTTCACCTTTTTTGGTTCCATCGCTCATAGCAGCAGTGGGCATTTTACCATGTAAGATAGAAACGTATTATTTCCTACTTTGAAAAATACTGGGTAAGTGCACTTTCCCCGCACATAATTTTTACAGCACACTCATTTAAGACGTTCTTTGTAAGACTTTGTGGTTTGTTGAAAAAATTGATAGTCACTGAAGTCTCCAAAACATCCATCTAGCATTTCACAATGACTCTTCATGTTTTCTGTTCAATTAATGAAACAGCCTTTCAAGGGGTAGTTTCTACTGGACTGCTATTTCATGATTATATTTTACTGCAGCAACAACAACAACAAAAAAACAAATCTGAAAAAAAAAAATTACAGTGAAAATATCTGTATTCACTTGCATTCAAATTCTCTCTGAGACCAAGATATAGAACACTTAAAAATACTCATTTTGGCTTTGTAGCATTGTATATCACAAATGCACTTGGTGAGTTGAGTAGAATGATTTCTATGCAAAGGCTTCAACAGTGAAAAAAATGATGTAGCAGAAATCTGATATTAAAACTTATATGTGCAGTTTTTAATGTAATCTCAGATACAGCACAGCCTCAGGTTCTCAACAGGTAACCAAACAGGTAATTCCCTAATGCATACCTCAGGCTATTTACTAGTCATGTCAGTAAAGTTGTTGAATCTACAGCATCCTAGTCCCTGTATTGTTTGTTTACAACATTATCCTAAATAACAGGAAAGCATGGAGTTAGCACTTCCTTGGTAAGAACTGTAGTTACAAAAACTTTTGCAAGTAATGTATCTGGACTCTGAAGCCTGATTGGACAGACAGGATTATGGAATACAGTACTATATTCCAAGTATGCAATTTAAATAAATTATTTCCATTATTAAGGAATTCAATGAGTGCTACATTTTTTCACAGGATATATTTATCAACCAAATCATCTAGGTATACAGATATTTTTATGCCACCTATCATAAATAAATACTTGACTTATTCTCTTACTCATATTTTTCTTATTCATACTTTTCACTGGAAAACAAATATGTCTTTTTGCCTGAGATAACTCTGTTAATGTAGTATTATGCAAGCTCATATCTAAGAAATCCATAGGTTATTTCTCTTCAGTGCAGGTGAAATACACTGTGCAATTTTATAACAATTTCAAGACATGGTATCTTTTATTCAGAACTTGCCTCTTTTTTCTTTCTTTTTAAATTATGTGAAATAAAAGCAGAAGCTGTTACCCAAGCTATTCATTTCATGAGATATTTAAGGCTTTACCTTTCTAGATACTCTAGTTTTTTATTTTTTCTTTAAAGTGATCGTTGACTAGTTCAAAATGAATAATCAGAGGCATACCTTCTGCAGCATATAGACTTCCACAAAACAGAATTGATTCTGCCTGAGATTTCCTAGATAGAATATAAATCACCTGCAAACATTACCTGTGCATTACTCACTATAATGGAGACAGTGACCCCCAACACTTTTCTATTTTTCAATGGACCAGAGACACAAATGCACGTGCATTTGAAACTATGCCATCGATCTGCAAGTGTCTGAGAACTCAGACACGGATGTGACACCCAGGAATGTCACCATGTTTCACAACTGCAGTGATCAAGGCAGTACTACATAACTTCAGATGTAAAGGGAGAAGTGGGTCTGGGGAAGATGGGAAAGGACAAATATAATAGACAATGTTAGATTTCATCCTAGTTGAGCTGGACAGTGCAATTATAACTGTTTTTTTTAGCAACTATTTATTGACAGGCTGCCTTCCTAAATCTCTAGCCTTTCAAGGACCATCAAAAGTACCTCTTTTATTTGTCCCTAGAACTTTTCAGCAACAGAGGATGATAAGGCATCATCATGGTTAAATAAGATCAAAGCAGTGGGTATTTACTGCTTGAGTTTTTACAAGACCTAAATGGAGCTCTGTGGTTTCTTTCATCTTTCTTTAAGTTGCTTAGCAACATAAAACCATCTGGGATTTTTTTTCTTTTTTTTTTCCCTTTTGTCATGGAATCCTTAACGTTATTTCTGCCTCTTAGAGGAGGAAAAATACACAGCTGCAGGGAAAGTCACTACAGGTTTTTTACATAACACTTTTGTAAAGCTGTTGGACAAAAGAAAGTCGTTAAAGCAGTTCCACAATGACAGATTTAAAGAGCCTTTACATTTTCTGACAATTGCTGAGGTTGATCCATTTAGGAAGAAGGCTCCCTTCAGCTAGCAGGGTGCTCTCAAACAATGCTCTTTTCTTTATAGTAAAACAAACAACTTTTTGCCTACTGGCTGTTGTTGAGGTTAATAAATATTTCTGCACTATAATGAAAAAACCCCACACCATAGGGAAGAGGATGTACCAGGAAGAAACAGTGTACAGAAACGGGATCTCCTGGGGACATGACAAAACATCCACACTACTGGAGAACTTCCAAGAGACAATTAAGTAAACTCAATACCCTGCTATGCACTTTGGGTTTTACAGGGAAGTGGAAGGAAGCGTGGGCAGACACACTGACCTCACCTAAGAACACAGACAGAATTGCAGGCTCCTTCATATACTGCCTTGTCTTATTTCAAATTTAAACAACCAAAAACCCCCAAACAAAACCCATTTGTTTTTTGTCTTGTGGTTTGCTTTTGTGTGTGTGCGTGTGCATGTGTATGCCTTTAGGTTTATAATTTTTCACACTCATCTTTTTAAAAGTGTGGGAAAAGAGAATAAAAATTGCCCAAGGTCAGTATTTTCTGTATGCATGATTGAGTATAAATAGAGGGGCAGTAGTCCTGTCCACCTGCAGAAACCCAAAAGTTGTATCTGGGGGCATGCATTTTGGGCAGCCTACAGACCCAAGAGAACACTGTCCCTTCCAGACACCTGGGGATCATCCTCTTCCACATCATTTAATCTACTGTTTTTCCTAACCCTGTGGGATATTGTTGCATGTTTCAGCGTGGGGAAAGAGCAACTTTTACATCATAGTTTACAAAGCCAAAGACTTGTTTCTGTGATGCTACAGATACCTTTTATTCATAAAAGCAATGCTGGATGAAACAAACAGTCAACATAGTGCAATGCAGACTCACAAAAGGCAAACAAATGCTTCTAAGGAAAGAACAACAAAATCTAAGGATCCACTCGGGTTTAAGTCTGCAACTGAGGTTAGAGAAGCAATAGTTGTTTCAAAGGGCAGTTCATTCCTCTTCTTGCTGGCTACAGAAGCAGCCTAGAGAGATCAATGCACGTGGAGAGATGGGCTTTAGCAGCCACAGAGACAAGCTTCACTGGAGTAATTTTGTTTCCTTCTGATTTAAGAAGGTATTGCAGGACAAGTTTTATCTGCTCTTTTAAATACATTCCTGCTTCCTTGTGGCCAAGTATGACTTCAAATTAAAAAAAAAAAAAAAAGGAGGAACAAAAAAACATAATGAAGAAACAATAAACAATACCTGGCTTTGGGGGGGGGTGCATAAATAACTTAAATAGTCTTTCAGGGAGTTTTCTATAGCTGAAACTCATTATAGTTATTAGCAAGTTTAGTGATATATGAATTTATTCAGTTTTTAGCCAAAATGTCACAATCAAACCAAAACTACTATAACAAAAATCTGAAATTGGTAAAATTCAAAAATATTGTAATGAAATATCAGAATTTCAAATCTAAGAGATGGCAACTGTCCTTTCGCTCTGATCCACCACTATGGTCTGCGCAGAAGAGGGAAAAGGAACTCCTGTAGCTCATGCTACTCAGTGGGGTTCATGTAGCTCTACTTTAAACGCCATTAAGGCACATTGGCCAAGTGTCCCCATGTCCCTATGTAAAAGAACATAAGAGAAGGCAATAAGAAATAAAACAAAAATTAAGAAAAGTTGTCATTTTCTACAGAAATAACTGAAGAGGTGAAATACAATGTACTAGGACAGTGTTCCTCATGTTTAGTTATTACTATTTTCAGGCAAACAGACCTTTAGTTAGTAAAGTCCTTTAATTTCTGTAGATTTACAGAATTTACCATCTAAACAATGCTTCTCTTCGTCATCAATTTCTCTTCATAATGTAAATATCTTGCAAGCCCTGAAGGATAATAAAACCCTGATATGAGTGATTATAGATTTCTTTCTTTTAGCACTGACTTCATATTCATATGTCAGTGAGCATTCACAGATCCCTTCCATAGTTACTGAGGCTGTTCAATTCTTGCCAGCTCAATGTTATTTACATCTATGAGGCATAAAAAAGGAGCTGAGGCATTGAGCCCAAAGCTAGTGCAAGACAATAGTTCAAATTCTCTTGCCCCTCAAAGTAGTTTAGCCACATGGAGAACATATGTTTACCCTATACTGGCTTGCAAAGTATTTCTGCAGATTATTTGGGAGATTGCTAGTTAGTTGAAGGCAAAATTGTACGAGGGATCATTCTGAAACTTGAACAATACAGACAAATCATCTTCCAGGGCCTGGGTACAATTTCTGGCAATTTTCTGGCACTATTCAATATACTATTAGATATTCAGCCTTCAAATACTATGAACAAAAAGCAATCTGTCCAGTGACTGCTAGCAATCTGCACTTCAGTGGACCATTTACTACTGTGGAAAAAATTTGCTGTTTCTCTCTCCCTTGCAAGCTCAAAAAAGATTTAAAAGTACCCGCTGAAGGCAAGTTCTAGATGACTTCGGCAATTTTTTTTAAGTTCTGGGATCCTGCAGCACATTTAACTATAAATTGCTGGCTATTAATATATTAATAAGTATATTTTAAATTATTTAACCAGATAAGACAACCTTGTACCCTTTGGTTGCTCCATGGGCGTTTTCATTGTGTTAGTCCTTCAGAGCACTTAGTATCATTCAGGATGACACTGAGCCCAGATTAATTTACTGAGAAGCATAAAGTCCTATTGACTTTCAGTAAGACTTAAACACTGCTCAGTGTATTTCCCTGTCACTCCTCTTTGTCAGCAGTTGACCAGTTGACCTCATGAGGGGTTGATCCTGTCTGCAATAAGTGAAAGCGGAAACAAGGCAGAACCTGAGCCTGCACTAGCAGGAAGGGTTCTTTATGGCTGCCATTGCATGCCTTCCTACTAACCAGAATATTTCTGAAAGTGTAATGACTGCACTGTAACTAAGTGGTTCTGTGCCAGCAGGGAACAGATGAAGCTGTCCTTACCTGAGGGAGCTCAGGTAAATCTTAGGAAGCATTAAATTCTTCTTTGTTCCAATTTTATTTCTAGTACTACAGCAAAAACTTTCAGGTCAAGGTCAGAACAAAATCTCCTCACATTCCTTAACCTTTCTGCCTGCACCACACTTATCTACAAGAACAAGAATGAACTATTCAGACTCCCTGTTTTCCTCCCTGATGCTCACACTGGAAAGAAGGGCTTGACACATTTACTTCATGTTTATCTACAACTTTGTCCATGTGAGGAGTCTCAATGAGATCTCAGTGTGAGGAGACCTCAGTGAGGTCTGCACTGATACCAACCTTTTTTATCAACACCAGCAAGGGCTGTGTGATCAAAGCTTAACAGGGACATTTTAGAAACTCAGATTGCTGTGGTAAGGATTACTTATAAAGCTATCCTAAATATTATAAGCACCCATGAAATCCAGTCCCTAGCACAGTGGTTAAGAAGAAAGCTGGAAACTTATTCAAACATGGTTTCTCTTCCTGGCTCCTCTCATCTGCATTTGTGGGGTCTCCTAGGATTGTACACGAGGGGCTGAAGCAAAGGCTCTTCACTCATGTATGGCTTGTATCTGCCCTTTCCTGATGGTGTCTCATGAATGTCCATCAAGTAGATGTTCATGTTTAACCACCAATTTAACTTTCTGCTACTTTCATTGAGAAATAAGAGAATTAAAATTCCTTGGTATGCTTCTCTAATAGAAATTTATTCCCTTTCTACAAACTTATAATCAGGTCAAATTTATGGAAAACCCTTATCCTGCAATCATTTTTTACTCTCCCATGTCTTAAAGAAAAAAAAAAATCAATTACATCTACTGCTTGCAATGTTTTCCCTTCAGATTTATCTAAGAGCTGATTTAGCCCCTCACATTTCATCTTAATTACTGGCAAACAGTAGTTTAGTAGCTAAGGAACTTTGTGATTCCTTGTTGCAGGATATGATACATCTAAATACTTCATTCAAGCTGTACATCTTTATTCAAATTTGCTTTGCACTAAAAAGAAAAATGAAACTTGTCTCTGAAGAAAAGTTATTTGATATATTAGGACACTGTTGTTTCAGAAAGGCCCACCACACTTTATGTTTACTGTTCTTTAAAAATATTTTCAAATTCAGAGACAGCGGAAGAGGGAATAATTTTTGCATAAAGCACAGTTTCAAGTTCTACCTTACAACTTTATGCATTTTAGTCTGAGGTTTTGGCTATCCTGTAAACAACTAGGGCCTCTACAACAAAATTTTGTCTGCATAACTATGTTTTACTGGTTAAACCAATTTCCTTCAAAAGATATAGCAGTGTAATAGCTGCAGAATTAAATAAAAATACCACTTCTGAAAACCATTGAGTTATTTTGACTTTGAGAAATCCAACAAAATTCAAGACAACATTTAATTTGAAAATTAATGGCAAGGGATGAACAACAAATCTAGCCCTGTTTTACTGATAATCTTGGCTCATTTAATGTATGTACTGCAATTACTACTGTATGGTAGTACAATCAGGTATGTTACAGCTTGTGAGCAGACCTGTTAGCTGATACCACACCACTCACATGCTTCAAAGGAAGCTGAAGGCAGTGTCTTATGGAGGGATTCCCTTTGCAAGGGAAGAAGAAATTGATGAGGAGATGCTTCATTCTAGCTGGCTGTGATGCCTTAAAATCTAGGATTATATAGATTTTAAATATAACTCTTTCAGCACTTTCAGTAGTGCTTTAGCTGAGTACCTTTGTATTAGACTCCTGAAATATTGTTTAATGTTCCTTGTCAAGGATTCCAGTAGGCAAAGATTGTAGCAAGGTAAAGAACATTTTATCTGTATAAAATGTTCTTAGAATAGGATACAACAGGCATATCGCTTGCTGTAAGAGAGTCAAAACTATTCAGAAGGCTCAGAATCCTTGAAAATGGTCTAAGCAGGACAGAGAGAGTTGATGAAGACTTTTGTGGGAGGAAGATGTGGGGTCTTGGGACTACTAACTCAAATGCAGGAGGTGTGGCTGTGGGAGGACCTGGGGAACAGGCAATTTTTGGGCTGGGTGTATCCCTATGAGGTAATAGATAGATACTATAATTAGAAGATACTACAAGTTTGTAAAACCTGTGTGTGTAGGTGTGCATATGCCATCTTTGTGCACCTAAAATGTCTTATTAAAGAGCTTTTTTTTTTACCTTTCTATACTAGTATTGTCCAGAGAATTATATCTTCGATTTTAGGCAACAGCTTCACCTCCTGTGCACATCACTGGGGAGGCTTGCACATGTTAGTACAATGGTCTCCTAAAACCTTTGACCTAATGTTTTACTGCCAGCCTTCAAATTTTTTCACAGATGGACACTGCAGTCACATGAAACAGAATTGTTTATAATTTTATTATCCTGGAAAAGCAAGGTGTTACGATTGCAGTCCAGGAAGTAATGAATTATAGCATGCAGTAGGACTGTGCAAATCTGGAGAAGATCTGGATTGCAGTTTTATAATTCTCTGACTCCTGTTGGTTCGTTGCTGGTTCCCTTCCATCTCTCTCCAATACTGCTTGGTGTAGAAAACATGTCCACCCTTCACTGGTTCCATTCAAGATGGAAGCATATTTTACAAGAAATTGTGTCCTCCTGAAAGGGAAGTGTGGCCTTCTGCACAGATCCAGTGCTTCAGTTCTGATGTAAAGGATGGACAGTGACTGTTAAAGGGCTTAAAAAGCTTAAGGAAAGCACTACAATGAGATTGGACAAAATAATCATATAAAAAAACCCAACATATCCATGATTTAGGGACAGAGTTTTAACTTGAAACCATATATATATATATATATCTATCTACATACACACATTAATACACACGCATATGTTTTATGATAGTGATATACATGTAATACATATATTGCCATAGTAATTCTTCAGATCCACACTTGAATAAATGACAAAAGCTCTAAGTTCACAATAATAAAATATGCAGCATTGTTATACATAATTAATGCAATTAGAGATGCATGAAAGCTTATTTCCAAATTTATTTGTTGCTATTCAAAAAAATTGAGTCGCTCAGTCTTTTTCCTCACTATTGTTTCTTACCTTGAATTTTTTCCTCCTAATCCAATTGCACCTTCCTTTCTTCATGTGTTCTCCTATATCCTTCCCCTTTCTTTTTCAAGAAAGCCTCTGCAAAGCTCAAAAGCCTTTCAATTTGGATGTCTGTTTTATGAAGGGTGAGAGGTGACCAAACCCAAGATTTCTTTTTTCCCTGAATATCTGAGATGCAGCAATGATTTATAATTCAAAGTAGTTTCTTGTAAACATATATTTTAATTGTAATCCCTTTTATAGGATCCTAAAACAACTTTCAATGAAGAAGAAACTCAAGGTTCCAAGAACAACCTTTATGGTCTACTTGAATTACCATTTAATTTGGTGATCAGTCCTGAGCCTAATTTTCTGGAGGCTCTACACTCAAGAGATTTAATGCCAGCAACCACTGTGATGAAAATGATATTTTGAGTTTAAGTAAAGACTAGGCCAGATTTCTCATGTCTTGCCAGATTTCTTCAGTCTTTCCTTTTTCTGTAAATTTACATATTAAAATTATATTTTTAGAGTCAGTCTCATATGTGAAAAAAGACATAGTTGTTAACATTGTCAATGATAAAGTGATGGACACCACTTAGGACTATTGCCCAAATCTACTTACACTATAAAGGTAATTTTGAGCTGCAATTGATTCAAAAAGCAAAACAAACCCAAAATCCACCAACAGGAAAAAAAAACAAAAACAAAAACAAAAAAACCCAACTGTTGCAAGATACAGCCTTGAAGGTGAGCTATTTTATTTTCACTTCTCCCATTTAATTTGAATCTTACCTGGACAAGGCAAAATGTTGCATTCCTGGTACTCTAGAGATGGGCCAAGGCAAGGAAGTCCCCCATACTTGGGCTCAGGATTGCTGCAGACCCGTTTGCGATTCCGTATACCTCTGCTGCAGTCACGGCTGCACTGAGACCATGGAGACCAGGGTGACCAGGCACCATTGATGGTATGAGCAGAGTATCGTCCAGATCGCAAGAAATCCCCTGACAGTCCTAATAAACAATTGAAAAAGCAATATTGAATTAAAACAGTATTTTACCCCCCAAAATCCTTTTCCTCTTCAAATTGACTCTAGGTTTCTAATAGTAAGTAATATGAGCAGGAAGATCTTGACCTTTAGTCTTACAATCCAAACCCCAGTTTCATCCCAAGAATCTCTTCTGTCATAGAAATTTCATAATCACTTGCAAAAAGAACTACAGAACTACAGTAAAAAGTTGTATCCAACATTTAATTAAAACTTTATGCCTTGTGTTGACTGAACTAGTCATCTACTCCACCTGATAAAAAATATCTTTCTCTTGCACAGGAATTATCATCAGAAAATCTCCATATATATTACATAGATATTATTGTCTCTGTTTTAGAAAAAGAGGGTGACACAGGGCACATGCCTGGGCTCCCTGTGACCACTCATCAAGCCAGCTCCCCTGGCCCTACTGCAGGGCTCTGCTGACTTATCTACCCAGGCTACCTCCACTACTCCTACTCATGGGTATCCCTAGGCAGCAATGCACTGTACTTATCCTACCCATAATTCCACAAAGTTTAGCAAAACTGACCTTTTGTGAAGAGCAATGTTTTGCCACTATAAAAACCAGCTTATTTTCCACTCAGTTGAAGTGTTCTAAACCACATACAAGATATGGAAATAAGCCTTTTGGTCACACACACGTGATAGAATACTTCCTAGTTAAAATAACTACCTAGCAAGTAGAAAACATATTTTCTAAGTGAGTTTAGTACAGAGAAAAAGCATTAGATTAAACAGCAATGGATGAAGTCCACTATTTATCAGTGAAAGGGGATACACAGATTTGTTCCCAGCATACTACCAATATGCCTGGATATAGCCCTGAGTGAACTTCTAATAATCTGCAGTTCATTTGAATACCTTCATCACTTTTGGGCTTAGTCCTGCAGAGAAGACTCCCTCAGCTGTACTCAGTACAACAGTGAAATTGCTCTTGAGCTGCAGCATTACCACTAAGCATCACTACTAAGCAACCCCAGCAACACTACTGGGATTTCCGACTGTTGCCAAAGCAGTTCACCTTTCCCAGTGCTAGCATGACTGGAAACTCTCTGATGGATGGACCAATAACTGTTGCTTTTATTACAAGCACTTATTTAACTAGTGACGAGAGAAGGGCCTGTGAATGGTACTTATAACAGCAGAGGATGTGTCTGCCTCTCTATGCTACAGCTTCAGTGTTGCTAATGTCAGTACAGATTAAATAGTATCAGCAGCAGCAGAGAAATGCTGGGGTTTGTTTGCAGCTCTACCTACCTCACAAATGTCTATTCTTAAGAAATTGTTTTGTGCCCTACCCACAGGCATGGGCACTGTGGGAGTACCAAATGGAGATAAAGAAACAGAAGATGTACTTATTGATGCTAAGAAAACAGAAACAAAAAATACTGTGAAGAGTCTGTTCTGGACTGAGCAGGACCAGCATTCTGCATAACCTGAAGTTCTGAAGGAGCTTCTCATTTGCAGTGTTCACTACTGAAACAATTACACCTATTTCTACCTGTGATTGTGGCATTAGTATCACTTCTTAAGTTCTTGTCTGAGGAGTACATCCACAATAATCCCAAATTAGATGTGGGTTTGCATATTTTTATTCAACATGTGGTAACTGGCAGTATTGGAATGATGATGCACTGACATAGAAATACTTATAATAGGAAACTATTGAAATTAATAAGAAAACAGCAGAACAGCAACATAAAAATGATTAAAAATAGAAAAAACCTTTCAGGAATTATAGAGGGTAACTATTTCTTTCCTGCTGAGCCAGATTCTATTACACAGATATTAAAAGCAGCATTTTAAAAATATGCCATACATGCAAAAAAGGGAGCAAGTATAGAGAAACAGTATGTGAATTATGAATACAGATCCACTTTCCTGCTCTGTCAGACCCTTTTATTTTGTATCACTTTGGTCATAGAAATGCTCAGCTTATGTATGCAGTGAGCTGTGAGACCAAAATAATAGTATTTTTTATACCAGAAATTCAAACCAAGGGGGCTTTTTTTAGTAATTAAATTAAGAGCAATGCAAACAATGGAAAAAATATTAATCGGACCAGCCTGCCAGTCATTTTCTTCATAAATCACTGCAGGGTGTATCAGTTCATAATAATTCTAGGATATTCTGAAGATATTTTTGCAGGACGTGTGTAGCCTTTTAAGTCCTAAGGAAAATTTGTGGCTTTATATGACATTATGGTATTAGATTTCTTGCTATTTAAATTAGAGACTGGTGAGGGGAATCTCCTAAGGGAAAGCTCTAAGGTACTTTAGCTCTGAAACAGAAAAATATACAAAAGAATCTTTTCACTATGGAGTTTGGTCTGCAGGAAGTGTTCCCTTGTGCTTTCTTCTTTCCAAAGCATTAGATAATTTATTATAAGGAGCAGTCTTTTCACAATTTTACAGTAATTCATACAGCATTGATAGAGGGGCTTTTAGAATTTTCTCTTCAGACAGAAACTACATAGTAAAAAATTAACATTATGCCATTAATCCCATGAAAAAAATAACAAGAGCAATTTACATTCTGGAAATACTGTACCATATATTCCTTGAACAATCTTATAGCTTTCTACAATGAAGTGACTAGGTTCATGGATGAGGGGAAAAAGTGAATGCTGTTTAACTCAACTTTAGTAAGAGTTTTGACACGGACTCCTATAACTTGCTGATAGACAAGTTAACAAAGTATGAGCTAGATAAGTGGACAGCACAATGTACTGGAAACTGGCTGAGCACCTAAGCACAGAGGACTGTGACCAGTCCTTAAATGCCAGCTGCAGAAAAGGTACTAGTGATGTATGCCAGGGGCCAGTACTGGGTCCAATCCTGTTTAACATGTTTAACACCATCATTCATGACCTGGACAAATTTTCTGTGTGTGTGGTGGGGAAGGACTCAGGGAGCCCACATGGAAAGTCTCTATAGCTTCATGGGGCAGCCCTGGAGCAGCTGTCAGTCAAAAGGCAGCCTGGGAGCTCACTCACAGCATGTCCCCTGGAACACCTAACTCAGTCTCTAATTTTCTACAGCAGCCCTCACTCTGGAGCCACAGAGTGGTCAGTGAGCCAGACATCCTGCCTGGGAGAGGTGGACACAGAGGGCAGAAAACATAAAACCAGCAACATGCACCTCCATCCTCTCTCTCTCTCTCTTTCCTGGGATCTACCTCCACAATGTGAAGCTGGACTTCCATTGGACAGTAGCTATGATCTTATCTTAATCCATCCTTCTTTTCTTTTCTTTTCTTTTCTTTCTTTCTTTCTTTCTTTCTTTCTTTCTTTCTTTCTTTCTTTCTTTCTTTCTT
>JAWWEV010000083.1:78715302-78763995 GCA_035583235.1 Hafferia zeledoni | reverse complement strand
TTTCTTTCTTTTTCTTTCTTTCTTTCTTTCTTCTCTTTCTTTACTATTTTCTTAATATTTTGGGTAACTTAAAACCAGTAGGTTGGATTTTGCTGGGTTGTATGGCTTAGCATGTGCTAAGTCAGTGCTTTGTGGAATGCCTTGTTTTTGGCTGTATGTTACCCCTTTTGAAACTTTTGCCAAGATCCTTGTTTTCTCCCATATTTTCAACTTCCCAGTAAAAGTATCTCCCGAAAAATCATGTGCAGAGTTTTCTTTTACACTGCCTCAAGGTATTAAAGAACCAAAGGCCCTCAAAACATACAATAGGTGAAATGTTGGAGCCTTGTATATTTTTAAAAGTGCTCCATATCTACCTCCAGGAACAGAAACCAGACTGTGCCACTCAACAGAAACCAACATTAGGCCTTCTGTTTTTCTCAGCTTACTGTCCCCAAAATAAAAATATATGGCTAAAACAGGATATAAGGGCCAATGCCCTTTTTATCAGGATGCAAGGGCCACTGCCCTTGGTTTGTAACAGCAAAAGTCTAGTTTCAAAAACAACATCTTAGCCCCCCCTTAATTTAGGCCCATCTACAAAATACTTGTGAAATCTTTCAAAAAGAATGATCAGTCATAGCAACATCAGTAAACCAATAAATAGCTTTCCCAAAAGACAGACAGAACAGCTATAAATCAAATCCAGATCTGACTTCTATGATAGATTCATAATTTAAATGTTTTAAACGTAACTGTTCTCAGAAAGCCTCTGACTTAGAGTCTTGTGAACAACTAGTATGCATGAATTCTGCTCACAGCTTATCAACAGGCTTATTTTGAGTTGCTCAGAAGTTGTGCTCCAGTAATAAGCTGCTGCATGTGAGGCTAGAAAAGGCATTTAACTTCTTAATCCCAGTACAATTTTTTAAACAGGCATCTGTGCTTGCCAAAAGTGAAAATTTCCACGACTAACAAGTATTGCAAAAATTTCAGTAAAAGCAATCACAGTGATTTTTTTGGAAAAAAACCCCATCAACTTCTAAGATCAGGGAAGACAGAAGATATGAACTGTCACCTAAACAGAAGACTTTTCTAAAACAGAAGTCTTTTCTCTCATTTTAAGTGCTTATGGTTTTTTTAATGTGGGTAAAATTACAGAGAAATTAGCACTGCTTTGCTGATGAGTTATTTGTTCCATAATGCACATATAACAGAAAATAACTGCCCAAATAAATTACATAACTCAGTACAAAGATGATTTGATAATGTCTACATAAACTTTTAAAACTTTATGGTTGAATTGGAATAGTTTTATAAATCCACAAGAAATTAATCCTGTTTGGAGACATGTTAACATGAAAGTCACCTGCCCTGACTAGCACAGGAGAAAAAAAAATCTGCCTTTGGAAAAGCCCGTAATGAGACACTGATTGGCCTGATTCTGCTTGAAAACTGCAATACTCCCAGCCAAGTTCAATCAATTTACCTTAAAGTGAGGCTCTAATAAAGCACATAGTTCTATAATAATTCCCTAGTCTAGCCTGTAGCTAAGCAATACAGCTCTAAATAAGAGAGAAGTAGTTGTGACACCTGATAAATTATATTACTTGACTGATTTATGACTTATGTCCTCCTGTTCCAACCTAACAAAGAAAATGCAATTATCCAAGCAGTCTAGGTTCATGACTTTGGGAAAAGATGATCTGAAGTTAAAATTGAAGTATCCTGAATAATTTCTAAATGACAGCATGAAACACTGTTTAAACTGCAGCAGGTAACAAGGATTAGCAGAGATTATTTCAATGTTGTCACTTTCTGAAAATAGCCTGCAAGTTATTTGACAATATTATTGAAGCATAAAACTTATATACCTTCAGGCCTAAATACCTATCACTTACAGAAACATAGAAACTTTCAAAACATAGTAAAATTTAAATGATAAAATGTAATGGCAAACAACAATGCAAAGCAAAGACAGCATATTTATAATACTCAAACAGTATGCAGATGGAGGATGTTAGGATGAGAACTTTCTTGTACCTAGATTTTCTATATTTAAATATTTAGTCCCAAGGTCCCACTAATGAGGTGTTGTTTGTCAATCAAACTTGAATTTGCCATTGAATTCAGTCCTAACTTCCATAATTCATTTTGTTCTTACTCAGAATACCACAGTTTAACTTCAGTAAGACAGTATAAGAGATAGCATCTCAACATGTACTCCTGCTGACTACAGGATATCCTTGATTATTAGCATATTTTGTTCTGTACTAAATTCTGAATGCACTATACATCCTGTGGGTGACACTAGGATTTAATCTTTTAGAGATTATAGTCACTAAAATAGTAATTCAGACAAAATTACATCCTGCCTTCAAAAATCACTATTGTTTTAAGTTTGGAATAGAGAAGCAGTGACAACTTGGAATCTAAGTTTAGGATTCCAGGTGCGTTTTTCTCCTTCTCCTTTAAGGAATTCGTGATTTTTCTTCAGAATTTATTCTCCCTTCCTGTTGCCTCCTCCCACTTCTGGAAAAGGAAAAAAAAACCAAAAACAAACCACCAAAAAAAAAGGAGAAAAGTAAACGAAAGACTCTTTAACATCAAATTTACGAGTTTTGTCTTTGCTTAATTGCCTTCTGAAGGTATTGTGGGAGCTAACCTGGTAACTGGTCATGTCAAGTTCAAGTGTCCTATCTAAGCTCATCATTGCTGTTTGCTTCCACCACAGAAAGAAAGTGGCATTTCCAGAGGGTGACTGACGCCCACTGTAAAAGACGCTTATCTCCAATGGATCCCTCATTCCTCAGGGTGCTATAGCTGTCTCTGCAGACTACAATGGAGTCCAGACTTTGGTAATATAAACTCAACCTGGAAGAATCAGTCAACCTCATACCTTGTGAAATATTATCCTCTGGGTTAAAAAAAAAAGTTTTTTAATAAAATTAATAGTGTTTATATATAAGATAATCTTACTGAGCATCAGTATGTTTAAGGTAGATAATTAGCATGTTTCATAAGTGCACATTAAAGCCTATGGTAATGTGATTTCTAGACTTTAAATGCTGGACTGTACAGATATTGCATTAGAATGTGCAACCATGTGCAATCTCAGTTTATTTGAAATAACTGTCTCTTTCCTATATAAGCACTATATGAAAACCCACAGGCAGAGAACAAGATACATTATTCTATCTTCTTAATCAAATTTCAAATCAGAAAAGCATGAATACCATGTGGAAATGCTACTGCTTGCTTGCTTGATATAGAAATCTTACCACACTCAGGAGGAGTTTAGAGGATTTCTGGCAAAAATTCTAGCTCTAAGCTCAGACTGCAAAGAAAGTTTGTTTCGGTAGCATCTGAAAGTGAAACATGATTCAGCTTAACACGGCATGACTATAGTTGCAGAGTGGGAGATTACAGGCAATGAAAAAATTCCTAACAAATGGCTCCTATGTGCAAGGAACAGAGCACTGATCTTTGCAGAACACATCTTTGGTAATGAGGTATGTCAAGCATGCTGTATCAGAATTAATCTTTCTATAAAAGCCAGAAAATTGCTACAATTCAACATGAAGATAATGAAAATAAGGTTTCACAGTATCCAGTCTCTGGACAGGTGGAAGTAAGTTATAATGTTTTCTTGCTATCAAGCCAGAAATTATGAAGGTGTCTGCCACAAATCGTAGTTTACCATTCTCATGGGTTCCTTCTGTTCTGTTCTGTTGCTACTCTATGTGACTCTTATTCATGTATTTTCTTCCACTGAAATCAAGGAGCAGTAGAATGGTGGTGTGTTGGCCCAAATGTAAACTGGTAGCAGAGAAGTGCTCCTAATCCTTCACTTTGGAGGCAGTCAGTTAAGTTTCACCTGATCAGCAAATCAAAACGGTGCCTCCCTCATCCTTTCCTAGCAAACATTCCACTCCATACTGCTCTGACATAATCAGAAAATGACCAAACAAGCAGTCTCAAAATAAAATCTGGCTATTTTCACCAGAAGCATATTGGTCAATGCAGCCACCTGGAACACTGATTGGGCTTGATATTTCATTACAGAATGATTAAAGACTCATTGGCCAAAAAGAATCGAAGAATGAGCACCAATTAATGACAAAATTATAAGGGCACTCACTAGGAAGAACAGACAGATGTATAGTAGTTTCTGCCCTGTTGAGTACTCAATAAAAAGTATTTAAATATTCAGTACTTTTGGGATTAGTCAGCAAAAATTCTTCACCCAGATGAACATTTCTATTACTGTGCAATGCAGTTGGGGTCACTCACATGCATTGCTCCAACGATGAATTATTTCCAAACGAATCAAAGCTGCAGCTTCAGCAAGATGCAACAAAAATACACCATCAGGAAATTCAGGAGTATTACATTCAGAAGCAAAAAAACCCCAAACAAACTTCAAGCTACTCAGGCAAAGAAAGCACCTGAGCCACCCCCCACCTCCCCCTCCCTTGCCACTTGCACGCTGCCCAAATGCTTTATTTAACAAAATGTAGAGGCTGTTGCTTCTGACTATATTCTGCAGGAGTCAGCTTATGCATCAAGCTCCAGAGAGAGGACTTATGATCATGACTTCAGAGCTGAGAAAGGTGTCTCCATACCATGTTTAATTCTCTTGCAGCAACGCAACCTAGAACAAACTGGCTCCTGCACTGGTTTACCCTCCTAACCTGCTCTCTATGTCATGCATTGGCTTTCCTAAATGCTGACATCTCAGCTGTCAGGCAAGAAGGTACCTAGATTCTCTTGTAAGTCTGCTTCTAGTTGTTGTGATAACTCTCTTAAGTCTGCATTATCTAGTGGGAAAAATATTCTCTTTCTCATTTGATCTCATGAAATTTTAAGAAGGTGTCATCAATGCTGAGCTGGAAGACAGTGAAAAGCAGCAGCACCACCTGAAAATCTCATTAAGGACAAGAGAGGTACACCTCTAACATACAACAATCCTAGGAGAGCAAAATATTTGCTATATACCAGTTTGAAATTCAGTTTGGATGAAAACAGGAGAATAGAAGAAACAGAGTTGCTCCATGCCAAAACCTGCCTTGCTATCCAGACATAAAAAAGCCCAACATCTGACACTGTAGATTAATAAATAGGAATGACATAGAGCATAAAACTAAGCCTTATCTGGACTACTGTGTTTTGTTTTATTATTTCACACAGTTCACTATTACATATTTAAAAAAAAAAAATTATGAACATCCTGCTCCCTCTAAAGAGGCACAGATGTCAAGTGAAACAACAAAGGTTTTATACAGGATGAAGGGTAGAGGAGCAGGATTGAAGCTTTTAGTATCTTACCACAAGAGCCAACCCTGCAGTGTACCCACTACGAAAACCTTGACATGTAAACCTTATACTGGCAGGAGTTTAACACTGACTTTCACAATAGTTGTGCTGTCTGAATAATACTGAGAATTATGAAGCCCAAGGACTCGGACACTGTTCTCTCTTTTTGGTCTTAGACAAGCCAAACGCCTTCAGGCATAAGTTGGTTTGTTGGTTTTTTCCAGCCAGCCTAGGTCTTGTGAAGATTCAAAAGACTGTGTAAGTGGAAAACAGGTCTGTAAGTATTAAAATATAATAATAACAAAGTCAGTATTTCTTTAGATTATGTGAATAAAATATAATACATAAAAAGATACACTGACATGTAATTAAAACTGGATAATTAATGAAAAGTATTAATAAAATTAGAATGACTGTCAGAAGTTCTCCTGGGTTTTAATTTTTTTATATACATACACATAACATTTATTCCAAACTATGTGTTACTGATAGGGAAAGAAGAAAATTCTGAAACAAAATAATTCCAATTTAAAGTCATCTAAAGTTGAAAAGATCTGGAAGGAGTTCAGTATTCTCAGAAATAAACCAAACTTTCAATTACTAGCAATAGGGCAACATAAAATTTTATAATGCAACTTATCCAGTTCCTAAACTTCTTATTTATTTAAACATCTGTAGGAATCTTACAGTTGTTACTTTTTAATTACTGAGGAAAAGTTCTTCTTAGCATCAATATTCCATATTCTAGTTAAATATTCAGCAAATATGTTAATGTTGCACAAATCTCCCCCAGGAAAAGCTTGAGACAGTATGTGGAGGTGACAGAATCTTCCAGGAACCAGATTATTTTAAAGAAAATTAAAATAACCTGGCAAATCTCATAATTGGTGGTAAAAGACACTTGCTTAGTCTGAATGATGACACTATGTCCCAAAGGAATACAAGCTATGTTCCCTGCTGTGATTACTATGTCCTCCTTTTCATTATCGATTCTGGTACACAAAACACCAGCAAGCAAAAACTTCCACTCTGTGCTGAAAATGGAACTGCAGACATCTCGCTAGCAGGAGGCATCATGCAACCACTTCAGCTCTGCTTACCATCTGTCGAGCATCCACTGGTGCCATCGCTGGAGCAGTAGCGCATTTCAATGCGCTGCCTCCCCACCTCGAGCAAATTGGGGTCAGGCAAACGCGCTTTGCAGGTGTATCGGAAACGCTGCTCGTAGTGACCACCGTTGTCTGAAATGTTCACTGGGGTCCAAGGGGTCCAAGGAGTTGTCTTTTTTAACTCTGGGCATGCATTGGTGTTACAAGGCTGATATTCCTGAAAGAAAATGGTCATAATGAATACAATCAGCAAATATAACTTTAAAAACACTCCAGAAACACTCAAAACAGACAAAAAGAGAAACAATTAAAAAGCCTCTGGTATTTTTTACAGCATTTTCAAGAGCAGTAACCATCAATAAACTTTTAATTCCAATCTCAAACTGAAAATGTTTTTTCTGCTTCTCAGCAAGCACAGTATCACACTGCTAAAAGCAATAATATGCCAGTACAAATTAGATCTATTACACCCATACAAACAGTAAAGAAAATATTATAAGTACCATGATAAAGCACTTCCTCTGTAAATTAATAGCCAAAAATAAGGTTTAGCTAAATTTGCTAAAGCTTTTAATTAAGAAGAATTCTGATAAACCAGAAAATAATTTCTTGGCAAAATCTACTGGCATATGAATAAGCAAACCACTGCCCAAAGAGACAAAAGACAAAAATGTTTTCTACTACAGATTCTGGCTCCCTGAGGTGCATGGTACTCATCACTCCAGCACTGCTAAACCTATCATCAGAAGCAAATTCCCTGTGGACTGAATGCACCAAAAGGAACAGATCACATCTAAGAAACAAATGCAAAATTGCCAGTATTATCACAAATGCAGACTTGTCAGTATTCTCAAACCCTACAATATATTTCCTTTAATGAGTATCATCAAGATCTGTAGGTCCTGCCTATTCATTTTCCAGAGCAAAATACACTTCATCTGAGGCAAATGCTCTGTAAACTATATGGATGAAATTAAACCATGAAATCTTAGAATAATTCCCACTGAGAAATTATTAAAGACAAAAAGAAATATGCACTAGTGGGACAATTTTTAAATTCTCTCTCTACCTCTGGCCTCTTAGAGAGAAACTCAGCAGAAGGTACCTTCTGAAAAGGAGCCCACTAAAGTTTGTGATTCCACTAAATACTGTTATCCTTGCAGCACACAAACTGCAAAAAAAGAAATAATGAAATTAACAGATCCCAGTCACAGACACAAGTACTCTACTCACCTCCAACATGCAGTCACCTCTAATGGCTGGATTATAGTGCATCTTTCAGCAAGCACTCTGCCTTCCCCTTCTTCAATTTTTTTTTTTAAGACATCTAGCACTGATGAGTCTATCATCTCCCTTCATCAGCTGTTTCACTATTTAGTAATCCTCAAAGCTAACAAATTTCAAGCTAATTCAAGTCTGCACTTCCCCTTAATTTAATTTTCCAGTCACTGAATTTTTCTGTGCCTTTATCAATGACACTGAAAGTGTTTCTTGTCCCATACCTAAAAAAAATTTTTAATGCCGAAGTACCCACACATAATGATAAAGTAAGCTGAACTTCTTAAATCTGCACAGGATTTAAAACCTGATCTTCAGGTCCTGTGCACCCCAATGTCTTCCTTTTGTCCTATTTCCCTATTTTACTTGAGACTGAGCATGAAAATTTGCCTTGGTAGACAAGCAGTCTTATCAATACAGCATGCAAAAGCACTTATGACCCTGTTCTACTTGACAGTCTGACTTTAATACGTACATCATTGCATTAATGTTTTTTCCTTCCACAACATTGCACAAAGAGCATAAGTAGACCCAATTATCTCTGATAACCTATCCTTCTCTAAATCACAGCTTTACTACTACATATAGTTTCCTATCACACACAAGAGGCATACATTTGACCATATTAAAATACATTTTATTAGCTTCTGCAATTATCTAGTATATTATTTACTACCTCAACAGTCTCTGTCATGCTCAAGCTTTACTGAAAATGTCTTATATCACTGTCTAGACTGTTGATAAAAATGTTAAGTGCTATTGACCCAAGAACTGATTCCAGGCAGACCCTCCTAGACACATCAGAGTAATTTATATCTGTCCATTGACACCACATTTTTCAATTTGTCAATGAACCAGCTTTTAATCCATTTAACATTTGCCATATATTTCAGTTTTCTGAATTAAAGTATTTTCTGTTGCAAAGGCAAATTAATTGGAAAAGGAGATGTGCTGTATCACATTCAAACATCTTGGAACACAAACTCTTTTCTATTAGTATATAAGCAGGAAAAATTCAATCACTATAGCAGCTACTACAGCATTTGTTTCAATATAGTCACAATGGTCTCAAAGTTTCAGTTCCTCGTCTACTATTGATTTTTGTACTGATATTTTTCAATCAAAAATAAGACCTGCTAGAAAAGTGAGAGATTTCTTTACTCGATATGGCATAGACAGGTGAGGGTCATATAAAGTATAATATGTGAGATATGCAATGCATACTTTGTCAAATAAAAATGGGCAGTAGATGAAGAAGTTAATTTAGTGGCACCATATTGAATGTTGCTTTGTTAACACACATCTGCTTCTAGCAAGACAGACTACCAGTATCCAGAGTGCTTCAGGATGTGTAGTCCCTGAATACACCCTAACTGAGGGTATACTATTATGCTATTACATGAACCAGAAAGAAAGATGTTCTTGAAGAATATCTATGGAGACCATCTGTTAGTTTTTTTATTCTTCTTGCTTGGTGCAAACCTTATACAAGAGTTTGACTGCTGACATGCATGTCTATTCAACCACTGAGTAACACCCATGAAAGGTTCAGAATGTCAAGGGAAATAAAAGTACACATAGTCAACCCAAAAGATATTTACAGCAGTAAATAATCTCTCTGTGAGAAAATTCAGAGTACTATCATCACAGTGGATGACTCTGTGAAGTTCTGGCACTGATAATGACCTGGCAGAGCCTTGATCTGATGCTGCAAAACTCCAGTATAAGTAGAACATGATCTTACTCTGAATGTTCTCAGATTTGGAACTAAGTAGAGAAGGGGAGCGAAAAGGCACAATTCATATCACATATGGATATTTTAAGTGCTGCTACCATGAAGGCATAGTCCAGTTGGGAAAGTTTGACAGAGACTGGAAACATGAAAACTGATAACTTTGCTCCCCTTATCACCTTCCTTGTCCAATGCTTGAACAATTTACCCTAGTGGCATTTCAGGACCATGGCTCCCTCTCCAAAGCAATTCTACCATCCAGAATCAGGGGTACATTAATCATGTAACCATATATCTATAAGATGAATAAAAGTCTCAGATGAAACACTGAGGTCTCAGTTAAACAGTGGTAAGACAGTGCTAGAAAAGCAGTGTAACAATCTGCTTCAACAGGGGAACTGAGACAATGGCTGCTAAACTCCGTCTCACATGTTCCATGTGGAATGAATGGAGAGATGGGGTCAAGCTCTCCTGGGAGTTTCTCTAGATACCCATGGGAGAATACTTCAGTGGCCCATATCATAGGTTTAAGCACATTATTTCTTAGGGTACCCTTGTGGACTCAGAGCAAGAACTACTTGAGGCCATTTACAGACTACAAAAATATAATTGTAATAGTTTAAGCTTAACCCCATTCTCAAAGTTCTCTTTACAAGTTATCTTAAAACTTGTGGTCTGACTCACCATATCATGGCTTTCAGTTTAGGGTGGATTTAGTCAGTTTAAACTGCTAAATTATGACCTGGCTATACCTGGTAAAGTTGCAGTAAGCTAAGACCTGTAAAGACTAAATTTTAGGGGACAACTCAACAGATCATTGAGAATTTTACACAAAATAAATAAATAAGTATATAACTGTCTATGAAAATATACAAGTATATATATATAAGTATATACATGTCTGTGAAAATGGTAAATTAAAATAAAAAATCATCATGAAGAATACTGGTGGTAATATAAGAAAAAGTATCATAAATTAAAAGCATAATTTGAAATCATAGAACGTAAACATGGATAATGCCATTAAGCAACTACCTTGTTTCTGTTTTTAAACAGTAGTTCCTAGTGTTTGTGCATAATGAAAACAAAGAATATTAATATCATGTTTTCTACCAAGATTTATTTAGAATTATTTGGTTATATCATTTTGGAAAAGGACAACTAAAATATTATTTTCAAAATGCCTTATTTCAAACTGTAGAGGACTATTGCTAAATAATGTAGAACAAATCTCTACTGTTTTCTCATGGAGGACATGGAACAGACTATTTTTTTTGTCTCTGCATAGCTATTTTAGTCAAATTCCTGAACATTTTTATAATCTCTGAATCTTTTTCAAGTTTTATTTTAATTTATTTTAATCTAGTTCAAGTTTTATTTTAATTAACCAAACAGCATGATAGATTGATACTTTCTTAGGAAACTACACCAAAATATTAATACATTTGAACTACAGGGTTTTTTCATTAAAAACAGAATTCAGACAGAGAGTTCTATTCCAACTTATATTACATGTTTATATGATGGAGGGATTTCTCCTAACAAAATCCTATTTCTTTCACATATATAGTATGTTTATGTTGATTGCATTTCTTTAGTTCTCATCTGTGTTTTTCCTTCTCACCTGTCAGTGTAACAGACAGGGCAGCTACATCAACATTAATAGTCCATTTAAGTATTTTCAGTCCAAAAGTTAACTTTTATGATTTTCTTTTAATGTATTGTTTTCAAATATGTTTAGAATCACTAAACAGTCCACTGATTTAAAAAGACTTATAGATTTTTGCTTTTTGTTCCATGATGCTAAAATTCAGTTTAACTGGCCCAAAATAATTATTCAGGTATTAAGACCCCAGCAGAAAAAAATGTTGCAGATTCATAAACTGAACAGTGATGTCACGCGTGACAAGACAGGGCTGTAGGATATGAGAACCTAAGCCTCAACCATCTCTCAGTCTTTGAGTTTGTCACAGCAATATGGAGTTAAAGGGAAGGATAGATCTCACTAGCAACCAAAACAAAGCCCAAAACAAATGTAACAGTGTTAATAAACTCTAGAGAAAAACAATTTTGATGTATAGGGGGCCCTGTTCGCACATCAAAACATGCTTTCTGAAGGACTAATACACCCTCTCTCTAAGAACCAAAAGATAGATAACATTTATCTTGCAGTGGTTGAAAAACATACTCAGAAAAATCACTAACTGAACTTAAAAAATAAATGGTTCATTTATTTTCATTAGAAAACTGTAAAGCCTTATCCATTTACAAAAGCATTTTTAAACTAGAACAAAAAAAAGTCTCTGACCATATTTCTATTTATTTCCAGGTCCTGTTTAAAGCCAGGTTCTTCAACCAAATGCCTTATTTTAGTGTCATTTTGCTGATACAATATTATTTCAAAAGCATGACTTGAAAGAATACCCAAATCCCATCAAGTTCAAGTCATTAAGCAAAATATCTCCTACACTGTAAATTTCACAGTTATACTTTAAAAGCAGACTGCAAAAGACTTTCTGAGATTCCCATTTTATTTTAACCACACTAAGACATCCTAGTTTGTCAGCGGTATTTTAGCTCCAGTCAACATCAACAGGAGTAGTTCGATTGATTTAAAGTGATGTAAAGTAAGGGTAGGAGGTTGTGTCCATGACAGGTTTTTTAAAATATTCTGATGAATAGAGGGAGGAAAATAATTTATTCTATGCAAAAAGAACAGGTTTCTTCTGGAGTGAACAGATGTGATTTTTGGCTGTAAATACTGACTGAGCACAACTTTCTGTTTCAATTATGTGTATTTAAAACAAAAGAATTGGAAAAAATTCCATTGGTGTAAAGGGCAATTTAAAAGGAGTTAAAGGTTGGATTAGAATCCCTTTTCCCAGGAGGAGTTCAGGATCTTTTGCGCAGGTCATTGGACTAGGGTTATCCTTCCTATATTCAACATCATTCATATTACTAAGATAGGAAAACTTCCTACTTTAATCACTTCTTCATAAACCCATTAAATTTTGGAGTGAATAAAGTCTCCACTTTCCTCTTACTTTTTCTCTACCAGCCATGTGCGTAACGAACTTCCTGCTCAAAAGGTACATTTTGCGTCAAACTTGTCAAACTTTTCTGAAGGAAATTTTTACTACCCAAAATTACTGTTTAGCAGGTAAGTTCCTGCTTAGGAGATGGGTGTTCAGGTGTCATTGGATGCAGTTCGTATCCAGGAATCTTACTGGCACAGAATAAACACGCCTCTTGTTCCAGCAGCGCCACTGTGAGGCAGAAACCTCCAGAACTGGAGGACAAGAAGTTGTGGATGTCACCTCTTGAACTAAGTAAAATTTGAGAAGCCCAGTCTAAAGGACTAAGGATTTGTCTTTGCCCTGAGTGTTGCCATTTAGACTGCTGTAAAGCCTGAAGAAAGAAAGTGCAAGGTATTACTGAGCTAACAAGACACATGGGACCATAAAGAATCAAGGCCATAAAGCTGAAAGGAATATCCACCTAAAAATGACTGCATGGATTTACCAAAACTGACTCATAAGTGATTTCAGTTATATTGCCACAAAGTGAAGGCCTCAAATGCAGTAGGAAAGCTATGACCAAAATCTGAGCAACAAGACAAGTAAACAGTGAAATATAAATATCATTAAAGGTAAATGCTATGTTTTTGTAAATAAATAAAAATTAATCTTTTCAGCATTTAAATAAGCATTTAAAATCAGCATATAAACAGCAGCTTTGAAATATGTATTTATAAATTTATTTATAAAGAGAGGGAGTTCAATTTTACTTTTAAAATTGAGAATGTACTACATGCCATTTGAAAAGACCTGGGAAAGAAATGTAGCTCGCTTGATCACTCAGTACTTCAGAAGTTGGGAAAAGGAGGTTGTTCAGAGTTCCATTTTGGGAGGTATGATCAACTGACAGAAAACAAGAGAGTTGCGGTAGCTTAGTGAGCTACCAGTCAGCTGAGCCACCCTAACAATCTGAGCAAGTGGCTTTAATAATTACAAATGCAAATGCAAAAGAAGGCAGATTAAATCAGATGGAAAAAGGGTTTTACTTTCCTATAATAACTCAATTGTTTGTAAACATTTCAAAAATTTCAAATACTCTTATCAAGAAGCTTGAGTTTTCCACGTAGGCCCTATAAATCCTGACGAAATCTTGTAAATTGCTGAAACAGTTATTAACAACTTAAAAAATATTTTTTAAACTGTTTGAAATCATGGCTATCAAAATATTTAATAACTGAATGAGTATGAATAAGGCATCAATTTTAGAGACTGCTGCTTTGTAATCACTGGAAATCTGTCATCTCACATAAATTACCTTAATCTTAATTCACGTAGGTTTCTAGAAAGAAATAGACAGCTATGTTGCTGTAAAAGGAGATCTTCAACAACAAATTTTTAAACATTAAAAGTGGAAGTAAATCTGGAACTTCAGTTTTCACAGGCAACACTAGAGTTACTCAGCTACTTTGTGACCTGGGAACAGTTTGATCCTTAGGTATCTGATGCTTAGATTAACCCATTGCTAGCTTTAAGTTTGTCAACATGCTTTTTCCTGGACTTAGCAATGGGAGAAAACTGCAATCAAGTTTCAGCTAGGTTTGTCTACCAGCACATACCACTAAGTCCACAGGTTGCTAAAACAATTGTACTTGCAAAACAAGAGGAAGAGAAGAAGGTATAAAAGCTGCACAGCCTGTAATCATGGGGTTGAGGATAAGGAACCAGGGTGAAACTTCTACAGAGCAAAATGGCTCCTCTCTTAAACAAGGCACCTTCCAGTTAAGCACAGTGGCAAAGTAGTTCTGGAAATGTACATGCTGAGGACACATTTACTTCCATAATACTAAGACCTGGAAAACCAAATGTGTAGAAAGCCTGCTAATAAGAAATACAGACAAATAAACAAGTTATTACTATTTCATATCCATCCACAGAGTACACTTTCAGATTCCTATTAATTTATCCATAGCCATTTATTATATCATCAATGCAGCCTTATATTAAAATTAATGCTTTTATCAGCCTATGGTTCATCATTGATCTTATTTTCCACAATTAGACAATCTTTTAGGTTGAGCTAATATATCACATTTTAAGATCAAAATGTAAGGGAAAAAATGCAACTACTAATCACTGGTACACTAAACTGACCTGACAATATGAAACTGTTAACTGCTTATGGAGTCATTTAGACAACAAGCACTCCATTGCAGCTATTTTGTTATTTGTGTGGCGTTTCCCTACATTTTTTATAAAGATTGATAAATTGTGTTTTTTTAAAAATAATGGAAGAAAAAATTGAGAAAACTAATGTTGGAAAGATTTGAAGCCTGGGTTTGATCTAAAAATCTGATTACCCTAATATTCTTACTGTATTTTTCATTTAAAGGATGACTTAAATGATATAATTCACTGGGGGAAAAATCCTATAATGTCACCACTCCTGAGATAACACCTTAAATGTTAGAGCAGTTTCTAAGTTACAAATGTGTAAGTGATTGAAATGGTAGAAACTGAACAGATGAGGACCCATGAACTTTAATTCAGAGTTGCTAGTCCAACCTCAGGAGCTGCAGTGAAAAATAGAACTGCTTGTTGAAATGTGTTAAACTGTGCAGGTATTTAAACCCACTGAAAATTGATTTAGTCACACAAAAGAGATACATTCAAAGATTTTGATCATCTGTATCTTCTAATGAGGTAGCAGAAAGGCTATGGTCTGCACTTCTGAAAAATGAAGGCATTTAGTAAGGGATCTGTGTATGGATTTGGAAGCTCAATGAAGGTGGCAAAATACAGTTGCCAGAGATCCCTCCAGCACCAGATGGATTCTATGTCTTCAAAACCTCCAAATACTAGGAAGCTCCAATAATCTACCAGAAGGGAATTCAAGAATGGAAAGTTAATGTGCATATGAACATCTACATCTTCCTAGCTCAAAGGCCACTCTTCTGTAAATGAGTGAAAGGAGAAAAACAAACACAACCTCCATTTCCCAAATTCCTTTAAAGTAAAATTATTTTTCTTTTGGATGTCAAGAGAATGGACACCCCATGTGGCAAATGGATACAGAAGGTAGATTAAAAAAATATATTATGCTATAAACCTCTTTTTCAGGCCTTGACCCAGGCATGTGGAAGCAAACTGAACCAAAAATGCACCTAAGTACAATTTAATACGTTATCACACCACAGACATCTGCTTTTCCCCAGGGCAGAAGTCCCAGCAGAGCTGATAGATGTGAATATATGCCCACACCTCAATCACTGCTGCTACAGGTAAATATATAAACAGAAATTCATCTTCAGTTATAGCTTGTAATCACTTTGACGAGGAAGCACTGAAACCAAACCGTCAACACATTTTCTTCTGCCAACTCCACTATGGGAAAACATGACCTTTAGAAAAGGAGGACACCTGAGCTGGTTAAACTGCTGTAGCAAGCATCAGTTTAAGTCATATGTCACAGCCCCTGGCTATATGGAGAAAAGAAACCCACAAAAAGTAAAAGGATAATCAAAATAATAGCATAAGATTTTATAGGTTACCTGGTTGAAACCCAAACACACAGAAACAAGATATATGAAAACTATGCCCCTAGTTGTGATAATAAATACAAATTCAAATTACCTACAAACTTTCACAGGTTTTTGTTTAACATGTTCAATAAGTAACATTGCAGAGGCAATTATAAATATACAGTTGTCTATCATTTGCTCATGAGTGGGTATCAACTTCTCAAAGCTTGTACACTTAACAGAGGATTCTCATCTAGTTTCCAAACTGTTCCAAAAGCATGTGGGTCCCTCACACAGCCTCTGACACATTTCTACTTTCATCCAGATATTCCACACACCTTATGGTTTTGTAAAAAGCAACATGTCTGTTTAGGCAAATCTGCATCCTGCCCTTGCATCCACCAATGGAGCTCATAATTTTTCAGAATCATGTCAGAACTGAACCTCTTGTTTCACATTTTCAATCTAAAAAACTCCCTATAAATCAATTTCTCTCATACAACACTCTTCCTTTTTAGCCCTTTTAATGCTGTTGGTTTTACACAAAGTTTATTTACAAAGGGTTTAATTTGTCTACATTTTAATTTTGACTCTGTGTTTGCGAAGAAAACAATTTTTGATCTTCAGCCAATTCCTGATAAGACAGACATTTCGGGGCGGGGTGGGGGGGAGGGGAATAAAATAGAAGGTAGTAAAAGAGCACTAATATGCTGGCTCATATTATGCTCTGTTGCCAGTATGAGGAAGATACAGCAAAAATAACTGTGTTTCCTTCACATCTCCTCAAATAAGAGCTGTTCTGTAGCTGGTGAGACTCTAGCATAAAACAGATTGGGTATTAATTGACAATAGCCTGTGTGTTTCAGCTCAGAACTTCTGAACACTATGCTCCGTTGGTCTGGGGAAATTCCTTAGGAGAGGATTAAAGTCCTTTTATTTTACACCTTGTCTGAAGTCTCAGCAAAAAGGCTAAGCACTGTCTAGGGGAAAGGTGGCATCTCTAAAAGATATTCAAGTCAGAAGGTTAATAAAGAAAACAAAAGGAGAAAGAAGTTGTAGACTGCAAAAATAAAAAATAATAATAAAAATGAAATGAGAGAAAATAGTGTGGCAATGAAAATAAACTGACCAGGAACAGAGCATGGTTCTCTGATACAGTTAAATCAAAGCACATTTCAAATGGAGCATTTTATGAGTTTCAACAAGTTGAACACATAAGAACAATATATTTTCTTAATACACTACTCATGAGAGCTTTTAAAGAAGGACTGTACTCCTTAATGCACACACAGGGCCCTTAGTTTCAGTTATACTCATCTCAGTCCTATTGCAAATCAAATTTTGCATGCCAGCCTTGCCCCACTTCTTGACATAAAATTCATGTATGCTTGCTCACGAGAGGAAGAAAAAAAGGAAATGAGCAAGGATTGATCCACACTGCAGTGATCAGCTTGGGCAGGAAAAAGTTTGTCAGTGAATATGTCATCTACCAAAATCTTTCTTTTAAACATAAGAGAAAAGGGATATAAATAGCTACAAACTCCAAGAACTGAGTTACATGCCAGAGACTGGAAAATGTCACTGTGGCCCATGCCTTCAGGATGCTGAAGCTGCAGACTGCCTTTTGGTAGACAGTAATGTTGTGTTTGCTTATCAAAGCAATACGTAAACCCACATTAACTTATTGGAAAAGAGGGCGGCATAATGCACAATGTTGTATTTCAGATATTCCTAGCAATGTGGAGAGGACTTACTGCCAATAACCATGGCTGGAATACACAGTTCAAATTCACATGACAGAATTTTAGCTCAAGGCCAGGATGGGTGCTCTGAACTTACACTGTAGGCTTTATAATATAGACTTCATTTTGACAGCTCAGTAAACATGCTCGTTTGCATTTTCAGAACAATGACATTAACAGCTGAAAAATAAAAAGGTTACTTTTATTATTTTCCTACAAAAAGCGATTTGCTCTCTCTGAGTATTTTGCATTCACATTGTGATTTAAAATCTGAAATGTTGGACCATTTAGAAAGAATTCTGTTTTATCAAATAAAACTCTTAAGCTAAGTTTTATGAAAACTAAACCACTAGAGTAGTCTGTTCCGGAAAGACTGCACCCCATAGAAAGGACAATGCTGAAGCAGTTTAGGAAGAATTACAGCTTGTGGGAAGGACCCATGTTGGAGAAGTTAACGAAGAACTGTCTCTTGTGGGAAAGACGCCATGCTGGAGCAGGGGAAGACTCTGAGGAGTCCCTCCCCTGAGGAAGAAGGAGCAGCAGAGATTGTAGAGGAGAGTCTCCTCTTCTGTGGGTCGCCCCCAGACCCATGAACCCGGGATTCGGTGCGTAAGTCAGAGACAAGTCCTCATAGGGGTATAGTCAATGCTTTAACTTTATTGTCAAGTGAGCAGGGTTAATATACTTTCTCAAGCTGACCGCGCATACAATAACGACTTGTAATTGGCTAACGGTAGCTGTCCACGCACCCAGGTTGCAATGCTGATTGGTTAATGGGTGGCACCCATGCAGATAGCAACGAGGGACCCCAACCACTAACGATTGGTTTGCTATAGCTTTGTAGATACTTTCCTAACTGTCACACACCTTCAAGGGTGCGATGTCCTTGACTAAACAGCAAGCAGGGAGTTGTGCACACAGGCTTCTGCTAAGACGCCATGGCCCAAGTCCACGAGCCATGCTCTAACAGAGATGATGTGTGACAAACTGACCTCAGCCCCCATTCCCATGAAGCTGAACTGTGGAAGAAGGGAGGGGTGAGGGAAAGGTATTTTTAAGATTTGGTTTTATTTCTCATTACCCTACTCTGATTTGATGGGTAATAAACCCATTTTTGTGTTGTGGAGTTTTTTTCCATTGGACAAGCTGGTAAGACATTTTTCTGTCTGACATCCTTCTGTGATACGCAGAGAAACCTGTCACCAAAATACATAAGTTCTCAGGAAAAGTCTTTCTTTTAGATGCCCAAAGACAAGGCAATACCTATAAGACACGTAAAGGTAGAAAATGCTCCAAAATAGGTAGGACAGGCAGTCTGCTTTTTTTCTTATTTTTCCCTAAGAAACTTTAAGAAAAGATTCTTAAAGGGGAAAAAAAAATACAGGCAATAAATAAAAGATTATAGCACTGAGCTGAGTTTGCATCCCCATGGGCAAATGTTAATGTGACTACATAAAATAGAAGCAGTTATAGCTAAAGAAATTTCACTGATAAGAAAATGCAGGTGTTAGGTAAGAATTTTGGGATGAAAGTGTGAAGGTGCAAGCAATCAACAGGATCCCAAGTGAAAGGAAAGAACAAAGATGACAGAACGTCATTTTCAATAACCTTCACAGAGAATAAAATTCTCACAAATCCTTAAAGAGAAGGCTCAGATGTGGCTCTCTAAATGCTAATTCACCTCTTCATACTGTTGAGTTTTAAAAAAAGCACAAGAAAATGGTATACCTTTTAACTTTTAGTTCCAACACATTCAAAAATGTGTGTATGTGGGACTTTAAGTTTTGGTCACAGTTTCTAGTACATCTTAAGACAGCGGCTTCTTATCAAGGCATAGGTGTTTTAGTAAATATTTTAGTAGCAGTCAAAAGGTACAGAAGGTCAGGCCCACATGCTGTGCAGTTAGTTCTTGGTTATACAAGCAATCACTCTGCACTCAATGATATATGAACTCTGATCCAATATAATATTGGATCCCAATATTATACAAAACCTAAGTGATACAACCAAAGTATTTGTGTGCCAGTAGAGAGGCATGAGAAAGATGCCTGTAGAAAGGGGGAACAGCACATGTAAGTTAATAAAGATTTGTTTAAGATATACAAAATCATGCAACATTACCCAGCTTTCTTACTTTTAATATCAAGTTTTGCTTAGACAAATTGTTTCAATATATGCTATGTTGGAACAGTGCTTTTTATTTTGCTTTCTTTTCTCCTTTTTTAATTTTTTCTCTTATTTTTCATACAAGCAATGGAATATTTTGTAACTGTTTTTCCACCTAAGATTGCATCTGTTTCTTCAGACAGGTTTGTGAGAAGTTAAAACTCGAAGCTGTTTGTTCCTTGAAGTATGGCTGATATAGCCAAGCCGTTTCTCAAATTATGAAAGTGCTTTTTTAAACCTCATGCCAAAGAAAAAGAGTTAACGTGATCATTCTGCAGGATGATAAAGAAAGTATTTTATTTTACAAAATGTAAATTTCACTATTTGTTTCCTTTGAAGAATCTGTGGCAAATGCAACAGGATAATTTTTCATTTTTAAACAAGGGCTCTGGAAAGAATCAGTCCAAGGTGTTAGGGCTTTATCCTGCTCAGAGGCAGAATGACATCTCATTTTGTATGTGTGAATGTTCCAAAGTGTGTTTAGCTGACACTTGAACACAGGATATATAATCATATGGCTGCTGACATGTCTCAAAGACAGAAAACATTACAGAAAATGAAAAGACTTATTTATAGGATTCAGTGACATTAAACCTCAAAAAAAAAATTTAAATCATTCAGTATTTCAAGTCAATTGACAGTAACATCCTCAAATACTTTAAATCCCCATCACTCCTTCCATCCATTTAGCCTCAGAGAACAATTCTTAGCACAGAAAGAAACTGAGTGAGATACAGGAACCACATCTCCTGCTATAATAGTTCTAGATGTAATTATTGCTCACATCCTAAAGCTGTGTTTTATCTGAAAAAGCCCCCTGCATCCTTTCTTCCAGCAGGAGAATAGCAGGAAGGACAAGTGGGTGCACAGATTGCACGCATTTCTAACAAAACAAAGCAATTCCTTGCTAGGGGTTCACATGGATTTACATGAATGCCAAATTCAGATGTCTTAGAGACTCTTTTAATGAGGTCCCATGAGTCCCTTTTATACACTGAGGAGTATTAATTTTTTAGAAAAAATATAATTCTAGGCACAGGAGCTTAAGAAAAGTAATGAGAGGGAAAAGTGTGTGTTTTACATCTACTCCAATTGAGTAATAAACAGAAGAATCTGGCTCGGAGGAGCTTTTTGATCAACGTGCAATGTTAAGATGGTGTGGTGTTATCAGTACAGTATATCTTATTTTTGGCAAAGTAAAAGCTAATGTGGGCCTGCCTGGCATCACAGATAGTGAGATATGAACATAACAACAGTTGCATTTGATCAAGGGAGTTACTTACTAATCAGCAGTTCAATGAGAATGGCCAGGCCCAAATGACCAGGACGACCAAATGACCAATGAACAGGACCAAAAAAGTTGACATGTCTTTATTTGCCCATGGGATAAGGCTGCTATCCAGCATTAAGAATCAGAAGCTCATGGTGTAGCTGATTTATTCCAGTGGATGTGAAGACTACTGAATAAATTCCAAAAACAGAGATCTTATTTTTAATCAAGGTTAAAATCACAATCCTTAGATGAAATGGGATTTCTGAAATATTGATATGGATACTAAGAGATTCAGATATGAAAATCCAAATTGTTTTGATTTCTTTTCATGGGCACGGCAAGTACCATTAAACCTTTTGAGGAGCCAGGCCTGCATGAATGGTCCACCTGAAATCTAGTCATAACTAAACCACTAACATGCTTCCTAACTTTGTAGCTCAGTAAATAGGGAGTAAGTGCTGTTTCCAACAGGCCATGGGTTTTGCTTTAAGCTAAGACAGGCTTAGAACCCTGCTGGGCTTTGCCTGTGCTTGTGTTGGTCTGCCTGAAGATTTGCTTTCTGCATGCAGTAGCAATTACCCAATTACCAGATCTCTATTACCTACTTTGTTTTGACTTTTCATTAGCCATGTATAATTGTGTAATGTAATGTCTATAGCAATATAGATGTTGGAACTAATGGGTATTTGTAACATGTTGCTATGGGTAGAATAACCTCTTAGACCCCCCGTAATAAAACAAAGCACAGAGGAGCCTCAGAAACTTTGAAAGAAGCAGCAGAGAGCAATACCTGAAGCCCATGAGCTACAAAGATCACTGATGGCCTACTAATGGTCATCAAATGAATGCAACGAGCAAAGTAAGCCAAGTCATACTTGTCAAGGTAGCAAAGAGAGCAAAGAACAAGCATCCAACACATGTAAAACACATCCTACATAGTCAATTCAGCTGCAATATAAACTCACAGGTCAACAAATAATAAAGATCCCAACCACATCCTAAACTGAGAAGGAAATCATCAACATCAATGTAATACTTCTGGCTAAGAACTTAGGATACTGCCCAGTTGCTGTAAACCCACCTCCAGACTGAAACCATTACACTCTAACATGTAGAGAGACAGTGGGAGGGCAAGCCTACTACCAGAGAAAGGGGGAGACTAAAATATTTGTGTATTTATGTTACCTTCATATAATTTAAACCACTTGATAAAGCTGGTATGACTGTTAAAAACATTAATCAGATGAAGATTAAATTCCTGGCTTTTCATGAACAGTGTATTCTTTTTTGCCTGTAACAGGATTACAAGCGTTAATAAATTGATGGGAGTCCAAGAAATCTGTTCTCTAACTTGGCTGATTTTTACTAACCAAAACAGTGCCCAAGAATTTAAGAATTTTATGTAGTGCAGAGAGGAGAACAGTAATAGAGGTCCTGGCACAATTCAGCTTTGTTTTCCTTAGCTCAAGACTCTACTGTAACATAATTAAGTGGTGAACTGTGAATCTATAGGATGTGCTAGTATAGGTAAAACTGCATTCATCATAGCCTATAGCTTTTTCATTTGTTTCTCCCTCAACAAAACATATCCTCCAGATTTATTTGTCATTTTGAAATCATTTAAAAGATGAGCTAAATGTAAAAAAAATCTGAGAATTCTTTTCTCAAAATTTGTAGTATTTTTGCATTAATTACAGTACTTTAAATCCTTGAATGGGTGAATCCTTGATTGGGCACTAATCTGTCCTAGACACAGTGTAAATATAAGAAAATGGGGACATCATAATTTGGAAAGTCAAGAAGATGCTCTTCCATGCAAAAGCATTACAGCTACTGCTCCTTTGTTCCTGACCTGAAAATAACAGCATTGTTATTAAGCAAGCTATTGAAGATAAACCTTTATGCTTTCTAATGCTGTCTTTTGTCTAATCTGCCAGTGCAATCTGGAATATTGCCAGTATAATGATTCAGAAGGCCTGTTCTGCAATACTTTCATTTATAGACGGGTCTGTGCAGGACTTATGGTGCAGATGCAGGTGAGACAGAGATTTTCTTGGTACTAATTCGTAGAATCCATTCATGCTTTGCTGCTTTTGATGAATGAAACAATCTCAAATTTATGCACTAATTGATATTATTCAAAACAAGAGAAATGAGAAAAATACTATGGACTGAACCACTAACTGAAATAGGTAAGTAATTCTTGATCTAAATCACCACTGCACAGCAAAACAGCCTTCAGGAAATCTAGATGAACATGAATTCTCCAAAGGAGTCTAATCCCAGCATGAATGATATTGATTCAGTGAAGTTAGAGCTCAAAAATCCTTTTAAACATTTTCAAATCAGGTTTTTAGCCTTCTCCTTCAGTATCCTACACCTCAGGCAGTCACCCAGACAAACCTGGATTAAGTTGCTCTGCCAAATACAGGTGTTTTACACTCCCAATATGACTGCGCTATTGACTCCTACTAAAAGCTTGAAATATGCTCAACTACCATAGATGTCCTGAGCATACACACCTTTAAAACTACCTATTTGCAACTCAAATATGTCAAAGTTATATGTATATAAAGGATACATACCTATTGTAACTTCAACATTAATTGAAAATTAGACTCCACTGTTAGATTTTTAACTGGAAAGTGTTAGAGGTGGCTTTCTCAACGTAAAAAAAAAAGTCTTCTGAGACAGTATAAACTCTGTAGAGTTAAATCTTTAAGAGTTTCCTATCATAGAATAACTGTACCACTTTTTCCTTTACCTTTCAAAACTCACATCCAGAAAAGCTCTGAAAACTACACTGTGTTTGTACCGTACACTTAAAAATATGTGAACATATGGTTTGTTAACTGTAATTAACGGAACTGAATAAGCACGCATCCATTTATGAAAAACCCTTTCTTTATGAACTTGTATAATCTCCTCACCACTTAAAAACACCAACCAACAAACCACAGAGCACTTAATAATTTTCCAAGGAAAATGTAGGGAAGGAATCAATTGGAACAGCTTTGTATTCAAAATCATCTGTGAAGCATCAAAGTTATGTTTGTTGGCATCTGTGCTCCAGCTGTGGAGTTTAGAGCTCTTCATTTTTTTAAAATCATGTTCCTTCTTCCAATGAGTAAGTACTTGGTTCTGTGCATTTACAGAGTTGGAAAGTTAATTCATCAGGGACTGTTCATACTCCCACAGCCTTTAACCACATTTCCCTAAAAGAACATGTCTACTTTGAAGCTTCAAAGGACATCTTTTTTTACTGGATCTTGATAAGTGACAATTTTAAACTAGTAAGCTAGCTTTGAAAAAAAAAGGAAAATTGATTATACTCATTGAACTGTATAGAGAGAAAAAGACACCTAAAAAGACAATTAAACCTGACAACAACCTGCCAAACAAAAGCCCCTTGCATCCAATTCATAAAATTATCTCTGATAGCAATGCTAACCAATTCTTTAATAGTTGAGAATTCATTTATGAGCAAGTCTTTATCTTTTTTAAAAAGCAGAATGACAGAAAGTCTGAGACTAATTCAGGCATCCCTGAAATCAGATGGAGACTTAATTTACTTCAATGCCTTTGGGTAAGACCCCGTTTCAGCAATGACAGTCAAGCACTAAAACCACTTTGTGTGTCAGTTTGTGACTCCATACAAAGTATAATATGACTTTGATGAGCTACAGAAACCAAATGGTGTATCTTTCAGAGATCATGAATTCTGAGTTCTCTTGGTTGACCTCTCATAGGTACACTTAGGGTGGAAATGTGGCATTATCAGGGTGCAAGTGTGGGAGAAGGGGTATTTTGGGGGTTTTAAATGTAATATAAGTGTTAGGCAGTTGTGAAAAATCCTCTGCAGGAACTCCCCTTTCACTCTTAACTAAGCAAACTAGGTCCCTGGTTTATGAGCCCAAGGTTAAGAAAGAGGAATACAGTGACCAAAATGACAATATTTTGGCCAACTATTTTTTTCCAGAAAAACATAAAAGAATTTTCTTTGCTGAATTCTGTTCCCTTGAGAGGTGACTCTACTCAAGTAAAAGTATTAAGAAGTTGTCCCTGACCTTTCCTCTACAGGACAAATGAACATAGAAGATAGTGCAATTCAGTACAACCGTTAATAAGGGACCTGAAGAGGGATATGACCCAGCAGAGCTCTACAGGAGGAAAGCTCTCCATGGACAGTGTATTAGAGGCAGAAAGCAAATGTTTGCTGTCAATCAAGAAATCTGCAGAAGGGCAAAAAGGAATCATCAGGACTAAACAATAGGGAGATGAAACCACTCTTCAAAAAGGTGAAGTCAGGTACAAACAAAAAATGAATGGAAATAATAATGAAACCTGGCATATTAAATGTAAAAAAAAAACCCAAAAAACCCAAACAAATAAACCCAAAAAACCCCAAAACAAACCATAAAAAACTCAAAAAACCCAACAAACCAATCCAAAACAATAAGAAAGTCCACAAAAGATTTCAAGGAGGTACTTCATCAGGTCTAAAAGTTAAGACACAGTCCTACTTCAAGGACTTTAGGGACAGAAAGATTGCTACAGAGTCTACAGGCCCAATATACTGTGAAGGCATACAAGGGGCATTTAGAAATGACAAGACCACAGCAGGCTTGTTAGCTGAAAACATAATGGCACAAATAGACAAAATGAGCGAAAAATGTCACCAAAGAATATAACTATGAGAGCAGAAATAAGAAAACTAATACTAGTGCCACATAGCTTTTTGCCTAACTTTACCTTCCTATCCAAGGCCTGGAATATTGTACCTGTGATACCACTTTTAAAAATACTTCAGTAGTTTCAGAAGAACTGTAAAAAACATGAGCATGACATCTGAAATGGGCAAATCAGGGAAATCATAATAAAGCAGGAAATTAGTGGAACATGAACAAATATGATCTGCTGGAGAACAAAATTTTCTGTCCTAATTTTCTGTAAAAGGAAGCCACGAACCCATCAGATGCTGAAGGTGTCAACAAATATGGATACAGGTATTAAGTTGATACAGTTTACTTTGAATTCAAGACGGTATTTCACAATGTGTCTCAAAGGCTCTTAAGGAAACTTGCAGCCACAAGCTAAGAGAGAAGCTATTATTCTTTCACAGACAATTAACTGCTTAAAAGATGGGAAATAGAAGAGAGGAATAAATGGTCAGTTTTTCACACGTGATGGTGTTCAACATGATCTGTGCTGCAAACCTGTGGTTAAACTTACTCATGGAAAGTCCTGTGGTATTTAAAATGGCACCTACTCTCAAGAAAACACTCTAGAGGGGGTACTGCAGGGGAAAAAGCAAAGGGTAAGAATATAGTTAAGAAAGTAACACACTCTCTGTATCAGGCTGGTACTGCAGGCAGAATGCAGTTCTAAGAAGTAAATTCATCAATAAATTTCCACCAAATTATCAAAGGTACTTACCTTATAGAAGACCAAAGATTAATAGTCCATTTTCATCTCTATTTGTCTGACTATATTGGACAAAGCCCTCCTGTGACTTTAGCAAGGACAAAAACTTTTGCAAACTCTTGGTCTCTCTTTATTTGAATTTTCCTTTTTTTCTCCACATTTTACTCTATGTGCCTCTCACAACACAGGAAATTCAGTTCATACATATTATTCTTCCTATGAAGCTTAAGGCAACATTAGTTAGTTTTTCATTGGGACTATCATGAAAATTCAGATTTAACTTTATAGATAGGGTACTTCATGTTGTTATACTTTCTCATTTTCACTTAGAAAACTAACCAGCAAATAAAACACCAGTCATTCTGAAAACAAAGAAGTGAAAACATTATTCTTTTTCTTTTTTCCAAAATTACATTCATATGGCCTCCAGCAAAGTTTCAAATGGATTAATTCCTATAATCCATAATGTGGGGTTTTTTTCTTGCATTCTTTTTAATGGATCATTTTTATACTTCATACCAAATTGCTGATGCTAGATTTTACTGTATGTCTAATATTCCTTTTAGCCCTCCACTTCAGAAGAAGATTATATGCACTGCTATTACTTCTTTTTCTTAAACTCTTTAACAAAATATTCATTCTGCCAAGCTATCTCACAGAAATGCTTCAATATGTGATTTGGGATTCTGGGTCACTTTTTCAATAAGGGATAGGATATATAAATTTACTATTTTTTAATAGAGACTTCAGTGTAGTTGCAAAGGGAATTATATGTTCCTAAGTGAAAGCATATAGTATACTTCTAGTTTTGTGAACAACTGCATGAAAATTCTTGAAACTTCTGAATGAATCTGTTTTATGCTTTAAATAGAATGAGCATATTTCATTTCAGATTAAAGCACAAATATAGGTCTTTGTTTTCTAGACAGAGTAACACCAAAATATACCCTCTGGACTTCTGCTGACTGATGTCATTGAAAGCTGTGAAAAGACTTAACTAAGTCAGGCAATGCTGAGAGATGCAGGTCTATTGATTGTGTCACATGCTTTTCATAGAGCTTGTACTGATTGAGATGGGGACAGAATAAACTCAGCTGTGGGAAATGAAATTTTTGCTATTAAGTGGTATAGTCACAGTAGTATGACATTGCCAGAACAGTAAATTGACAGAACCATACTATGTGAGCCATATACAGTGTCCTCACAAGCACCGATATGTAAATGGCCTTATAAAAAAATCTTGGAATATGCCACTACCTTCACAAATAACCTTCATGTATTAAAGATGGGGCTGTTTTTGAGTAAAGGAGCAATAACACAGAAGAGTCTCCTGCTGAGCATTGTGCAGTTGTTGGCTAAGTAACAGCCTCCTATCTGACCTGGTGTCTGGCAATCCAGCCTGTGTAACTGGCAAATACGATCTGGGGTGAGATTTCAGTTTCCTTTTCCTTTTTAATCCACAAAGGAAATGAGAGGGTCAACAAGTATCTCTGGCACAGCCTGTTTCTCGTTGATAATTGTGCAGCCTCCTGGCTGGTGTGTTGTAGAAGAAACACCTGTCCACTCACACAGTGGGATGAACTGCACAAAGAGCTGGCAATGAGGGTACCCTGAGCTGGGGACCATTAAAGCATTTAGGATTTCCTAGTACTGTCTTTTTCTGCAGAAATGTTCACAAGTTGGAGATTAATTTGTCAAGCCGTAACTTAACAAGTTTTCTCATGCATCCTAAAGGAGATCAACAGGGTTTTAGCAATTTGCACCAGCTGTGGACCTGCTCAACTCTAGTATTTCTCCCTCCACCCCATCCTCCAAATTTTCCTTCTGGAGATTGATTCAATAAAGTGAGTCTGTCCTTCCTCTGTATCACATAGCTGAAAAAGTACAGGTATAGTCTACACTTTCTTTCTCCATCTAGAGCCTCTAAGACGAAGCAAAGCAAGAACTGCACATTGGGACTGACCTATTTCTGGTCACTCTCAATCTGCATAGGGGCTTCATGACTTCAAATGAAAGATCAATCAACTCCTGTATCTCCACAAAGTAGTAACTGCTTCACTGATCCCTTATGCTAGTAATTGTTATAAGTAACTAAGTCAGAGATTTTCAAATGTAAACTGACAGGCCTGTTTCTATGACTTCACCTTTCTGATATTTCAGATGATACAAAAAGTATTGTTGAATTAGAAAAACAGTTCTGGAAGACACAGGATTAATATTTTTACTTTCAGCTGAATTTAGCAGGAAAAAAGCATTCTCTGCAATGCCACTTTCAAGTAACGTAAGGGGGACTGTGAGACTGCATTCTGCCCTTCTAGATGCAAGGATACATCACTGGGTATGATGGTAAATGACCTCTCTGTTTGCATGAGTTTATATTCTCAGACATGACAAATACAATCCCACCTACTGGACTATTCAGATCTAAATATTATTATTTCAGAATGCTGCAATAGACTGAGTCACAACATCCTGAAGATACAAAATATGTTGTAATTAAACACAATGAAAATATATGTTTGCCTTTTTCAAGGCTTGTGAACATGTTTAAGATGAATGTCACAGCTTTGAATAACTTAGTGTCTTTTATTTGGTGACTGTAGTATTAGTGCAGGTCTTCTAAGCCAAAATTGCAATGTGAAAGGGAAGAGGGAATGATAATGATAATGGCCCAACCTTCGCGAACAAAGATTTGGGAAGGGCTCTCCCCCATATGGGTGTGCCCTTCGAGCCTGTGCAGTGGATTTTTTAGGTGAGGCACAGCATGCGCAGAACTGGCCCCACCGTTTAAGTTCTAAGGCTCATTTGCCACGGCCGAGCAAGCTTGGACAGTGACAGTGAAGTCCTTAGGACTGTCTACAGCACCCAGCACTAACCGGGGCTGACCCTGCTGAGCATCCGAGATCTGACAGGATTGGATGGCAGGGAGGCATTGAACTGCCAAGGCGGTCCCCTACTGAGACTCGAACTCGTGACCTTGGGAGTCAGAGACCGGAGTGCTCACCATTACGCCACGGGACCGCCACAGAAGAGGGAATAAACCACAGGGGAAAAAAAACCCAAAAAAACAAACAAAAAAACAAAACCAAAACAAACAACCAAGGGGTTTTACTAACTCCATAAATAAATATTCAGAATATTTTAATAATTATTTCCCAGCCTGATATAACTTGGGTAAAAACAGGGCTGCCTGACACTATTTTCAATGAAAAGCACAATTGTAGCACAGCCCAAGAAATTAAAAATTACTATGATGCTCTGAGAATAAGTAAGAATAAAAGGTGGCAGATAAATATAATTAATTTGGATGAGTTCCATTTAGTTGCTCTCAGATGCTTAAGGACTGCTGTCAATCAGCTCAGCTATCAAATCAGTCTTGTACTCTTCAACAGTTGCTGCATTAGTGAAGCTATAATGGCAACAGCACAGATTACATATTCAGGCTTCATCCATCCCTCAGTTTATTGAGGCTGAAATGAAGAACACTGA
The DNA here is from genome assembly GCA_035583235.1 of Hafferia zeledoni. Taxonomy (NCBI): domain Eukaryota; kingdom Metazoa; phylum Chordata; class Aves; order Passeriformes; family Thamnophilidae; genus Hafferia; species Hafferia zeledoni. The sequence continues at coordinate 78,733,952 of JAWWEV010000083.1, read as the reverse complement.
AACAAAGCTCTCTTTTGTGTTAAGGTCTACACGTGAGCAGACTTTTTGGTATGTGTAAACACAATTACTGTGTTTGCACCATACCATTTTAAGTACAGGTGACTAAACCTAAAAGGAACAAAATAAATCAGATGAACAATTTGTTGAAAATTGATTCAATACTCACTTACAAAGAGGAACATTGGAAATGCCATTCTAGATCAGACATGCCTTCCCCGGTTATTGTCAAATGGAAGCATAGAAATAAGCGGAATACCAAAAGCAGAGCTCTAAATCTGATTGTTAATATTCAGAAAAATGATTTAAAACTTCAAAATTTAATTTACTATAGTATCAAAAATGTAATTTTTTTCTATTGTAATTCTGGTTCATCCTGATATCCTGCACAATTTTAGTTGTGTGGAGTTTTATTTGTTCTTAAGATTGAAGCCTCCATAATTTATTGCAACAAGTTACATCATTTAACAATGCCCTGAATAGAAATGAATTCCGTTCACTGGCTTCATATTTCCTTAAAACTCAGTATATTACAGTAGATAGTATTACAGAGTACATGGAAATCCCAGTGTTCCCAAATCCCAGTGTTCTCTCCAAACCTGTCATTAATTTATATATTAGTCCTTCATACACTAGAACCCTGTCTCTGACTTACCAGAATCCCAATCTTTTGCCTTTCTTTGGAATACTTTCCAGAGCTCAGCTCACTTCCACCATATACTACATCCTTTAAGAGCTGTAAGCCTGGCTACAGAACAATTTTATCTAACTGCTCTACCATGTTTCTGAGTCATTTTCAATGCCATGCTTCTTGCACCCTTTCTTCCCTTATGATTGCAACTGTGCAATGACTTAAGGTTGCTACTGAATGGCCTACAGTAAAATTAAGATTTCTGAATACTTAACAAAGACATATCTTTGTAATGGAAGAGACTTTGAAAATTTGTAGATGAAATCATAATGAGGTTTTATGACTTCAGTCATTGATACAATGCTGTCAGATAAATTCAGCTTCAAAATAAGCTTAGCTTTGAAATCACATTACTTGCAATATATGAAACTAATACTATGATTTCAAATAGCTTTAGTCCAGACAGTTACAATCATCCCTTGTGAGATTACTTTATATATGAATCTCTAGACTATCTTTTTTTGTCTCTATTGGAAATACTGTACTGAAACATTCTAAATGCCAAGACAAAATCTAAATTTTATCACCACTGCACAGATTTTCTGGCTTATAGCTACTATCACAAACAACTCACACACCAGGGTCATTCTCCTGTCTTGTTCCTCACTGTGCTTCAAGGTGAAAGCAGGAGTTTCTGTTGTCAAGTTCATGACTTTGCAATTAGGAAACAACACTCTTCATTACTATTACTTCAGCCCTCAAAGACATCTAGTACCTTCCACAAGACACAAAAATCAACCTTTGTATAGATGATACCCCTAAACTTCAGGTCACCAGCAAATATAATCCAATTTTTTTCTGCCGAAATTACTAAAAATACTTACAAGTAAGATCTGTCTAAACTCATTCCTTTAGGACATCTAGAGTAACCTCCCAATAATTTGATGTTTCTCCTTCCAGGACAAACCACTGGTATGTCCAGTTAGCTTTATTCATCTTTTAACTCCTACATCTTCTTGCTAGTATATCTCTTTCATGATGACCCTTTTTTGTAGCAATGTATCATGAATTTAATATCATATACTTTGAAGCTGCTCCATTTTGACTGTCTGAAACCCCTGTTATTTTCTTGAAGAACAATGTCATAAAGGTATTAAGTGGTCTATATTGGTAATATCCTACAGGACTCCCCTGCACTTCCCATTTCTATCTGAATGATGTTTTACCTTAGAGTGAAGCAGCCCTCTTTACCTGTATCGTTTTTTTTTTCTTTTCCTTAAATTTGGATGAGTGGTTTAAAATTTTTAGTTTTCCTTTCTAGAAACAACAGTAAAAACCCGAAAGAATAAATACCTCACATCAAAAATAGATATAGTTATTCCAGCAACTCCAGGATAATAACCAAAATTCAAACGCAGAGCCAAAATTCAAACACATAGCCAGGTGTAAGGTATTACAACTAAGTAACAAAAAAGAAAACTACAACTACAGCACAGGAACTGCCGAGCGCTGCAACAAACACCAATACATCTGTGACTGGTCTTCCAGGAAACAGTGTGGCAAATTCTGCATGTAGCAAATCAGGTCTCCTAACTGACCAGTACAGTGTCCTACCTGGATGAAGGCTCTTGGCTATCATTTGACCTTGAGGCCCACAACTGGCTGTTCCCTACATCCAAAGCCCTGAGAAAGCTTGTGCACAGTTACAGTAAAATTTGTTTCCTATGTTTGTTTTTTTTTAAACAAGATTTGGACTTCTGAATCAAACACGTATCATCTACATCACAGGTCCAATACAAAGCTCTTGAATGTGAGAACATTCACTTTTGGCAAACCCAACTAATTAGCTGGTATTGGCCCACAAAAGAAGTTCTTGTATATGACCTGGAAGTCCCTGAAAGAGCTTGCTCCAGGAATATCAGAACAGGACAGCAGCCAGTGTCAGTTGTCACAGGTTGAACTGAATAGCTTAAAGTGGAGTAGGGACAGTTTCACAGCAGCTAAAAGTGTATTTCTCAGCTTTAAATTATTTTTTAAATTACATGTTTCTTAATAAAGAGATGCTTCACACTGTTCTGGTTTAAGCAAGAAAGCAAACAACTAGCAGTTTAGCCTCTTTTTTAAAATTAAATAAATCAAACAGGTAAATGATTGCTAGATGAGTGGCTAAATGCCATGTTAAACAGCTCACATCAGTTCAATGAGTTTATATTGCATATTTACCTTGACTATACATGTCAAAATGGTGACTCATTTTACTGACAAAGTTGCACACCACATTTACCCTTGATCAATATGTTTTAGCATTTTCTGGAACTATTTCTTATAATTTGATTTAAAAAAAAAAAACAAACAACAAACAATATCCAATAGAGTTTACATTATAGGCAGAAAAAAAAAGGATTAGAAAAGGAAATGAGTGTAAAGTAGGCAAACTTCATATACACATTACAATTTCCTATACCTCATGCTTGAGAGATTGTTTTCTGGTTTTTCAATAGATGATTTTTCTTAAATCAAATGGAAACTTGAAAAAGAACTCTAAAAAACAGCATAATAACTATCTTATTTTTTGGTCCCTTTTCTAGACCAGACATTTAAAATTTGTTTTGTGAGATAGCAAGTATTTTAAAGGTAAAGTGTTCTTTCGGATGGACAAAGTACTTCTGAAAACCTTCCATATTCAAATTCCCTTTAAAAACTTGATGAAAGGAAAAAAATTCTGACATTTGGGTTTTTTCCCCAAGATATTTTTTTCATCTTGTGTCACAACAAGAACTCTAGAATACAGATAGTTTTTCTTCACAAAGTTTTGTGTTCAGCACAATTCCAGAATGTTGAAAAATAATAATAATTAAAAAAAAAAGATGAATGCAAACCTAGCAACTATTCCTAAAAAAAAAAAAAAAATTTCTCTCGCTCTCCTTTTTTTTTTTTTTTTTTAAATTCCACAGCAACATTCAAGAGGCTTTGTTCTGATATGTGGAAAGTACATACCCTTTACCAGTCACCCAGATTAAGAGCTAAAATAAATGTATATCTTAGCATGACTGAAATGAGAACACAGACAAATATAAAGTATGTCCCCTAACTTGAGCCTCAAACTAGATTACCCATTCTAGTAATAATTCTTTTAAAAAGTTATTCTTTTATTACTGGCCTAAAGCAAATTCAAGTGACATTATGCTTCTCAGGGGAAAAGAAGCATTTTCGGAAGCAAATGTACAACTTATCTGAGTATGCTGTAAATTCTGAAAATGTTTGTCCTCTGAGTCATATTAGCACAGTCCACAGAATTCCACAGCTCTTTCTCTAGCATCTGCACCACCTGCATACATGAGACTAATACCTGTTTTGTTATCCACTTAAGCTTTTTATTACCAGATCTTAGCTGCTCCTAAATTTGGCTGTGATGGTCCCATCTCTTATTAGACAATTTCAAGCACTCTTTACTAACTTTGATTAACTTAAAGACTTTAATAGGTCCTTATGACTCCAGATTTTGATTTCAAGCTTCATCTTTTTGACCTTTATGAGTCTCTCTGGTCTAGTTCTTCTTTATCATAATGATTTATGGTTTTCTATATTCAGTGAAAATGCCTTCAGTCCTAACTCTCTGGCCATCCATTTTCATGTATTAAGTGCACTTCAGGATGAAACGCATCTTTAAAATATTATCATGGCTTTCTCTCTTTGCAATATTTTTATGCACCAAAAGATTTATCATTATTATTTTATAAAATGCTAAGTTGGAAACAATAGCAGGGAACTTTACTGAGTTGTGATGAAAAATACCAAAGTGTCTTGGTTGATATCTGCTATAAGACAGATAAGCCAAGGAACCAACTGATGAGAAACATGCAAAAAGCAAAACACAGGCAATAGCTCCCTGCTGTGATATTACAGCCTAGGAGCAATACTGTCAAACTAAGAGGAAGAAAAACTGTTCATTAAAAACTATGTGGTATAAATCATTAGGTGGACACAGACAATAGCCATTAATATGGTAAACGCTGCAAAATGAGGACATCTAAATAGATTAGGATTGGCTGTACTGCAGTCTCGCAGCCTGGTTGCAGATTGGAAAACAGAAGAGGCAGGCTCTCCCAGGAAATTAAATCTGGTCCTCTGCTACTGCTGGCAAATGTGCTGTAAGGCTTCCTTTCTTAAGCCATATAAAAACAGTTGTTGCTGTTCTTCTCTCACGATTCCCTACTGAAAAACAGTTCTAAAACCAAAGAATTGGCACAGTTGAAAGGGGTCCCAAGACAGCATTTAGTCCACTCTACACATCCAATGCATCAAAAAATTTCTTTTCATTGCAAGATGAAATGAAGCCTAACATAGTTACTATCTTATTAAATAGTATGCTTTCCAGTTCTCTGTCTACTCATTTTGCTTTTCCACTTCACAGGCCACAGTTGCAGAGGGCCTATGGCAACTCATGCTGTTCAAATGTTGTGAAAGTTTCACAAAGTTCATCCTCACTGAAGAAGGAAAACAAGAAATCTGGAGAGTCTCTCTATAGTTTAAAGCTATTATCTAATGGTTGAAAGAGAGAACTGGGAATTGTAAGTCCGTGAGACTACTCACAGCTATGCCTTTAATTGACTTGCTAAATGTTTGGTTCATAATATCTTTACTCCAGACAAAATAAACAGTAAAAAAGGTAGATTACCACCACTGCAACTCTTCCTGAGATTATTTAGCTTGCTGTGGTAAAAATGCGTAATTTTAACTGTTTTGGAAGCTACATACCTACAACAATAAAAACAAAAAGTTGGTTGAAGCAGAAGAACATCTGATGAATAAAAAAGTTTCATATTGATGCTTGTCATTCATAGGATTTCATTAAGATAAATATTTCATCCATTCAACAATTACAAGAAGGCATAAAAATATTTCCAATTGCTTTTTCTTACATTAATTAAACAAACTTTTAGAAGAAATAAGGTTCTTTCTTCTCCATGTACACTTAGTGAAAAGGCCCTGCTATGGCTGCAAAACCTGAGAGTCAAGACAGGCAATTTAAAGGTTCAAATTCACTGAAACTTAAACTGAACACAGACTTTATACCTGAGTCATTTGTCTTGCAAGAACACCAGGGTTTATGGAGGATTTTGTCCTGGATGGGTTTCCACTGATGTCTAAGTTTTAGCAACTCCAAAGCTACAGGCTTTTTTTGAAACCATCAACACAATAATTTTCTAATTAATAAAAAATCTCTGAAATATTTCCATAGATGAACAGGTAACTATTCTGTGATGCAGCAGAGAATGTGCTAAACTTTTAATAAATTACAAATCTAAATAGCACTGATCTCAAATCAGTATAATAAGAAATTTTTTGCACTAAAGGTTTTCCTGCATTACTTATGGTGCTTTCCAAGAAAATTAGAGCTATGTATTTTTCATTTTAGACCATGGGAAGATTCTGTGCAAAACAAAATACTGCTTTCTTTCAAAACATTATAGTAGGACAAACAGGGATGAGACAGAAAACTTTCATACTGTGATTTTTCTATGCTAGTCAGGAAGGTTTAACAATAGATCTAGACCATATGTCTGCTTTTTTTGTGTACCATCAGGGGGAGACAAATATTTTGGAAAACTGGATATAATTCTTAGTTATTAGATTAATTCTTAAAGTTCTGTTGAAAAAAAAAGAACAAATCTGTTGGATGTTTTCAATCTACTGAAAATGCAAGTCTATCACCAGAATAAATTTTAAAAAGAGAACAAATTCTGGGAAAAGGAACAAAATCTTAAAACTGCAAAAAGCTAATAAATTATCCTTTCTTTAGTATTTAATTACTACCAGTCTAACAAACAGACAACAGATGACAACAAACCTGAGAAATAAGCCTAGTCTCTGAAATTAGGGCATGCAATAATTGGTTTAATATGTGTGTGTGGGGGAAAGTATTTCTCTTCTTCCTCTTTAATACCCTGGAACAAAACTGAGTACATGTTTCTCAGTGTGCAGCACTAAGCCTGGTCATTGAGCCACAAACTCTCATTTTTCCATTGAGCTGTGTTCATTCTTGGTCACTGGTGAGATTAACATCACCATCTGTCATTCACCAGAAGAATTTGTCTTCCACAGTTTGGGCCATTTCATATTTTCACATAGGTTATGCTTTTTACATAATACTCCCTTCAGTGACAATCCAGTACTAGAACTCAAATTATCATGGAACAGCACCCCAAGATTCATCTTTTGACATTCACCTACACTTTCTAAGACTTTGCTTCAGCTTCTCATGCCAAGGTTATCTTCCTAGCATGCTGCAGTGAACATCACCCTTCTCTCTACATGTCTCTGCTATGTTTGCCTCACTTCACCCATATATCCATATCCCACTCACCTTCAAGAAACCAATGTCCCATTTTGATGTTCCCTTCACTCAAAACCTACCACCTACATTTGTTCAGATATAAGAAAAAGCCCTCATGGGATTTTCCATATATATCCTTTAATAAACTGCGTATCCATAAAGCACTTGTATAGATTCAAATCATGGCACTGCAGCTTAAAAGCCTGACAGCTGCGAAGCGCCTGCTGTGCTGATTGCGAGTGCTATCCAATCTTACCTCAGCATTTTCCTGGTGCTTCCATATATTTGCTGATTGGCTCCTGATGTATTTAGATTTGAAACTTATCTTTTTCTCTGCTGTACAGAACCTGATACACTGAGTCCTGGGTTTATAGCAAGAGTTCCTACGTACTCTGGTCATAAAAACAAAAACCACCATAAACCTGCAAGGACACATCTGGACCAACCCTGCCTCAGGAAGCTCATATTATAAATGCTACTGTGAAAAAGCTGAATTAGATATATTTCTAATGGATGAGTTGTGTAGATTTCAGCACACACAAGCAATACAAAAACAGTCTGGTGACTGTTCATGTTAGGCATAGAGCTTACAGCCACACACAGATGCTTTATGGACATAAGGCATTAGTGACAAGCCAAGAAATGGCTTTAAGTTGTGCCAGAAGATGTTTAGATTGGATAGTGGGATAAATGTCTTCATTGAAAGGGTTGTCAAGCACTGGAACTTGGGGACATGGTTTAATGGTGGACTTGGCAGAGCTGGGTTAAGGGTTGAACTTGATGATCTTAGAGTCTTTGCAACTTAAATGATTTTATAATTCTATGACATAGAGACATCCGTGGCATATGACCATTGATACTTGCTGAAGAAAAAGGTGAAAATTACTTACCACACTGCAGCCAGGACAGTCAGGACCATTTTCACATGTCCTACGTCGTGCCTGGATCCCTCCTCCACACTGAGCAGTGCAGCGCTCCCATGGACCCCAGCTTGTCCAAAATACATGAGGGGGGCACAACAAATGCTCATTGCAGTACCTGTGAGAAAAGGCAAACAAGGAGGCAAAGAATCTATTTAGTATCAAGACAAGACCTCCTCAGAAAGTCCCTCATTTGCATAATTCAGATCGATGTTTGTACAGGGCAATGTTTTATACAAAGGGCCTCCCCCTATTCATCAAGCGCTGAACTAACAAGTTGTCACACTGCACAGAATGTTTAAACATTTGAGGGTTTGTGTTTTTTTAGGCTGCAATTGCGTGGGTGAAGCATTTGTTTGCTTTATTTGGTCACTTTATACAATCCATGCAATGCAACCATGCTACTGTACTGTGAGCACGTAAGCAAGATTGAAAAAATCTTTTATTAAAACTAGTTGTGGCTATACATCTGGGGCAGTCAAACATTTATGCAGGCAGCCTTTTATCAGTCTCCAGCCAAGAATTGATTAGAATCCATCTCTCTCGACTTCAGACACTAACCTTGCTTTTTGCTTTCCACATCGTCTCTGCCTTTATGGGCAAAATAAGTTAAAACATTGATTCTAGGCATAAAGAGCTGTACTGTTTTCATAGTGTTTTTACTTTATCTTTTGAAGGGCGTTTTTAGCTATTATAATTCCTGAAGGATTTCCCAGTGGGCTGCAAACTTATTCAGGGTCCTAGTAGGTTCTTGAGGAAAGTAGGAATATTTTACTACTGAGCTGTCATTATTGTAACAAGACATTCAGACATGTGGGAAGGTCCCAACTTTTAGTGAGTTTTCTTTTTTTTTTTTTTTTTAAATAAAAATCTAAGTTTCCTGATTTTTTTGAGTGTGCCATCTAGTAACTCTAGTCATAACAGATGCTGCTTTTTAAAAAACCTCTACACAGATCCAAAAGGCCACCAGCAAGTGTGACGAGGGTTGTTTAGGAGACCAAGCTGTTACTTCAGATAAAACAAAGACACAGCAGAGAGTCAGAAAATCAACAACTCTGAAGATAAGTTCTAATATTTTATGGATGAGTCTGGGTAGCTCTTGTTCCAACTACTGACTGTCCTGAATGAACAAATCAATCTATTACAGTATTTCCCCAGTTTTTACACCAGCCATCCAAAATCGAATGTCTTTTCTTCCTTCTAACAAGTTTCCATCACTTTGCATTCTCCTGCAATGAAAACTGACTCTAAATCTCCAATTATACATTTCTACATGAAGAGAAATGACAGTATGAACAGCTGTCATTTTCAACAAGAATAACCATAACCACTTTTTTTTCTTCTTAGAAATCCCCAAGATTCTCAAGCTCTAATTCTTCATTACCAAGGAATTTGCACGTTCAGAATTCTATGAAGGAAATAAAAATGTTGGTGGTGTATGTTACATACAAAAGTAGGTTTATCACATATGCTGGAGTCTATGATTTAAACTTTGTCCCTATGTCTGAGCAATTCCATCAAAATTTAAGGACTGGGCATGGGGTAAATAGGGGAATAACAGTTTTCTGTTTCTGTATTGCTAATAAAATTATTAACAGCTTGTATTGACCTTTCCTCAGCAAATGGATTAAAAAACTCCCCAGCCCTCAATATTTGTAAATCTTGGTGTCTCAGAATTCTTCAGTGCATGATTTGGGTAAAAGTTTTTCACCAGTAGCTTATACATAAACTATCTTTTCTTTTCCCCCTTCTGCACACTCAATATTTGCAATTCACAGCTCACATTATGCCATCATTAAATATGCACAGGAATGTTCTGGGCCTGGATATTCTTTTCCTTAAACTCCAACAACTGCTCACATTCTTTGTCAAGTGCGGTCATTTATGTGAATGTTTGTTCTGGTTTGTCTCTGTGATCATTTCTTCAGAATATGTACTCCTGTAACATCAGTATTTATTTAGTCAAATTAGTACATATTTTGCCTAATTTCATTAGTTCTTAATGAAGATGTGCTAAGTTAATTTGGGACACACATAGTAGAAATAAAGCAAGTCTGCCATGAAGCCAAGAATTACTGATATTCCGCTACACAAAAAGTAAAATTAGGGAACTTATCTCACCTTAAAATATAGGCATGTACAGTGTAGCTGTCTAAAAATGAAGTAGTCATCTAAACTTGAACAACAGCTCATGGGAAGAAACAGCCCTGTTACAAACGTGTTACATCACCCTAAAACAAATGTCTAATATAGGTCATATAAATATACCCCTCAAAAAACAGATTTCTTTTCATTGACTATAAATGCTGCACTGGAGACAGACATCTAAGCTCACTTTATAGACAATGGAAATTTTGTCAATAAAAATTTTGGAGACTAGAATGATTCATTTGAAAAAATTTAGGAATATACAGTAGAAGGAGACAAATCACTGTTCTCCACAGCCTGTATTGAGTAGATTTCTACAGACCATAGTGGAAGCTCAGACAGCTGACTCACGCATAAGCATTCATATTTGTGGACACCTGGAGTAAGGTGTGACAGATCTCAATTAGATGAGAGTCATGCCACGATGCAGTGCCCCTTTTAGTGCCTCTGTGCCCTGCCACCCACTTTCTCATTGAAGCAAGACACAGAAGAGAAACCTAATAACTGACACAGTAAGCTCTTCAAAGGCCTGGCACTTCTGTTAACCAACACTACTTAAAGATGAAGATGAAAAAATCCTGAAACCTCTATGCAAACTACTTCAGTTTAGGAAACAATTTTTTAAAAAAGCCAATGCCAGAAGTGTCAATTTTTCTTTTTTTTTTTCAGGAACACAGCATACAAGTGGAACCTTATTTTCAGCCAGACAGCCTCTGAAAACATCAGGTATGTTTTCACATCTAGAGACATCCCTGCAATTGATCTTTGAGAGCTGTGCTACAGCATGGGGCTTTGAGCCAAGTTTCATTATATCTGTTCTTGGCTGCATTTCAAGTCACTCAGCAGCCCTTTTTCCCTTTTGCTCTTTCTTCCCCTCTTAATTTTGTTCTCAGGATCCACAGGGCCAACATTTTACAGTAATTCAACAAAACACGCAATGCAAGAAACTTGAATCTGTGAAACCAGTGCCCTCTCCCCTAACCTAACTGCAATGAGGTCAGAAGGAAGAACAGCCTAGAGAAATGTGGGTTTTACACTGTGACCCTTCATGTTTTCCCTTGTAGTGAACTCAAGAGAATATCCTCTGTTCACTTTCGTCCACAGCTACTACTTCTTACAGTAAGTTCTCCACCATTTCAGTACAACTGGCATTACTATTCTGGTTGGTATAAAAATCACAACCTTTAATAAAACATCAATTTATTCAATTTATTTCAGTGTTGCCATCCAGCCCCAAGTGCTACAGACATGACAGTTACAAATGTGTCCTTTTTATTCCACAGAGAGATGCTATTGAAACAAATACTTCTAAACACTGAACTATGTTATACTACCATGTATTTGAGAAAAACAAACTAACCTTCATCTCTGTCTGCCCATTCCTATGCAATGCAATGTTACGTGACCTACTGGGAAGCACAGACTATACTGAGGCTGATTGGAATGCCAGATTTCTTTAATTGAAGGCACTAGACACACACATTGTTGAAATACAGCAGAAACACCCACCCTAGAGACTCTGGAAGATGGCAAGGGTTGGGGCATGTGGTCCCAGGGGCTTCTGTGGAAGAGGAGGAAGCAGAGAAAGCAAGGAAGAATGGAGCCCACACTTCCCAGCAGACAAGACATCCATGGGAGCACAAGCAAGCCTAAAGCCTTGCGGGTTTGATCTGCTCTGCTGAAGGGAGCTGAGCTTGTTTGCACTGCTCAGAAACACGCAGCATTACACAGAGCAGGCACTTGACTCGTAGTGGTTGCTTTCTCATGGAAACAAGCTCAAAAGCTGAATGCCTGCTGGGAACCGTGTACAAAAATAAAATAATAATAAAAAAAAAAGGTGACAATATCTTCTGCTTTCAATCTTCTTATGCAATCCAAAATATCCATGGCTTTCAAATGTTTACTTCTCATCTGCAGCCAATTTATTTTTCTAATTGCCATGGGGTTTTTTTCTTCCTATTCTTTCCTGTGTAATAAAAGACAAGTACACCCACTCAAAGCAATTTGAATGTCCCTCATTTCTGCACAGATAGGGGGGGAGTAGTGCACTTAGTGAGGTCATATCTACAGCATCTTCCACAGGAAGGACAAACTTTTTCAGTTCATGATAATGTCAAGACGAGATACTACAGACTATATAAACTAAGCTCTAGAGAGTTTTCCAGCAGCTTCAGTGAATATTTCTCACACAGGAAAAATCAGAAAATTTTAAGCCCCTAAGGAATTCATCAGCATGTCTTCCATCTGGAGTCTTAACTGCAAAATTATTATCTGATTAGCAAGTTTTGTTACAATGTTATTTTTACTCCCTCTCCTTATTCTGTCTAAATGCACATCAGCTGCACTTTTAACCCACTTCTACAAGGGGAATTTGCTTTGTAATATGAGTATTTGCTGCTATCTCTCAACTGATTTCTTCTCCCCACACACCCCTTCAGCAGCAGAGCACGGAACAGCTTAACGTATCTTCAACCCTCTGAATTGGTAAATATTGCCATTGATTTCAAGGGAAGGACCAGCTAGCACAGAGCTGCCCAATACATTAGCCATGGCTTTCATGAGGTAAAACAAACATAACCTAGACAAACACTGAGCCCTTAACACATGAGCAAATAACTCTAAAGCTGAATATGCATTCACATCTGCAGGTGAATTTACCTCAGACACACACTGCTGTTTTTGTGTTTGCTTTCTATGGAGTTATGCACTGAATTTCTACTGAAATCACTGTATGTTGAAAAGCTGTTTCAAAGTTTGGCACGAGATTGGCTGTGGAAACTGAATCCTATATTTATATCCCTGAACATGTGAAGGAGATTAGAGTAAGCACGTTTATAAAGACAAATGTACACAATGTGTAAATCAACTAATTCAAATTTATACTAAGGCTACACATATTTTCATTTTTCATATGAGCTGGGTCATTAAGAAAGTAAAACATTAGGATATTTAGGAACTTTGATTGATTTAAATGGGAAAATCTGTGAAGTTGTTTATTGGCACTTTGGATAAAAAAACAGTGAATATTTCTTAGGAGTTACTGCACGTATAATATTTGTTCAGCCTGCCTAAATGTACTGTGCTCAGTTCTCAAAGGAACTGTTTCCATTTGGTGCTGATGTAACTCCAATAGGAGTGAAATGGCCAATTAGGACTACTGTAAATACTAGTACTCATAAAGCCCTCATGGCCCCAGCCAGCTTCACCTGGAACCCTGCCCCTGACCCATGGCCCAAGGAGCTCTGTTTAACGTGATCCTAACCAGGGCCTGTGCCTTAGCTTCCCATCTGGACCTCTCTCATTGCCATGATTTCATATGATCTTAAATCTTGGTTGGACCTGGTCACAATCTCCAGGCTAGCCCTACTCCCCTGCTGGGAGTGGTGGGATGGGCCCTGTCTGGCAAGTTTCCCAGGACTATGTGCTTTTTACAGCTCTGAAAAGATTTATCCAAATAACTTGGCTTAACACTGACAGAAATCCTGGCATATAACTGATGCCTCATTCCTCTAGCCGTTTTACAAATTATTTGACAAAATTTCCTAACTTATCATGTTCTCTAGAAAAACAAAATTTAAAATTACTTAAAACTTATTAAAAGTATCAGGTCATAACACAGATGACAAGCAAAACCAGGGCAGAGGCAGGAAGGTCAGCTGTGAGCAACCTGTGAGTGAGAGGAAGGTGCAGGGTCAGTGAGAATGAAGGATGTTTCAAGGAGACGAAACAGTGACAGAAGTACTATGAGAGAAAAAGGCATCCTGCAGTAAGCTCACAGGCACATACATCCCAGATTGCTGCTTAACTGGACAAAAAGAGAAAGGACAAATAACCTACAGGCTACAAAAGCAAAGCAACATAAGACTTTTATTTCTTCAGAATTGTTACCAAAATTCAGTCCCTCTGGGCTGCTATTATTTTAACTCATCATAAGTACCACTTTCTATTTTGTAACTGCTTTTACAGTGCACCCATTGTCTTAACACTCAACATTTTCTCCTGTAATTAGGAGAATATTTCCCACAGTTTTCTTTATTACTCTGAAACTTCTTATTGGGCTTTTATTCCAAGTTAAACTAAAATGAACAATGGCAACTAACATCTATAGTCCATCACCAAAGAGTCTATCCAAACTAAACTACTTTCTTCTATATTTAGTGTTGTTGTGTCCTGCCCTGGACTGACCTCTCAGTTCAAGAAAATCAGTACCTGTTACTCAGGCTGGGACAGAGCTAAGTATCAGCAGATACAATCTACGTGTGGTGGTGATTGGTTTCTGGTAGGGCAACCTATTTTCTTTCAGAAAGCAATTTACAAAATAACAAAATGCTCTCCACTGTGATGAAATGGTAAATATTCACAGCCCTGAAAAAGCAAGAAATGTTCACATGTTCTGTGATCCTGATCCTTTATGTTTAAGAGTCAGAAAACCCAGGTCCCTGGTGATCTGTTAATGCATAAGTGTGTGATGCAACCTTCCTTCAAGGAATTTCTTAATTTGAAGAAATGCTAGAATTGGTGTTTAATTAAATGCCTTTCTGAAACTCATCATAAAAGTTACTGAATTTTGTTTTCATCCAACAGCAATATACGATACTACATACAAAAACATCAAAGGAAGATGTAAGTGTATATTGAGAGGAAATGTATCAGCATACATCTCTTGGAACAGATGACCACAAGACTCCACATTCTTAATGCCAATACCAGTCTTTTGCTATCTAGCTTTCTGGTATGCCTCTAGAAACAACATAATGCTTACAAGAGTTGCAGTTGATCTGAACATATTCTAGCTTGATTTAAAGAAATGTTTAATTACTGTTAAAACTGGAAACAAATTAAAAATTAAAATGGAATGAAAGGCCTGAACTTGACATTCTGAGCTAGTGACAAAATACTTAGCCTGTTGCCAAAGCATGGTGAAATCAAAATCTGAGCTGACTTAATCTGCTCAGAGGTTAATACACATTCAAACAATTTTTAAAAAGCCCAAGCATCAACTCTTGCTAAAAGATGTTTGAGTTCATGGTGTATTATATTTATTGAATAGAAAACAAAGCCCTTGAAACTTCCTTTCGTGTTATAGAAATGCTTAATTCATTTATGACAGAAAAAAAACCAAACCCAAAGCATCAGTAACGTAGTCCTGTGACCTTATTATATTTTGCTCTGAATTCCATGTCTTGCAGCTGGGCAAGTTACAATTCAAACACAGTGCAATCAATTTTCAAGGAGAATCAATTTTCAGGGTCTCAGGGGACAGCAGCACATTGCTTCAGCACAATTCTCTGGCACTACCAGGAGCTCTCAGGGGGCTTAGGAGGGATGACGCTAAGTGAAAGATGAAAGATCTGCCACAGACCCACAGCCTTGTTAATGGGAATACTGCTACTGTACAGCAGTGAAGTTAAAGAGAGTGAAAGGAAAGGGAAGAGAAAACCAAGGCATGTAAAGGAGAAAATGTCCTGTGGAATACAACTGAGCAGAAGAAATTAAAAAAGACAGGAGAAAAAAGATAACTCACCTCTCCTCTCGATTCTGTCCCACACAGACGCGTCCTCCATGTCGAGGGGTTGGATTGCTGCAGGAACGCTGACGAACTTGAAAGCCTATTCCACACGTGGTACTACAAGGTGACCAAGATGTCCATGGTGTCCAGCCTCCATTTCTGGTAGAATAAAAAGCTCAGGCTCTGTCATCTGTTATACATAGCGAATGGCTGATTAGGTGTGACTGACAGCAGAATCTGGCCTACTAATAGTCATTAATACTGCATTGTGTTCCATTTCTTCAAGAATACTGAACCAAAATAAAGGTACTCTGAGCATTCCATATTCAATGCTTTGTAATCAGCAACTGCTAAAATTACCTCCTAACACAAGAAGTACAAAGCTATGAAGCCATTCAGTTGCTTTAGTCACTTTACTCTGGGTAAACTGCATATGCAAACCCTTGCATCAAGTTTCTGAAAATATAATTTTCAGGGATATTAAAATGTCAAATTTTGCTAGCCCTTCTCAAAGGAAAGTGAAAGGAGGCTCAGAGAACCTCATATTGCTCTCTACAACTACCTGAAAGGAGGTTGTAATGACGTGGTGCTTGGTCTCTTCTCAAGTGTAACAACAGAAAGAATGAGAGGAAACTGCCTCATGTTATGCCAGGAGAGATTTAGATTGCACATTAATAAAAATTCCTTCACAAAAAAGGTTGTCAACATTGAAGTTGTGGAAGGGAAGTGGTGGTGTTACCATCCTTGGGGCTATTTAAAAGATGTGTAGATGTGGTGCTTAGGGATGTGGTTCAGTGGTGGAGTTTGCAGTGCTTATTAATGGTTGGACTCAATCTCGAGGGTCTTTGCCAGCCTAAATGGTTCTATGATACTAAAGGAAAAAGAGTATTAATTAAGTGTCAAAATGCAGTATTTCTCAATTTCAACAGGAGACTCTGATAAGACATCAATATTTTATTTGTAATGTAACAAAAAGCTAACAGAATTCACATACTGTACCTTGCATTAGTGAACTTTTAGAAAGGACACTCCTGTTCCTTGTCATTATACCATAGGGGGAAAAAAAGATATTTTATTCTGATTCAGTTAAAAATCTTTAAAATACAAATGATAGAACCTGAAATTGTCTTGTGTACCTGGAACAGTTGGCAATCTCCATAGTTGGTCCTTCACACAGCCAACCACCACACTGAGGAGCAGGACTGTCGCACACACGTGTCCTGCAGAGGCAGGAGCCAACACTGGCACCATCGGTGTGGGTGCAGGGTTTCCACTGTGACCATGTTCCAAAATGTCCATCCACTGTCAGATTCCTCATCTAGGAAAAAAAAAAAAAAAACACAGCAGAAAAGCTTACCTGAGGTCTGACAGACAGTTCCTTCATAAAACCTCTTTATTTTGCAGTTCATGAAGGTTCAGACTTCATCTATCAACAATAAAAGCCTCCTCTGCAGAGATATGACTTCCACAAAGCAAGCTCCCCTTTTAATTTCTGTAGTTGTTTAACTTCCATGACTTCTGGCTGATATGAGCCACTGGATGTCAACACTATAGCAATAACAGTAATCACAACTAACTGTTATCTTTCACAACCATGCTCGCCTACAGGGAATCAATAAAAACTACAGTTTCACTTCCTCCGTTGTCTTCTGATGACTGGGTTCCCTACTTTCTAGAATTTTCCTGTGAAAATGGAACCTGGATACTGACTGTAAAACCCAAATGTAGATCAAAAGAAAGAGCCAGCAGAGGATAAGGAAGAAATGAGGATGCTATGAGTATGGTGAGGGACTTGTACAAGTTTCCTAGGGAAGCTGTGGATGCCCCATCCCTGGAAAGGCCAGGCTGGAGGGGCGTCGAGCCACCTGGTCTAGTGGAAGATGTCTTTGGCCTTGGCAGGCAGGTTGGAACAAGATGATCTTTAAGTTCCCTTCCCATGAAACCATTCTGTGATCCTATGATACTATAATAATCTAGGGTAACAAAAATGGATCCATCAAATGAAAATTTCCATGATGAGTGACTCTTTTTGACAAAAGTTTTCTGAAGCATATATCATATAGTACCATTTCATAAAATTAAAATGTAGTTTTAAATATGACAGTCTTTAGATGTAA
Organism: Hafferia zeledoni; assembly: GCA_035583235.1. Classification (NCBI taxonomy): domain Eukaryota; kingdom Metazoa; phylum Chordata; class Aves; order Passeriformes; family Thamnophilidae; genus Hafferia; species Hafferia zeledoni. Next base: position 78,716,293 of record JAWWEV010000083.1, on the reverse strand, counting down.
TTATATGTATAAATCCTATAAACATCTCCAAAAAATAGCACCTAACCCTACATGATGAGACAGTTTGTTCCCACAGAATTCAATTCTCAACATCTTTGGCTGAAAGGGTCATACCATTCTTATCTTGACTGGAATGTTTCCATCAAGCAGCCATAACACATTTAATATGAAATTTTTACTGTCCAGCTGAAACAAATTGAGACAGTGGAAACTGCAGCAGCCCTCATGGCTGCTGGAATTTCTAAAGAAAATGGGGCAGGACATAGGGAATTCAGCTCTCGACAAAGATAGACTTTCATACTATCCTTTTAGCAAGGTGTTAATCTTGACAAATCTGTGATCCTAAATGGAAACGATGGCCACCTTTCCACTTCAATGCTAAGGGTTTGCCTTGATTGCCACATTGTAACTTTCGATCAAGACAGCAGTACTTAAAAGTGCAGGCTAAATAGGATTTAAAGTGACTTAGTTGAAAACAAATGTTATAGTCATGTATATTTTATCAAATGTGTAAGAACATAATTTAATATTTGCTTATATACTGAAATAGGAATTACAGTTGCAGATTGTCATAACTGAGCTGAAATGGTGTCTCCTTTTGCTATTATTTGTTTTTAACAGTGGTGAGAGAATTATACATTTCACAAACAACTTGAAGATAAAAGAGTTTCAATTACAGCACAAGACATGTTTCCACTGACACACTGGGTATTGGTTCATTCATTCCACTGTGGCAAGGATTCCATAATTTTACTAATAATTAGATTTCTCACACTTTATTTTTCACAGATATAGCTTATCCATGGAACAGTTATGTGCATATTCTGTCAAGTACAACTGATATAACCACCATTCATCATCTCAAAATTCCGCTGACAGACACTTTGTCCTAGTTTAGCAGGTGAGACCAGCTAGCACTGTGTGGGGGTGATCAAGGCTGTGTATTCTACCCCCTCTATTCATTTCCAAACAATGGACCATCTGCCAGAGG
>JAWWEV010000083.1:78674625-78715202 GCA_035583235.1 Hafferia zeledoni | reverse complement strand
AATTGTAGCTCTGATTTATAATCTCTCTCGTGTTGAGTTCATTTCTCCTGCTGGTTTACCTTGAAACCAGCACACACTTACTGAAAATAACTCACCGACCTCTTGCAGAGTATACTCTCCTGTTTTCGCAAGACAACAGAAAAGACTTACTTCTTGTTAAGTGGCAACTAAACCCTTTCTGTCTTACACTGCTGGCCTGAAAAATATTCGTAGTCCATAAACTAACAAGTATATGTCCCCAACCTAATTAATGTTAGAGATGTGAAAATGCCATTATGTCTTTCTATTTCTGTGCTGCATCAAAACATCGTTATTGTTGTACCTATAAATATAAAGCTACAGTTGTCCATGGTTACAACAATTTATATTAAGTGGCAGGGAAAGCATATATCAAACAAAGCTGAAAGCTTGAGCTCAGAAAGATAAACTGATGGCATATTTCTCTTTCTTCATTTTTTCTCCCTGCTCCTGCAAAGATCATCCTACTGCAGTCTCTGCTGTTCCCCGTGACTCACTTGCTTTGTCTCTTTGTGAGTATCTCCCTTTCAGAAGTGATATCCAACAATTTTACCATACAACTACAGAAAAGCAAAATGTAGTGATGGAGGGCCTTTTTAGCCCTCTCCAGAGTCCATGCCCATTAACCCGACACACCTCAGGGGCAAAATCACAATCAGTCAGACAATATGGCTGTATTATCCTGGCACAGCAATACTCCTGCTTTCCCTCTCTAACATCCTGTTTTTGTCACCCTTTCCCTTCTGCAGATACCTCTAGACCTTTCTTTCTTTCTAATGTCTACCAAATATCAATCTTTGTCTTGCACCTCTCTGCATCCACCAAAAAAACCAACCAACCAACCAAAAACCAAAGAAAGCCCCAAAATTCAAACATTTTTTAGAATTATTTTTACCTTCCTTGTAAAAGGTCTTTGATAATATCAATGCATTTTTCAGTGATGGGCTGCAAGTCCCACTGGAGAATACTTCAGACAAACAATATTCATAACCATAAAAATATTGGATGAATAATAATAATAACTGACCAACATGTGCCATAGCATTAATTACTATCTATATTTATATACAGTTGCTGTACTCTTGCCAACTGAAACAATAACCAAAAAATGAAATTGAGAATTAAAATAAAAGCAAAAGAACCAAAAGAAACATTTTTCACAATTGATCTTGAAAGTTCATAGAGATGGCAACAGGGATGCTCAGCTACCTCTCCTAGTCCCCTCCTTGCTCTACCATGACATGCCAATAAATATTCAGCCATATGATTAATTCCCTAGTAAGTAATTTCTCAAAGGCAACTGATCATATTTTTTATTTTGGGCTAAACTAGTGTATAAATAGACCTCTTTCTGATTCAAGTTAGAAGAAATTGGACACGCATTAATCTAAAAAAATTCTATAATGTTAAAAAGATGAGTGTAATTCTACTAACAATTGAGATATTGGAACAAATTCAAACATAAAGAGGGAGGGTAGAAGGTTCAAATAGTCTGTTATGTTCTGCCTGCAACAGCATCTTCAATGTATCTAGCACATGTTAAAGATGGACATAGCTCAGTTGCCTACAAAATTAAATTCATTACCTCTCAGCTTACATATCCTGTGAATACATCACATAAAAATGATATAAAAACAAATATTTGAAAGCCTCTCCAAGCAAAATTGTAATTGATTTTAGTTTGCCAGATTACAGTGTTATTGTAAAGGAAAGACTCTATGAAGTTTTCAAATTTGTGTTACTTGGTGTTTAGGGGTTTAAGGCAGTAATGGGGTAGAAGCACTCTTTTCAATTTAGACAGATAATTCTAAAATCTTGCTTATATTATGCAATCTCAATCTGCTTAACCGCAAAGTTTCTTTGGAGGTTCACTAAATCATTGCATCTCTGATTGGGAATATAAATTTTACAGCTATGGATGAATTTCTGAGCAATCCTTAGGTGCTCCACTGCTTTCACCAGACTGTCATACCCTAGGAACTGTCATCTAATGGAGACTAAATAATTGTTTTTCTGGTTGAATGGAACAGAATTGAATTATGCTTTCTAAATCATCCTTCCCTTCCCCTCCACCCCATCTTGGCCTTGTGTTTTATATTTATGAAAGAAAATAAGGCCTAATACCACAATTCAAAGACTGAGCACGGCAGGCAGAGTACTCATGCAAGTATCAACCAACACATGCATTTCAGTGATCCTTTCACGTAAAGCAACAAGGCCACCAGCAAAACCCACACATAAACACATTTAGCCTGTGGAATTATCACAGGGAGATATGACATACTCCATATAGTAGGAAATTAATATAATGTGCATCTCGTTAGTTGCCAATCAGGGAGGCAAGGACTGCACTAGTGACTGAATGCAGACTTTCTGTGAGACAATGGCTACTTCTGTATTAGCAAGTGGTGTGCACATACACTGCAAATCTGGAAAAGCAAAAAGTTGGTGCTGAAGACGACACATACAATATATGTATTTTATGGGCTTTACTTTGGACTTGCTCTAGCCATAGATGAAATGCCTAGTAGTAGTTGGAGCATTTTTGCTTTTATTTCATCTAAAAATAATGTGGCTTTGTATTTCAAGATTGCTTTGTGATGTGAACCAATGAATACTAGATGGAAAAAATCATAGTATTTGCCCCTGACTTCAGCTCAAATGCTAATGCAGCTGAATCCAACACAAATCTTTTTTATTAGGCCTTTGTGTGAGAGCATCGATGCAAAGGACAGGACAAAATAAAACCATTTTTCAAAGTTTTAAAAACTGAAATATATGTTTAAAAATTGCTATTTAATATCAAACAGTCAGAACACAGGAGCAAGTTCTCAAGGATCTCAGAATCAGTGCAGTGATTTCTACCTATAAAGGCTGCTGCAACACATGGAGAGATCACAAGTCAAAGCTGGAAGAACTTTATATTAATTTTGCACACCTCTAGTTCACTAAACAAATCCCAGCTTAAGAGAGAGGAGTGTCAGTAAGATGTTAAAGGGAGCTTGATAAACACATGGAGATTAGAACATGAATGTCATATGAGCATAAATTCATAGATATGTGTGCTCCAGCAAAGTGGGGACAAGTTCAAGAAGTTGTTAGTAGCAATGAAAGCATAATTGATTCAGAAAGGCTCCCTCTTCCTGGGCAGAAGGACAAATCAAAAAGAGTCTCCAAAAAAAAAGGAGCTCAGTAGCACAAGGAAGATCTCTCTTAATCCCTTTTTGTGTGCTTTGGAGTGAGAGAAAAGAATGAATATTAAAACATTCCCAGAACCACATTAAAAATGAGAGATATAAATCCACTTTGTTGTTGTTTGGGTTTTTCTATTATATCTATTTGATTTTTTTTTAAGAGAAGTGTCAAGTGGTGACAGACGTTAACAGCAAGTTTACTATAACTATCACCTCTGCCATTTATGTGGGTGAGGCTTAATTCATAAAATTCAACCTTTCAATTCACGGACTTTTAAAGAATTATTTGACTTTTTATATTAGCAATAATAACCTTTAAGGGAAAGATTATACTACTAGTAATTAAACTTTTTCAAAGTAGATAATGGAGAAAAAATTCTGCAGAGATATATCAATATTTCTAACCTCAGAAAACATTTGTTTTCAAAGTGGGGAACACAGACATTACAGATGAAAAACAACCACCCCCCAAAATTACTCTAAATAATTTATCATATAAGTAGTTTAATAGGAAATGTAAAAGAAAACAGATATTTGCTAAAATCCAATGGGAAGACCTAAGACATATGCTATTAAATACAGTTTTCTGAGTTTGAAAAACCTATGTCAGCTCGTTTTCAGAAAATTTGCATGGAATCAAAGGTTTTAAGAGATAAATGAATGCATTTGGACTTACTGGACACACGGTAATGCTTTGCTCCCATTGACTCATACTCAGACTTTCTTCCAGTGTTGTGCATTTCTTCATCACCATGTCCCAGCCACAATAAGGGTCTTGGGATCCAATGCATGCACTGTAAATGAAAACCAATCAGATAACTCGGACATTTATCTTCATTTGTATTGACCAAAGATCTCTAAATAACTATGTAGCATCTCTTCATATTTCATAGGCAGAAAGTGAAAGTGTGGTATGGCACAGATGAAATGACCAAACAGAAGAAAAATGAATTTGAATGCCTACACAAAGCTAGGATTCCTTTTAAGTGCATAGCTGAATTTCTGGGTACATGCATGGTATGCTGTCAAGACTGATTATTGTACTTAATTACTAGAGAATTAGAGCAATTCATAAAAAGGGTATGTTGTCTGCTTCAAGTAAAGATCTCAGGAGTTACAGTTCTTAGCCTTTTGGAATTACAGATATCTTCTTTGGCAAAAATCAGAGGACAATGTCTACTCTTCCAAAATTAATTAGAAAACCTTCTGATATATTTTCTGTACTGATGCAGAATCTCTGGAAATAAATTCAAAGGGGCCTTGGTGGCTGCCATCACACCTCTTACACACCACATACTGCTCTTAACATTCTCTGTTAGTGGCATATGAGGAGGGGAAAAAAGGGTTAGAGAGAAGGATGGCACTTTAGTTTCCTACAGACTCTGAAAGACCCAACATACAAAACTAGAAGTTCATTTCTCTACTAAATGGCAGGTTTGTCCTGCTACTGGTAGGTCAGACATTAACAGTCCAGACAATAGGTGTGCAGCTTCATAGCTAAAGATACATAAGAAAGGAGGTGGAAATCCCATTACAGCGAAGTATAATATAATTTGGGGTTTTTGACTATGGGATGATCTACTCAACACCTAGTCTACTGACACCTGACAGGATGCACCTATCTCAAAGGGAAAAAGAGTTCCATTACAGGAGCTATCTGGGCTCATTAACAGAGCTTTAAACTAGCTTGAAAGGTGAAAAGGGACAAAACCAGGCTTACCAGTGACGAGCATTGGGATGGTGTGCCAAAACCTGAAGAAACTGGCACTAATGGGATCCCTCAGTCTACCTCAAAGGGTGTAGGCTACAATGTCCAACCCCTGAAATGCTTCTACACCAACACACGCAACATGAGGAACAAAAAAGTGGAGCTTGAAGCTTTGGTCCATTTCTAGAGATTTGACATCACTGGCATAAGTGAAACCTGGTGGGATGAGACCTGTGATTAAAGAGCCCTGTTGGATGGTTATAGGCTCTTCAGGAGGGATAGGCAGGACAGAAGAAGTGGAGGGGTAGCACTGTATGTAATAGAAGGGTTAGAATATATGGAGCTCACAGTTGGCAATGGCACAGTTTAGAGCCTCCAGGTAAGAATCAAATAATGCAGATATCATCGTGGGAGTCTACTACAGACCTCCCAGCCAGACAATGATGCCGATGAATTATTCTTTGAGGAACTAAGGGACACTTCCAAGTCAACTGTCCTTGTCCTTATGAGGGACTTCAGCCTGCCAGAAGTTAACTAGAAGCATCACACAGCATGTAGCTCCATGTCAACATCTGACCAAACACAGATTTAATAATTCCTTAGTATGCTATTCCATAATACTATCCCAGAGGACTCTCAGAGGTTATAAATTTCAAAGAATTTGTTACTAAAGTACACTTGGCACCACAGATTCCCAGTACTATGTAGGAGCACAGCTCCTGTCTGCAAAATGGGCTTAATGTAGGAGTCATAATAGTCAAAACTCTGCGGGTACCACTAATTAGACTGCCAGCTCAAATACGAAGCTTTTGGATTAGGGGATTCAGTGTTCAGAGGAGATGGCTCTTGCAGCTGTGAGCACTTAGTACTTTTGTAACTCAGGCTGCATGGTTCCATTGAATTATCTAGAAAGTGAGGAGGAATATTAATGCAAATTATGGAAACTTTTGTGTCTTGGTCTTCCAGTGTTTTCAAGACATGATGCCCAGTGTTCTCCTTCAGAATAACTCTAATAAAGCATGTGTTTTATAAGGAAAGAATACAAAAACAAATTACAGGCTGACATAATGCAAAACTGTCAACATTAGAAGTGCTAATGTTGAAGTGAAAACTTCTGCTTTAAAGCAGAAGTGCTCACTTTTCTAACTTCAAAGCATTCATATTTATAAATGTAGTTCCATGCTTTGTAAACCTTTTATTAAAAACAAAAATATTTTAAGGTCAGTATCCTTTCCTTTAGAACCCTACTCCCTCTTTCATGGGAACAAGCTGATCCTTCTCCCATGCTGCTCTTAGACTCCATTTCCTCTTTTGCTTTTGCTTCCACTTTAGCTCCCACTCAGGCAGATCAAAATGGCTTACACTTTTCATTACAAGCCACTTAGAAGTTATAAGTAAGGTGCTACAAAACCCCATACTTTGTCTGTTCTTATTACTTTCTGGTATTAAAGCAGATCCTAATTTCACAGAAGAAATAAAAGTTCTTGTACTGGTAGGACAAAGCACGTCTCTCTGTAGACAATGAACATGGTCATTTCAGTAGCTGAACAGGTATGGAGAGCATTGCAGCAAGGTAAAATGAGGTGAATCTTTTCAGAATTTAGTTAAGAAGGTCCACTGAGCATATGAAAACAATGATTTTTAAGAAGTTAGTAACTTAGTTAACCTCATGCACACAAGAGGCTAACTTCCTTCATAAATAAGAGGCATTGCCAATCTTTGGTAATTTTTTTTCTTTACACTACAATACGTAAATTAATCCTTTAAACACGTGAACTATTCTAAACAAAGCAACAAGAAATTTTGTCTGAGGAGTATTCGTCACACAAGAAACTCTAGTTTTGCCCCTTTTTTTTTTTTTTTGCTAGTGTACTAATTGATTGTCCTAGTCATCATTACATCCAAGCTTCCTTCTGTAAAAAGTTTAATTTTTTAAATCCTATATTCAGGCAGAAAACAAACATACTACAAAAGTGTAGTTCGGTATCATCAACCTCTTTCAGTTCACCACGCTAGACACATTCATGAAATGAGGCAGGACTTGGCTTAAATAGCTGCCCTGTTCTCAGGTATTGGAACAGCAAACCCTTTCTGCTCTCATTCCTGCCTCACATCTCAGAGGGTATTCTTACTTATTTCTTCTAGATTACCAATATCTCTAAAAAGTGGATATAGTTTCTTTTAAATTATAAGAAGGGAGGTAATAGGAGGGTAACTTTTTATCCTTATTTTCTTAATTATGTCACCTTTTAAGACCATTTTCTTTCCTTTGAGGGATGATTTTATGTGTGAATAACAGTAGCTAATTGTTTTTATCTACTATGGCTAGATAAAAAACAGATAATAAAAGAAGTTTATAGATAGAAAACCAGATAGAATAAACCTTGTAAGTATGAAAATACTAGAACTACTATCTGAAATGTGAAATTTAAAGGGAGTATTACTAAATCACAATCATGTGTTCTTACAAAAATTTCATATTGTTTTAACTCTTTTTTTTAATAAATCTCTCTTCCAAGACACAGCAACAAGAAGAACAACTTCACTGTGTACATCAAATAACAAAAGAAACTATACAATATGAATGTCGAATATATGTCAACTTTATGTAAGTAAGGAAAATCAAAAATTAGATACCACTACACATCTTTCCTCTCTTTTTCCTCTCAAATCTCTGCCTAAATAAAGCCAATTTAGATGCAACTGCTGAAAAATGAGATAAATTCTAAACTAGGTATTAGTTCTTTCAGCTGACAGCCCACATCTCTAATACATCAAATGATTTGTCCCAGCAACACTAAACCCACCAATTTTGCACAGGAAGGAAGTTCAGAAATAAAAGTGAATTGGTTCATTCTAAGACTCTGATGCCACTTACCCCCATCAAATCAGCTTTCTCTACAAAAACATCCAACACATTTTAGCTTCTATTGATTGATTCTAATTTTGCTCTATGTTGTCCCTTCACATTTTTTACCAAATGTAAATTTTAGGTAATTGAGTGTCTGTCCTGCAAGGCATTCACTTGGCTGCAATGATTCAGGATGCCTGCTGACAGTGATGCAACACTTCAACAAGGGATTTTGACTGACTAGTAGCAGATCTGTAAGGAACCTCACTCTGAAGCAAGTCAGCAGCAGCAGGTCATTTTCTTCAGCTATTTTATAATTATGACCAAGTAGGCCAGAAAAACTGTTCTCCTTCAGTTACATTTGAGATAATTTATTGAGACTGAAAAATGAGGCAGAATTGAATATAACTCAGAGCAAAATATATAAAAAATCCCATACAGTTTTAGACTAAAAAGAATTTGTTATGTGTGCTCCAAATGAAAAAACAAACCCCTTAAGTTTAAAAGCTATATCCTGATACCATTGATTTCAAAGAAAATTTTAACTCTCCTTTCAGGGGAAGAATATATTCCCATATGAATATAAATTACAAGTGCTAATCATGTATGCTCTTGAAATGTAACATTTTATTTACACAATATTAAACGCAAGAGGTGCATCTTCCAAGGCTGCTCAATGAAACATTTTTTCTGTCTTTACCTATACACAGCATTTAGGAGAACAGTCTCCTGACCCTTACAACACTTTCTACTGAAATATCCATGCCTACATAGTTCCAATTACCATCAACTGTGATCTGACACTATGTACACCAGGACGTGAACTGAGGTCACCATCTTATTTCACAGAGCCAGATTTATCACTGCAAATTTGAAGAGAAAACTGAAAATAAAAGCCTGACTCATATTCCAAATGCACAGTTCTAACCATTTCTGAATGAATACACGAATTTGATACTAGACTTCTGTGCAAATGTAACAAGCAGTGTTTTCACTACTAAGAAGAATAAAATCTTTTAATCATCTCAGACATTTTAGGTGAACTATTTTTACTTCCTCTTGAATTTTTGTAACACAATCCAAATGTATTTAGGTACAATTCAATCTTGCAACATCACTGAGAATACCAGCTTAAAACGTACAAGCACCTCCCATCAAATCCAGAATCAGGAATTTATCACAGAATCACAGAATATGCTGAGTTGGAAGGGACTCACAAGGATCAAGTCCAACTCTTGGCCCTGCACAGTACCATCCCCAAGAGTCACACCATGTGCATGAGAGTATCATCCAAACGCTTCTTGAACTGTCAGGCTTGGTGCTGTGACCACTTCCCTGGGGAGCCTGTTCCAGCACCCAACAACCCTATGAGAGAAGAACCTTTCTCCAATGGGTTCTTTCACTGGTCCCCACAGGAAAGAGATCAGTGCCTGCCCCTCCTCTTCCCCTCATGAGGAAATTGTAACTGCAATGAGGTCTCTCCTCATTCTCCTCTTCTCCAGGCTGAATAGACCAAGTGATCTCAGCCATTCCTCATATGGCTTCCCCTCCATCTTCCATCTCCGTTGCCCTCCTCTGGACACTCTCTAATAGCTTAATATCTTTCTTCTATTGTGGCAGCCAAAACTGCACACAGTATTCAAGCTGAGGCTGTCCCAGTGCAAAGCAGAAAGGGACAATCCCCTCCCATGACTGGCTGGTATTGCTTTGCCTGATGCCACCAGGACATGGTTGGCCCTCCTGCTGCCAGGGCACTGTTGACTTGTTTTTATGTTTAAAAATTGTTTAAAACACACAATTCTCTGAATGTTGGTCTTCCAAATTACTCTACTAGAAACAAATGTGAAAGACAACTTTAAGACTGAGGAGCCCAGAACTTGACACAGTATTCCAAATGTGGCCTCACCAGGGCTGAGTAGAGGGGCAGGATCACCTCCCTTGACCTGCTGGTAATGCTTTTCCTACTTCACCCCAGGGCACCTTGGCCTTCTTGGCCACAAGGGCACACTGCTGTCTCAAGGACAGCTTGATGCCCACCAAGACCCCCAGATCCTTCTCTACAGTGTTGCCTTCCAGCAGGTCAGCTCCCAGCCTATACTGGTGCATGAGGTTATTCTTCTCCAGGTGAAGGACCCTGGATTTGCCTTTGTTGAATTTCAGACAGTTCTCCTCTGCCCATCTCTCCAACCTGCCAAAATCCTTCTGAAGGGCTGCACAGCACTCTGGGGTATCAGACACTCCTCTGAGCTTTGTGTCATCAGCTAACTTGCTGGGGAGGCATCTGTCCCTTCATCCAAATCACTGAAAAATAAGTTAACCACGCTGGGTCCAGTATCAACCCTCAGATGACACCACTGCCATACAGCCATTTCTCAATCCACTTCACCGGCAATCGTCCAACCCCCACTTCCTGAACTTGCCTATGAGTAACAACAGTTACTTACTAAGAGTAATCACTCTGAACTTAGAATTCCTGAATCTTTTGATATTTTTTAAAGCAAAGAAAGTAATTACATCATGACATACTGTTGGTACAGTAAAATCACAAGTGAGCAATTCAGATCTCTATAAGATCCCGAAAGACTGAAGCCAGCTTGCACAAACCCTGTGAGACTTAGCTATCAACTAAGAAGCAGCAAAGGAGCTCAGCTGCTTCTAGTTGGTAAGGAGGAGGTTACTCCCCAAGAATTCACACAGTAGGTTCTCACAGGACTCTGCAAGTGTGTGGAAACAGCCAGGATAAGATACTATAAACACTGGATTTGTGAGATATGGGTTATAACCAATTAAAATTTCTAGCGTGGTGGTGTGAAACACTTTTTAGCCAATAAGAAAATTGTTTACTTTAACATACGAAAACCACATGCCTGCTTTAAATTTTTATTTCTTAGTTCACTTCTTTGTTCAAAATAATATCCTACTAATAAAAACTGAATTGCAAATATGTAGTCAAGTCTATCTTATTTTCTTACATCATTGCAAACTAAAAGGAAAAAAAAATTCTTTCCCTCATAAGGCTACTTAAAGAAATAAACAGGGAGAAGGCTGTAAAATCCTCGTTTGGCAAAAATGTCTGCTTACAATACAATGCATACACGCATAGATCACACTTTAAAGGGTCATGACTGAATATTTCAGGTGCAGTGAAATGTAAATGAACGGTTTGTCTCAGACGCATTTTGTGGGCCAGATATATAGGCATGTTGAATTGCAATATGCAGGTGATAATAACCTAGTCAAATCTTAGAGGTTTTCCCCAAGGAGAACTGCACTTAAGTAACTGCTCTGCTGCTTTCTCCCAGTACTTAAAGATGCCAGGGTTTTTTGGAGAACTGATTCTAAGCAGTGACATGTCCCAAATTACTCTTCCCTGGCTGACTCCTGAAACCAGCAGGATTACAACAGGATGTTCAGAACTATCCAGACATAGGCAGAAACGTGCATGAGATACTCCTCACCTGCCCTCCATATAACCTGTCAATCCATATAACTATAATGGGCAGTTTATGAATGATGAAAACATGGTGGTATAATTGAAAGTGCTGAGCAACCCAAACTATGTGTTTGGTCTATGGTCTGCCTGTGGTATGGTCTGCTGTCACAGTAATAAAGTGCACCTAAAACACAAAAAAAAGTAAAAAAAAAAAAAAAATAGGCTCCAAATGTAAAAGAAATATTTTCAAGGGCCTTTGTTAACAATATTTGTGTGAGCAGAGTCATGAGCTGGTGCAAACAGGACTGTCTTGAATCAGAGGAAATGTCTGTCAGAGGCTACCACACATCACAGGGTTCCTCCACAGCAGAAAAGTGCACTGTCTGAAAGCTAAGCAATAAACCTAAACACAGAGATTAGATAAGGTTAGACATTGAGCGCTCTGCCATTGGCACAAAAAGACAGAGCAGATGAGCTAGCATGTCTTCAGCCTTTTGGCTTCTTTAAGGCTTTTATTCATTGACAAGCATTCTCTATTTCTCAATAATTATGTGAAGTAGATTTTAAAGATCCCACATGCCCTTGATTTGGGGAAGAGACTGTAATAATCATAGATGGAATTTCAGAGTATAACCTTGGCAGAGTAATACAGCCCTAAGTATGACAAATGTGAATAAGTAAAATTAAAATAATCCAAAAAAACCCAAAACACAACACCCACTGCATTACCTTAGGTAAGGTTTACCCAGTACCCTATTTACCCATTGTTATAGTGTAGAACTAATAATTGGAAACAAAAGAATTGTGAGTATTAAAGTACCCAGCAATGCAGTGAGCAAGTTTCAGAAGTTTCATTGCCTAGAGAAATTTATAGCCTCAAGTAATGTATCCACACTCTCTCCACATGCAAAAAAACACAAATCCACCACAAACCAGGAAAAACTTGTCAAACCAAAAGTAAGTTATAGGTGAGAGAAAGATTACATCTGCATTATCCAAATAACTTGAGTCCCTAATGATAGATGACAAGGAGATTCCTTATGTCATCTGGATGACAACTGTAAATCTTCTCCTTTCTCACAAAACAGAGATAGAATTGCTGGTGAACTCATTAACAAGAAAAAGCATGGATGGCAACCCTTTTGGTTCAATGAATATCTAATTAGTATAAGGAAAATCAAGTAACTACAAAAGATACGATTGAAAACCCCAAGAGGAACCATTTTATCTCCTGTTAAGTAAGTCATTCCAGTAGATGAGACTTCATCTACCTCTGAGCAGAGGAAGAAACTATCATTTGAGCAGGATTTGAGTAATTTAACTACTGTTCTATGCAGTAAAATGGGAATGGCACTACTTTGTTTTGTTTTAAAAGGAACTTTTAAAATTAGCCAACTAGACTGTTCTCCTCCAACAGAGAGAGGAATGCCTACCTTGCAGCCATACATGGGGTCTCTGATTTGAGACAGCAGTCCCACTCAATGACGTCAGAAGCATGTTTGAGCCCTGACCCCAGAAAAACCCTAATTTGCCTTGGGAATTGTGGGACTTCCACATAGGCTAAGCAGGTGCTCTGAAGTCTCATCTCTGGATGTTGGAGCTCATACCTCACTAATAATGTAACGAGGCTCCAGCCTTGAAATGTCCCAAGTGAACTACAGGCTTGGTGTAAACACAAGACACATGTATTGTTGGGCTCTCTGTGTTTCTGGCTGCCATCCTGGGTACACAGAGCCTACAGAAACACAGGGTCAAGCCTGTCTCCCTTTCTGAAATAAACTCATCTTCTTATGGCAACATGTTTACTGTTTCATGCAAGCAAAATGTTTTAATCAGATAACATGAAATAAAAGTAAGCTTTTATTTAAGTCATTAGGGTTTTTTCCTTCTTCAGATATATACACATATATACACATACCAGTCTCAATATACAAGTCACTAATTAATGAAAAAAAGGAAAAAAACAGAAAGGGCTACCGGCCCACCACATATCCTGTTTCAACTCACTAAACCAAGGAAATATGAAACTTGGTCCTATGAAGGCCCCTAAACCAATAAAACCTTGAAGCAGAGACTTGCCCATACATAACTGTTCCCTAAAGTAAGCCTTGCAGTACATCCAATGAGGCTTTGACCGTGTTTCTATTTCAGAAGAAAATGACAAAATATGCTACATAAAACAGCATAAACAAAAACAGGGCTGGTAAAAAACTGTAAAAAGTAGAATACAACTCTTCTATGTTCTGCTCATTTCCTACGGCACAGCTTTTCTTTCAGTCTTGTTCTCAACCCAGTAGCCTTTCACTGGCCTCCCGCACAGTACCAATTCTCACGTTGAGCCAGGTCCCTTGGGAATGTCCTTCCACTTTCACCAAGCCACAGCTCTACACCTGTGTGGTCCCTCTGATAGTCAGAAATATCGCTACCTGAAACTGTCACTACCTTTCATGGGGGAGATATAATCTCTCTGATGCACAAAATAACTGTGATTCTCAGTGTAGCAGCTGAGCAGTGCAACTGGCAGCCTTTCTCCCTCCTTTAACAACCCAACTTTACAAAGGAATTTATGTTGAACCGGGTGAAGATAAAACCAGCTAAAAAAACAACCCACATGCCTCTGTCACAGTTTTCAAAACCTCATCACACTGGTTCAGGGTGATGAAACACAAAACAATTGTACTGAATTACCAGGGCCCCACATATCAAAGGGAAGATACAACTAATTAGATAGAACTAACAATCTCTAACAGCATGTTTTGCAACCCAGAAGTATGTTTAGATAGCCTACAGAAAAAGTTGTATGCTGAACTTTAAACTCCTCAACTACCACAACACAGTTGTGTGCTGAACTTTAAATTCCTTAACTACCATAATACAGTCTATAACGAAGTGGCAATTTGTAAATTATCCTCTCTGACTGAACAACTGTAACTGCACAGCCCTTTTATGTAGTGGCATATTTCCATTTATTAGAGTTTGTTGATCCAACACTACCTTTAAATAGCCACTTTTCTAAGTATTCTTAATTCTCAATTTATCCAACCGTCTTAGTTCAGCAGACTGTGTGGGTGTGACCAAAGCTGTGTATTCTACACTGTCTATTAGTTTACCACGAACTGCTAACAATAGATATTTTGCAGTAGCTGCCCAGGGCACAACCAACTCCTCAGGGTGTGAGCTGGGTGTCAAAGACACCTGTGAGATAAGAGCTGTGATATCTCCCTTCCAGCAAGTCATTAGCACCTCCACACCCAGCCCTAGGGGTCATGTCTGCTAATGGGCCATCAATGTTGCCAGAATACCCTATGACTCACAGAGTGAGATCACCCATTGTGTAATTCCCTGCCCTGTGGGAGGTACAGGGCGGTCCCACCTGGACCTGAGGGGATATAATCTTGGGGGTTTGGGGACTTGGGGACTCATCAGTTCCAGAGGAGGACCAGAATCTTGACAGGAGGACACCACCACTCTTGACTGGACTCCAACTGTCACCTGCACCAACAGGTTTCTCACTTCCTTTTGCTTTGGACTCAGGGGAACCACGTGGGGTTCAGGACAGGGGCTGACAAACCCCTTTGTGTTTTTGCCCCAGGGACCTGGGTTATACATCTGGGTTTTGAGGGTTAAAACCAATTTCTCTTTGTGCCATTGCATTTATTGTAATATTGTTATTAAATTGTAACTCTGACTTACAATCTCTCTTGTGTTGGGTTTGTTTCTCCTGCCGATTTACCTTTAAACCAGTGCACCAACCCAGTTTTCTTTCTAAATCCACAGAGATATTGTTTATTCAGTTATCATTCAGGGTTTTTTTTTAAAAAAAGCCTAACTTAAATTTGTACGAGTCTCAATCTTTAAACATATTAAAGCTGCAGTGGTATTGCACTTTACCAGATACCTGTTCTCTGTAGAAAACATATTTTACTGTTTCACTTTACAATTCAGAATTTGCATAATGACACATTGCGGGGTGATGAGTTGATAAGCCCTGATGGGTTGAGGGAAACGCCTCAGGCCCCTGGAAGGGTGCTCCCCGCAGAAGACAAAATCAAGTCAAACTGATAAGTGGTGGGTGTTACCAGAGAATGGAATGTTATTAAGTTAACATGGCCTTTCTTTGTCGCACCTTGCCTCGGCCAACTAAAAGAGCTCACCCCCTCCACCTCAGGCTTACACCTCACTTACACCTCTGGGAGGGCAACCTACGAGCTACCCTGTCTTCCCCATTCCATCAACATTACAGGGGTAAGCAACTAAATTCTTACTTTATTTTCTTATGCCTTATTAGTTATAATTTGTTATAGCTCACTGGGTGTATATGTGTTAATGGGAAGTGGCTATATTTTTCCTGTTGCTTT
The DNA here is from genome assembly GCA_035583235.1 of Hafferia zeledoni. NCBI lineage: Eukaryota > Metazoa > Chordata > Aves > Passeriformes > Thamnophilidae > Hafferia > Hafferia zeledoni. The sequence continues at coordinate 78,699,640 of JAWWEV010000083.1, read as the reverse complement.
TCTTTTGGGTTATTGAGTGTGTTTACGTGTGGCGTTGAACTGGTTGAACTGTTGTGTTTCTGTTTAGTAATCCTCTGTTAGTTAAGTTTGTCGTGGGAGTGGTATACTGCTGGGGTGGCCTGTAAAATGTGTGTTGTGCTGGTGTCTTTCGGGGTATTTTGTACAATCCCGCAGCTAAATGTTATCACTATGTAACCCATATAGTCATTGTCATGTAACTGTATTAATAAATGTTATTTCGGGAGCTGGCATGGGGAAAGTTCTTTTCTTTTTTTTTTTTTTTTTGGCTATTAATTGTTGCCTCAATAGCGGAGGTCAGGAGTCCTTCCAACCTGTGTGTTGGCTGTGTGGTTAGGCAGTGTTGATTTCATAAGGCTCTAATTTTTCTGGAGGTGCTTATAGCTAATAATTTCTCCCTGGCTTAAGTGTGGTGCTCATAGGGGAGTCAATAACCTTTCCAGCCTGTGTTCTGTCCAGAGTCCGGCAGGCAGTGCTGGGTTCATAAAGCTTTGATTATTCCGAGGGCGCTTATAGCTAATAACTTTTATTTAATACAGCTAAGAATAGAAATCTTTGCATTTCTGTCTCTCCTCCCTTTCACATGTCACTCATAAACAGCAATATAATTCCTTGAGAGTCTCATCTAGTACTAACGAGTTAGTACAAGAAGTCAGAGATACTTCTGATAAACAGTATACACCAAAAGTCATTGCTGAGAAGTGAAATTAATTTGGATTCCTACTTGCATGCATTTTTCTCTCCCATTTTCCTGCAGTCCCTTGAATGTATTTTTCTCCAATCAAATACAAATAGCTGATTCTTCATACCTGTATGTTTTGTAGAAGAGACATCGCTTCAGGGGGACCTTAATCACATGTTCCTGAAGGCCTACAAAAAGAACGCTCTGGCTGTGCAGGATCTGAAGGCTCCTGATGGGCTCTCGCTGACTTTTCGGCAGGAGTTCAATTTCCTCCAGCAGGCAACTGCTTGAAGTCTGGTTCATTGGGGCAAGTACTTTCTTAATAGTGCCATAGTCTGGCAAGGAAAGAGGAAAATGAGTTACTAAAAATCACACAGGCAATCCTGCCTACTTGGTGTCATTCAGTGAACAAATCTTTGTCTCATGCTGGATTTTTTCAGTGAAGCACCAGAATGTGGGAGTATTTTGACTGAAGTTTCCTAAATTGATTCTAATACAGTGAAAAGAACTAAGAAATCTTTTAAGGCTGTTTTCATGTGATGCAATACAGTAAAACAAAGCCAGTAGTGCAGAACAGACTTCACAGCAGTAGTAGCTTTCAAAGTCTTGCTATTACAAATACATATTGATGACAAGGGTTACTGATTTCAGGTAACTGGATTTTACTACACTTTAATATATTTAAAGCAGTTTAAAAAGTAATAATGTCCGTAATTTCCAAAATTTGTTTTAATATTCTTTGCAATAAAAATTATGGGATTTAGATATGTATCACATTCATTTAATAAAGCATATACATATGAACATCTGCAGGTCTTAATTGAGTCTAGGTGGCTATAGCAATGAAATGAGGCTGCATCCCTTCTTCTTACTTATCTGGACTTTGATCTCTGAAAAATTAAAGCTTTAGCATTTGCTCTTCACTTCTATTCCTATTGTGATTTCAAAGGAAAGACAGGCACTGCAAACCAGTGTCAGAATATATAATGAGATTTATGATTCATTCATGCAAAGTTTTTAAATAATTTAAAAATATCAAAGTACATTTTCACCAAACACAAAGGATCACATTCTCACACTGATAAATATTTTAGGTGCTGTCTGACCAAAACAGCATTACACAATCTTCTATGTGCCGGCAATAGTAAATGTTAAAGATCCAACAAAGAGTGTGCAAACACACACTCAGATGAGCTCTTAGTCATGTGAAGTCTTGAAAGACTTCTCTTGTGAGCTGGTAATAACTGCAAGAGAAATGTTTGGGAAGTCCTGTTCTGCAGCCCAGAAAATAGTGGTTTTGCTATCACTAGCCTAAGGCCAGAGTCTTGGTTTAGAACTGGCATTGTAGGCTCTCAGGACAAGTAGCCTCCAGGATAACCGGGCTGAGGAAGGGCAACTTTAACAATTATATAATACTATTAAATAGTCCAAATTAATTGTATAAACCATAAATGCTTATCTCAGTGTATAGAATACATTCCTCTTTGTCCATACCAAGATTTCAATCATATTAAATCATGTCTGCATATTAAAATAGTCTGACTGGCCTGTCAGTTTTTAATACAATCACTTCATATAGCTGTTTACATTTTTCTTCTTTCTTGGTATAAACAGGCCTGTCAAGATTTAATATACATAAAAGCTTTTTTTTTTTTTTTTGAGAAAAGCTTTCATTAAATTACAATTTTCATTTTTATTACAATTTAACATTTTTATATAAAAAAATCCCATTTGACTATCATTGATCATCATCCCGCCAAATAATCTAAACCAGACTTACATTCAAAAACTAATTATATTTTTGCCAAGAGTCCATTTTGTCTCAAAATTAAGTGATAATCAGCTCAAATGAAGAACATAACTAGCAGTGTTTCCACTGATAACTACTGGATGCAAACTCTCAGCTATAATTAGAGCAAGTTTGAAGGTCAAAATATGGCCGGAGAAGTGTCCCCAAAAAATTCAGTGGCTGGACATGCTGATTTTTGACTGGGGTAGAGTCAATTTTCTTCACAGTGGCTAGTCAGGGGCTATGTTTTGGATTTGGGCTGAATACAGGGCTGATAATGCAGAGATGTTTTTGTTATTGCTGAGCAGTGCTTACATAGAGCCAAGGCCTTTTCTGCTTTTCATACTGCCATGCTGGCAGGGAAATTGGGGATGCATGGAAAGCTGGGAGAAGATAAAGCCAGGATAACTGATCCAAACTGACCAAAGGCATATTCCATATCGTATCAAATCATGCTCAGCATAAAAGGTGAGGGGAAGCAGGAGGAAGGGAGGGAAAGTTTTGAGAGATGGCGCTTGTCTTCCCCAGTCGCCATTATACACGATGGAGCTCAGCTTTCCTGGGGATGGCTGAACTCCTGTCTGCCCATGGGAAACAGTAAATTAATTCCTTGTTTTGCTTTGCTTGCGTAAAGGGCTTTTGCTTTCCTTATTAGACTGTTTTTGTCTCAAACTATCCATTTTCCAGCTTTTACCCTCCCAATTCTCTCCCTGATCCTGCTGGTGGGGGAGTGAGCGAGTGGCTGCAATGATACTTGCTGGGTGGCTGGGGTTAAACCATGACACTGTGTTATTTACTGAGTGAAAAGACATAACCTGGAAAAATATACTGAGAAGAAGCCATGAGGTAATTTTACAGATGTAAATGAATTGGTATAACTTTATAGAACAACTCTCTAACACTTGTTTAACTGGTAGACAACAGATTCAGTATGATTCATAATACATGGAATTTGACTTCTCAACATTTTCCTTCATGAGACAAAAATGAGGTACACATTCAGCATGTGCTTCTGGTACAGACTAATATTTCTAATATTTCTTCCTGCCACTGTGCTGGCTCTGACAGACTGAGTCACTTGCTGTCACCTTCCCCAAAAGAAGAAAAAACCTCCATGACTGCAGGCCTCCTTTTCCCAGGCCTACATCCATAGTCAACTTATAAATGGACAGAATAATATGATCAAACACAAATATTTTGTATCTCTTGTGACTCCTTTATTGTTGAGGACAACATTACAATTTTTTACGTTCAAGTCTGTGACCTGGAGATCATGGTTACGGCAGCATACTACCCTAGAATGAAATAAAATATTCTCACTTTGAGAACTGCAGATTTCCTAAAGAACTTGTAAAAGTTCCATCCTCAAAAATATTCTCTGTTCAGCCATTTTCACACCACAGGTGCAAAGCAAAATAGACAGAGAAGTGGGAAAAGAAATGAGTCTGGACCACTGCTCCAGGGCATGGAGGTTTTCAGATCTGTCATAATCTTGCAAGTGAATATTTGTAATCCAATAAACTGTCCACTTCTGCCAATAAATAGCTAAGAAGGGTAGTAAACACAGAGCATTTTAATGGATGTAATTATATTGCTATGGACAGAGGGAAAGTTCCAGTTTATTCAGAAATGTCAAGATGAATCTAACAGCAGCTTAAGAATTCAAATAAATGGCATCTTTGCATCCTGACTGTAAGCAAGACATACTGGTGTAGATACAGACACATGGCAGCCTTTAGTTAAAGATGGTCAAGTATACATAGGAGCAGTAAAAGAGAATGACATTGGCCAGAATGAGTAAATAATGTCCTTTGTTAGCTTGTACTGCAAATACTTTTAAAGAGACTTGCAAAACCAGCAACTGAACATTAGAAATCTAATCACTTTGAATGAAAGGAAAAATTCTAGTTGAAATATTACTATGGAAAGCATAGGAGCCTATGAAGAACTGAATGGAAAACCTGAGAGAGAGTTGTAGAGAACATGCTTGGGAACAATAGAGTCTGTAATGAATGAAATTATAATGGGACAAAGTGAAAGGATTATCTCTAAAACAGAAAAGTAAAGTTTAATATGTAAAAGGTATAAGGCATAGCCAGCAATGGAGAACACTGCAAGAGTGTGGTTGAAATAACTATAATATCTATGATGACACTTGCAAAGGAAAACAGAAAATTAACAAACAAAACAGCAGATGCAATAAATTAATATAACTGTAATCTCCTGAGTTTCCTAAAAGAAACAAAAACAGTCACAGCAAATTCTTGCTATAGAGAAGAATAAATATTTATATGAGTTGTTATATTTACAAAATACTGCTGTATTCTTCAAGCAAACGTATCTTTTATATGAAGTATAGAAGTAAGTTCATTTCACTTCTTAGAAAGAAGAGAAAAATACCTCTATTCATTCCTTTCTGAGATGGAAACACTTTCATTCCAGTGAAACAAAACCTGATTTGACATTCATTTTACTGTAGATTAATGAGGTAACTTGGAAAGTGGGTTGGTCTCCAGAAAGCAAATGAACAAGCACCACAAGACAGAATCTAAACCAATGATTTTCAGAGAAGAAGCCTACAGTATCATCTTTGATTAATGTTGGAAAAACTCAGTGCTCTCTTCTAAACTATACGAGTTGCAAATAAAGAAACTCATAATAGTCTCAAATATCTCCTCAGGCCAGTTGCATGCCTATATTTAAGAATATTCCTGTACTTTCTAAACACAAGAAGATGCCTTTAGAGATCTGACAGTCTCCTCATATATACAAATAAAAACTCAAGGAACAGTAAAACCTACTGTAAATTATAAACTGTCAGTGTAAGTAAGGGCCTGTTTTTCAATTTTCCCACAAAACATTCTTTAGAATAGTAAGATGTCTGAAGCAGATGAAAGAATGTGGTCAGAGCAGAGGAAAGGGGCAGTTGATGCAAGACACTGAACCTACAGCTACAGTCAAGAGATGCTTGTAACTGAACTTGAATAGGGTACACCTAAGCAAGAAATACACTGCTTTATATATTACAATATGTAATATTACAATCTTAATCTGGCAGCATAATTTGGGAGCATACACTTTAAAGAGGAATTGAAATAAATATGAATTACGTATGTTTCCAACGGGTCTAATTTGAAACAGACTTTGGAAAATTAGACTATTTATTAATTATATTAATTAACTATTTTTGCCCATTATACATTGCTTTTGCATATTATTTGTTGTATACAAATTATTTTTCCAGTTGGAAGATAAAAGCATTGAGGCAGTATTAAGACTGTGGAAATTAAAGGATGTTAAATATCTTGTAAATATTGTCCATATGTGCAGATAAACAGTGTTTACATTAATCATGTAACATTTGTATTAAACATCATAGAAACTAAAAAATCAGGTATTAGAGTCGTCTTCAAGGCAGACATCTTTCAGAATAATAAATACTAAACTGATTTTTATATTTATATTAGTACAAAATCTATAAGAGTATAGAACATGTAATAATACAGAATATGTAATAGTACAAAAACAAAAAAAGTGCAAGGTGGTTGACAAACATTCTGCCACTGTGAAAAAAATCTACCATCAATATTTGCTTTTCTCCACCAGAGGAACTGAAAAGAGCCCTACCATGAAGCAGAATGTGCATTTGGCTAACAGCAGAAAATTATTCCAATGACAGAAAGTATTAGGTTGCATAACAGCTTAAGTGCACTCAACACAGAAAAAAAAAAAAAAGACACAGGAACAGTTAATGCAGCAGCTGGTTGAGCCTACAAAGGGAAAGCCCAGGACTTAGGATTTAGCAATCTGCGCAACATCAAAAAAGATACATACGGTACACAGAATATGATGAGATTTAAAATCTACTGTTTTTTTCCCTTCCTAAAAATAACTTTAAAATTAGTTAAATTATCAGTAGAATATGGATAATTAAAGCCTTTGCTATAATCTGTTTTCCCATTTGGGGGTGGGGTACAATTTGGTTTAAAGCAAGGGCATATTTTGAAGATAAGATAATATAACCAAGCTCTGTAACTTAATTTATCTTTTAGCTCCAGGTTTCTGAGATATCTATTTATACTTGAAACACAAGAATACAGCCTAAAGGACAAGTGAAAGACTGAGCTTCAACCCTTCTTTAAAAATTAAAAATATACTATGGGTAAGCATAGTGATTCTACAATGATACAGAAAACAAAAATAATATAGTTTAATTTAAAAATTCCCACCTTAATTTACAATTTTACTTTAAATATTTTATGGGGTTTAGATGTATATTCATTAATTCTTTGGGAAAAAAATGAACCTCAAAATGAATATGGAATTATGATGTTTTATCAAGAGATAGATTTTATTTTTTTTAATTTCTATTTTTATTTTAAATCTGTTTTGCATGTGTGTCCCTTCATTTGAAACTAAGCCACTGTTTGAACAACCCGGTCAGTGTGATCTTAATTTGTTCTTTTTCTCTACTTCTAATACGTTTCCATGGTGTAATAAAATATATAGATGTGATTTGTCTATGAGTTTCAGACAAAAATGGAGGTTAGAAATATGAACATGTTCTGTTTTGCAGGCTTAATAGAGAATAAAATGTGATAAGCTTATGAAGGATTTCAACAATAAACCACTGTGATTGCCTTGCTATAACAGGTCATTATCCTTGTGATGATAACAAGACAATGGTGGATATTAAGAGAAATACAGATACAAAGCACACTTATTAGATCAAAAAGGCAATTATGTAACTGTATAACAAAAGCTTCTATGAAATATTGCAATATTGAAATTGCTTCCATGAAATATTGAAATAGCTGGAAATAGAAAAAAGAGTTTCATTGTATGTCTTCAAGAAATATTGTAAATTGTTCTGCCCTGTTGATATGGAGACTTAAATTTAAACACCAAAAAGGTTAAATGAGATGCTGGTTACCCTCTGTGCCATCACTTACAGGAAACAGAAATGATTAAGCTCTCCCTTACTCGGGTATCTTAGTTTTCCTACCTCCACTGTAGGACACTTGGAGAAAAAAAGCATGCAAATGACCTAGAAAACTCACAAATCATTGTTTCTGGACATTTAATTAAATTTCAGTGAATAAAATGAACTGAAGCAATCATAATCCATGTGACAAACTTGGTATTATAAAAAAACAGTATTAATATCACTGAAAACCTGGAACAAAAATAAATACTAATTGGTTTCTGTCATCTTCAAAAAATTTACAGAAACCACCATGAAGTAAACTGTAACTGAAGTTCTTGAACTACCTAGTTGCTTTTATTAGTTGGAAGACTGAAAAAAAACACCTAAAAATCTTCATAATCTACCAAATTAATTATATTTTAGCTCAACCATTACAGTACCATCAACGTATCTGAAGAAATTGTTTGGTTTTGTTTGGTTCGGTTTAAGTAGAAGAAGAGACATTAGATCTAAATAAAAACCCCACTTCATTCTGGGGCTTGAAAAGTGTTGCAGCATGTTCATGTGAGACCTTAGCAAAAAACAGTGAGTAAGTCTGGTCTTGGAGTTTTTGGCCCCATGAGAAGCAAAAAAAATTGGTATAAAACCAAGTCTGTTCTACATGTACTCTAAAAAGAAAAACAGAGTGTTTTTTATTATGATTCTAAATTTTTAGCCAAATCATTCTTTCCCCATGTTCAATATTAAAGGGCTTTGTATTTCAGAGGTTGTTTCTGTATTACTGCTATTGCTAGAGAATAACAGTAATCTGAGGATCTTTGGCCATACAAGAACACTTCATTTTACAGCTTAAAACCTGTTAGGAAAGTCCAGGAACAAACACAGCTACTGTTGCTCTGGTGCTATGTTGAGTAGACAGAGAAGTTAACAAAGATTAGCAGGGAAGTTGAGACTCCAAGTTTAAGAAAAAGCAACTTCAACTACTAAGGAAACAAAATTTCCTGCTTCCTGCCAAACTTACACGCAGTTCGTAGCAATCTTAAAACCGGACATTCAGTTGTCTGGTGTCTTGGCAATTAGAAAGATAAAAAGAAGTGATAAAATGCTTAATTTTGATATATTTAGTAAAAGTTACTTTTAAATTCTGTACAATTACACCACACAGCACTCAGTGTATTAACAGTTCCAAAGCACAGAATAGTTGCTTAACTATCACACTTAGGAAATAGGACAGGTTTGACTCTTTCTCTGAAGAGAGCCTTGGAAGCAGTAGAAGACAGATGTAGGAAAACCCCTATACTAAGTTATTCTTACCTAGGTTTCACCCCTAGTATTTCTGTAATCTGATGTGGGTTTGTTTTTCATTTCTTGAATGCAATGACAGCAGTTTTGAAAGATAGTGCATAAAAAGAAAGCGCACATAATATTTTAGTTTTACATTCTTTATCTTTGGCTCTCACTCCATATTCCCTCTTCCCTATTATATTTCAAGTAAATATTGATGTTCTTACAGTATTGGAAATTAATTTGAACTGAAGCTGAAATGAGATACATTTTTGATAATAATTGTCAACAAAGGAGGTATGTTAGTCTATTACACGTCCCCAGGCTTATATTCAGGAGAGATAATTTGACTCATTTGCCAGCTATTAAGAATGTAAAAGGTGCAATTTTAGCCGCAATCTATTTGCATGCCTCCAAAAATTAATAGCAAGCTTCTTAATGCACTAGTGGCTTTTCCAAGAGAAATTCAGTTGTCTCTCTGCAACTAGAGGAGCTTCTCATGGCTGTACAACAAAATTTAATATGCATTTATTTTATATAGGGAATATTTATGGGCTGTCCTTTCTACACAGGAATTAGAAGTATTGATTTAAAGAAACTTCTGAATAAGCACTGATCTAGATACTAGTTATTAAAAAATAAAGAGCTTTCTTCAAAGCCATGTGTCTGGTAGAACAGAAAGAACATAAAAATTAATGACACATACATCCCAATAATTGTTGCAGAATAAATCCCTTCTCTAAAAAAAACCCAGAAAAAAACCCCAAACACCCAAAACAAACAAACAAACAAAAAAATCCCACCCTAAAAGTTCATTTTCCATTTTCAATTTTGGAATGTATCTATCAATGGAAATCAGGACAACCACCATCTCAACCTTCTCTTTACTGTTTTCCACAGAAAACCTTCTAAACGTATAAAAGTATTCTTTAGAACATTTCTATCCCCTGTAGATTTAATTCCCTGGTATAATAATGTCTCAAAAGTATCAAGGACATGGTCTGCTGCCAGTTGAGTTAGCCAAGCCTTCTTCCAGTAACTACCATGCAAGGAGCTAAATATTCACTTTAGTATGGAAAATATCTACCACTCCGTAAGGCACAAGCGATTATAAATTGATAAAAACAACATTTCCACTAGTAGGGTTTCCTATGAATCGAATTACAGTTTTGAAAATACGGCAATTTCTGTATCATCCCTCTGCAGCCATTTCATGCCTCTAAGTGAAATTTAAATCTAGCTCTAGTCAGACTCATTCAAAATCTTTCAAATAGAGAATTCAGATTCTGAAGGGAAATTCATATCTACTTGAGACTAAAATGCAAAGTGACTAGCAGTTAAACCAAAGCAGTATGCCCTTTTTGAAAGACTATTTCTACAAAGTTGAAGCTGCCAACTCCTAAAACTGAAAGCTCTGCTTTCACCTTGGTCTTTTCTAGAAGGTCAAGTGAAAACCTATACTAAAAAACAAATACATGATGAATTACATGTCTCAGCCAACACATCAATTAGGGCTGATTCTTTCACAAAGAAAATCAAACTTTCTCAGCTTGTTAGACTGACACTCATATACTCTAGTGTCGAATTCTCACCCTTCCTATATCTAAACCAGATGTTTCTTCCTCCCTGATGAAAAAAAAACCACCAACATACACAAAGTAATTTCAACAATACTCAAAATGTATGCATTTTTAATAAATCATGCTTATTGGCATTTACTACTTTTATTTCCAGTCTTCTAGGAGATTTTCAGCTTGCCAAAGATGTGACTGAGACAGCTAAGAAGTTCATAACATTTTGTCTGAGTTGGAGGACATTCATCTATCCATGACTCAGTCAGAAGTAACACTATAAGCAAATGGTACCAGTTTATCACTGTATGGGTATGACTAAAGCTATGTATTCTACACCCTCTATTCATTTCCCAGGAACTGTTAACAACAGAGCATTTGCAGCAGCTGTCCAGGGCACACCCGACTCCTCAGGGTGTGAGCTGGGTGTCAAAGACACCTGTGAGATAAGAGCTGTGATAACTACCTTCCAGCAAGTCATTAGCACCTCCACATCCAGCCTGAGGTGTCATGTCTGCTAATGGGCCATCAATGATTCCAAATTCCCTATGACTCACAGAGTTAGATCACCCATTGTGTAACTCCCTGCCCCGAGGGAAGTACTGGGCAGTCCCACCTGGACCTGCAGGGATATAATCTTGGGGGTTTTGGGACTTGGAACCACTCATCGGATCCAGAGGAGGACCAGAACTTCGACAGGAGGAGACCACCACTCTCGACCAGACTGTGACCACCACTCTTCACCAGACTGCAACCACCATCTGCACCAACAGGTTCTTCACTTCTTTCTACTTTGGACTTGGGGGACTATGTGGGGTTCAGCACAGGGGCCAACAAACACCAGTGTGTTTGTGCCCCAGGGTGCTGGGTTATACTTCTGGGTTTTGTGGGTTAAAACCACTTTCTCTTTGTGCCATTGCATTTATTGAAATATTTTTATTGAATTGTAACTCTGACTTATGATCTCTTTTGTGTTGGGTTCATTTCTCCTGCCGGTTTACCTTTAAACCAGCACACTTGGCATATAAAGAGACACATTCTTCCTGCTTAGAAAAGGAATGAACTTCAACAATGTCCGATTCAAAATTAAATAGAATATCAAGACCATGTTGGAGCATCAAACCTACAGACAAAACAAATTGCACATATTTATCAGTGCTGATCATAGTTACTGAATTTGAATCAAACAGATCCTGCCAATATACACATTAACCTGTGAGCATGTGCTATGAGACTGTCTTTACCAAGATTCCCATTAGATGTTTTCAGAAGTCTCAAATATTCACTCCTTAAATACAGTGAGATCATAACACATACAATATTAAGAGCTACAAGTGAGTAACATCTATTCCAGAGAATGCCCATTTAGTGTTACATTGTAATTACAGCCACTTTTGTTGGAAACATCCAGCTTTCACTGTACTACAAATGACACATACACACACAAAATTTGAAGCCCTGAGGCAAAGAATACACACAAATTGATATGATTCTGAATGGGAAATGTTACACTTGTCAAGAGATACCTAATTTCAATATCTTAGATCCTGAAAAGAGAAAGAAATAGAATAATGAGATTGTTACTGAAGATTGGTTGCTACAATTGTCAATGAAACAAACAAAAAAAGTCTATATTAATTTCCCAGAAACTTCTTCACAGGAAGAGATAATATTTTGGAGAGATCTTCTAAAATGTTTAATCAATATCTAGGATTAGACTCCTCAGACAGTGGAGATGAGCACCTCTGAAGAAACGTGTAACCTCTAACTTAAGTACCAGAGAAGGCAATAAACACAGATATTAATCACAAGATGAAATGGTTTGTGTGATTTAAGGCTTGCTATCTGACACAGAATAGCAGTGAAGAACGCCACACGAATCAAAAAATTACTATCGAATACAGGCCCTGGATCCCTGCCAGTCTTCCAAAGTTGAGATGTATTACCTCTGATTAGATCTGACCACACAGGGAGTGCTTACTTCTCCTATTATTTTCGATTGCCTTCCTTCATACCACCAAAACAATAAATACCTTGTACTACCTAATGCATGCTATGAGTGTGATAGTGATTTCTCACTGAATAAATATTTCAATGCCTGTATCAAAGAAGCATTTAGATGCACAAGTAGAGAAAACTTCTTAGATAATAACTCATAACAAACCTTGCCTGATTTCTTAACTGAGTCACATGTGATTATTTTCATTTGAAGTGTCAGAAAGACAACTGCCTGCTCTAGGGATCCAGAAGCATCACAAACTTGGCTGATGAAAATGTTTCAGGGACTATCTTCTGCTCAAACTCTTTTCCAGACTGCACAGTACATGCTCCTATGCCTCAGTCCCTAAATGAGCCAAATCCAGTACTTATGCCTGGTACAATTCCAGTATGACAGGAATGGAACTTCGGCAGCAACTGCAGCATAAAACACAGCTTTTTTTTTTTCAGAAATACAGAAGGAAAGGATGATGATGATTTTTTTTTACTAATCAGAGTAAGTAAGAAAGTAAATGTACAAGAAACAGAAACAAAGTTGGGATTAGAGAAATGAATCTCAAAACCTTTCACTAGATGTTCATCTCACTACTCTCTCTAGTCCATTGAAGTAGCCATAGTATGTAGCCATATTATACAGCCATAGTATACAATACACACAATCATATTGCATTACATTCTTTATATAATAATCTAGGAGCTAGGACATCTGGCAATAACCAGAAAATATCACAGAGCTTGTTAGTTAAAAATTACCTCCTATTTTGTAGGCAAGTGATCTAACCACAATTCTGGTTTTGGTCATGCCTATTCCTCCTAAAGGCATGCACTTATAGAACCAGATTTTCAAGATTCATGGGATAAGAGAGAAAAATAAAATTAAATAATAACCAGATGAATGAATCTGCAGACAAGTGACTCTCCTCCAGAATTATGACTCTTAGCTTCTGACTTGATTACAGTAAAATGCACATGGAATATAATCCATCTTTTTGTGATTTTGCCTGCAGGTTACAGGACTCTTCACACAAAGATCACAGTATTTGGAATAAATCATCATCACATTTTGATGACTTATAAGACACAGACCAAAGTAAATAAGGCATATCTTTATTAAGAAATTCTTTAGCTTATTAAGATTTGTCATGTCCTATGATCAGAGCTAGATAAGCACAAGGGGAAAAAAAATCCCAATTATTATTAGTGTTACTGCTTGTATATGCTGTTAGAAACATCTGTATTTATTGAGGTTTAACAGGAAAAGGGATGCAGAATGAAGAAGCTCATAAACAACAAAAACAGGAGTTCAGCAGAATATCCCATTTAACAACTGCTTTACAGACACCACGCGCTAAATATTGCACATATCGCAGAATCATACTTATGATCCATCTTTGGTTTTTTAGGGTCAAAGTTGCATTTCATGTAAGGTTTGGACTTTTATTTTTCCCTGTGATTTAACTATTCCACTTTCTTCTTTGGTTGGATGGAGCTTATTGAATCACTCCTATGCATGTCCACCTTAAAAGAAAGACTTTTTAGAAGTAAAAGCCTTGCAGAATATTCTCAAGAAGATTACAATGCTCAGCAACATGCCAAGTTACCTAATCCTTTCTGAAATGTTATGATAAAGTCAAGGCCCTTCAAAGAGAAGGTTTCCTCCCCACATCTCTCAAGAAGAGTCCTGCATACTGTGTACTTGTGCAAAGTTTACACAGTTGGTTCAAAGATTAAATTTCTCCCCAGTATAAGACTAATTCCAACACTGTTTTTTTGAAATTGGGACCAAGCCTGTTGACAGGCTGTCAGGGCAAAACAAGAGTTTCGAGTGTAGGTGTAGATGCTAACAGATCTTAGCCATGCAGACAGCAGGACAACACATTGAGCACCATGTAAACCACTTCTTTTACTCACAGCTTCACATTTCATGCATTAGAATCAACTAATAACAAAAGAACATAGGGGTTATCAAGCCTAGTTTCTCTTCCAGGAAGAATAAGTGATAGTTTCAAAACACATAGAAAGGAAGAAGGAAAGGCTGTTTGGTCATTCTAAGTGTATCAAGTAGTCAAACAGGATTTGAAAGCTCAGCACTACCACGGTAAAGAAGAGCTGGTCTTTTTTAAATGAAAGGTTGAGACTGTCTACAGCTCTTTTAATCTTTTTCCCTTCCTGGCCCACGCATTAATCTCACTCCCATGGAAGCAGAGCCAGCTGTTCTTCAGGCAGTAGCTGCTTCTTGCAGCAGTGCTGATTTCTAGTGGCAGCACAGAAGTGCACACACCGTATGTTCTTTGGACATTTATTTATAGTCTTTATCTGACAGAGCTGGGCAATTATAAAGACATAACGATAATTTGTGAACAGAAAAAAAGGACTTCTCCTGCTTAAATCTATCCCATGAGAAAACAGAATACCATCTACTTGCAGCAGGCAATTCATGAACATGTTAACGAAAACACGAACAAACTATAAGAGCAAATAGCAGCAACAAACTAATCAAAATCATGACCTATTTATGGGTTGATTATAATAAGAAAAAAATGACTACAAATAAGTGCTGGGTAATTTGTGAACCAAATAAAGGGCTACAACTCTCACATATAAATTGCTGTCAATTAATAATTTAACCAGCTCTAGTTAGAACCATCTATTTATTAAGAAACCTCTCCAATTGGATATAGCAGAATGAGTTGTCTTTATATACAGTGATAAAGCCAAATGAAATCTACTGGACATTTTAAATGCTGGGTTTGACTCCCTAGAGGCCTATAGTATCATTTATAACTGTAGCCTGATGTTTAGACATAGCTATTCTCTTTTAGTAACATTTTAAAACTGCTTTGCCCAGTACAGATGACACAACACACAGGGCAGCAACAAATCTCTGTGTTTAAATTACACAGAAAAACAGCAAAGGTCTACATTATCCTTCTTTGTCTTTAAAGACACTCAACACAGAAAATAACACAAACACTAGCAGAAACCCACAGTAAGCCTTAGTAAGGTTAGCATGAATCGGAGTGAGCATTAGACTCTTGAAGACAAAACCATACAATCTTTTACATATTTTTTTAAACTTTGCAGCAAAATGCTTCCTGAAATGTTTAGTAAGTATTAATTCAGCTAGGGTTTTCCTTTATAAGAGGTAGGTGTCACTGCAAAAGCAGAAGAGAATAAGGGTATAATTTTATGGTTTATTGTTTTATTTTTTGAAACAAATTTTCAAGATCATCCTGTTGCTCTTAGGACTGGTGTCTTCCAACACACACTGGTTTTTGACAGCAAAGTAACTGATGAGTGTCCTTGCTTCAAGCTCCTTCAAATGATGTAAGGCCAGAAGGATAACAAGTTACAGGTAAATGGTTTAAAAACTGTTGCAGGGGTGCTTTACAACTCTGTAAAAGCACACTACACCTTTGTCAAGGAAAAACATAAGAAACAAAGCAACTGTGTTTTCTATAACAACAGAAGAGAAATGGTTTTAAAAAGCGACAACTGTGCGCCACACTGTATATGCCTCATTATCCATCTGTACTCTGATTCCTGTGTTTCTGTTTTTGAACCAGAATGAATTAATCCTTACAAATAGACCACCTACCACTTTCATGTTTGACTTCTGACTCACAACTACTTTAATCCTTGTTATTATTGCATCTATATTGTGGTTTCTAGACTAAGAGAGTGATCTTAAACTGAGATGAAAAGTCTATGGCTCCTTTCTACAGAAATTATGAACAGATTGCTTCCAATAACCTCAACACACTTAAGATAACACCATCAGACATAGCACCAAATTGGAAAAAATGTGGTCAATTCCAACATTTTTGCTCTCTGGACCATTTATGAAATGCATATAAGCATATATATTTGCTTATAATTTTCAGGTTGGTAACTTTGCATATACTCCATATATTCTGACACCATGCACATTAAACTGTGAAAGCTACACACTTTGATCAGAAACTCTAGTCTGCCAGGAAAATGACAAAATCTCATCTTAGATTTTTGAGTAACAACACACACACAACTTTTTTTTGTGTGTGTGTGTGTTAAGACTTTGGATTGTTCCCTAGCAAAAAGCATGATCTATTGATTACAAAAACAAAATGAAAAAGATACAACTGCAAAAAAAATCAGAGGAATCAAATCATGGAGTACTTTGCATAGTTTATTCCCATCTAGCAAGACAAACAGGAGAAATACAAACCATTTTGACAGTATTTCCAAGTTGAGTTTCATGCAAACTTCCAAACCTCTTCATGAGGTTGGGACTACTTTGTAGATAATCTAGAGTTTCAGGGCTTCATGAGAAAAAGGTTATATTTGTGGACATCTACTACCTACTTTAACCCTTCCAAAGACAAATGTATGAAAAATCTATCTGCATTTTCCAAAACTATCTTTTACAATTTCTTTAAGAAACCTCTTCTTCAATATAATTGCTGTATGTGTTTCATTAGAATTATTTTTATCATTATTCTTTGCATTGTTACCTTTAATTTTGAGGTCTTAAGAGGGAGGAAAAGCACTTTCTATAACTTCTTGGAAACCTGTTGTAACATCCTCTACTGACCTTTAAGCTTCAGATAAAACCTGGCTTTACGGCATAAAAATTGTGGTTCACTTCACTGAACAATCCACTGTTCAGAGACATGCATCATAGCCAACAATAAATCTTTCTTCAGGTTTATAAGTCAGCCATACCACAAATTCATCAATGCTGTACTATAAATCCTAATAATTAAGATTCACCACTGGGCATATACCATTTCTAATCAGGATATAGAGGGGCATACTGTGTCCAGTGGAACTCAAGAATGGGGAAAAGATGGGAGTTTTTTCACTAAGTAATTTTTAAGGATGGCCTTAAAAGTTTCTTATCAGACAGTGCAAATGCTACTTTTTCTAAACTCCTAAGTGCATCGTGTTTTCATAATGCCTTCAAACTAGATACTACATCCAATAATTTTCTTATTTTCCATTCCAGTAAATCAATACATTTTGCAACAATTCTCTAAATAAGGGCTACTTGCTCTTGTTGCAGCATTCTGTTTTAAGAACCTTTTGATATCAGCCAAGTTTATAACCACGGCAGACATTGCCACTTAAATTGAAAGCAAGAAATAAAATGGAGGAAAAAATCTGAGGTGAGGGGGAAGGGACAAAAGGAGGAGAAACAAAATTCTAACATATATCGCACCATTTTGCTTGGATTTTTTTTTTTTTTTTTTTAAGAAAGAAGCCTTTCAAACTTGAAGAGTTGTCAGAATACCATTTCCCTAGATTGCTCTACTTTTCATGTATTGTTATAGATGATTTTTAGTTCAGAACATCTGTGAATGATTTCCTTGACTTTCCTTTCTGAAGCACTGAAAATTGTTCCAGGGATTTCTGCTTGCCTAAAGTCAGCAGCACAAAATGTGCAAAATTTATATATCCCTTCATTCTGTGTTAGAAGTCACCGCAATGAAAGATTAAGATGTGTGTTCAAAGTACTGAAGTATATTTGTGATATGAGCAGTAGCTGTTAAGTCCTGGCACATCAGGATCTCCTAGCAGAATGATGACTTGGCAAAGCTTCAAGAAATGAAGACTGCTGACACAGCAGATTACTGCATTTGTTTGCTTACCCCCAGTCTCTCCTCAAATAAGATTATATCTATTTAAGGTTTAATGAAATTATATTTTTACACTCCCAGCCTTATTTTCCTCTGAACTATTTTTATTCTAATAACAGGGTGGATAGGTAACTAAATGTGAGGGGGTGAAGAGAAAACCTGCTCTTAACTATTGGCCATCTGTTTCAAAAAATGGGATTTTTGCTTTGAGTAAAAGTAACAGCAGAGCATTCATTTGTATTCAATCCAATCCATATGGCTACATTTCCACTGATTCAGCTTTGTGCATTTTAAAAGTCACTTTTTGCAGAATGTTTCAATGAATTATAACTAAAAAAAGTTATTTGATGTACATCTTGCACAGCATGGGTTGGATCCATCCTGCTTTACACCACTAAGTGCAAATTAATTACTGACAGTATTTACATCAGAATTGAATGCACCTTCCTTTAGGCAGTAGAAAGTATGATGATATGTATTATCATAGTGTTAAATAAAAATGTAATTTAGCTCAACCAATTTGCACATTACACTGCCAAATGATAC
The DNA here is from genome assembly GCA_035583235.1 of Hafferia zeledoni. NCBI lineage: Eukaryota > Metazoa > Chordata > Aves > Passeriformes > Thamnophilidae > Hafferia > Hafferia zeledoni. The sequence goes on along the minus strand of JAWWEV010000083.1, from coordinate 78,681,207 downwards.
AAACAGAGGATAACTGAAGTTGGAAGGGAGATCAGAAAGTCTCAATTCCAATCTTCTGCTCAAAAGACAGATAGCTATAACTTAGACTGAGTTGCTGTGTGGTCTTAAAAACCTCCAAGGATGGACACTGCACAACCTCTATGGGAAACTGAATTGTTTGACTGTCCTAGAAGTGAAAAAGTTTTCCTTTATATCCAATCTGAAACTCTCTGCCTGTTGTCTCTTGTCTTCCCACCATGCGCCAGTGTGAAAGGCACTTTCACATTCACGTTTCATGTTTCACTTTCACATTTTCACAGGACGTTCCTGTAGGTATTTTCAGGCTGTTACCAATACCCTGCCCTCCTCAAAGCCTCTTCTCCCTTAGGATAAACAAGGTCAGTTCTCTCAGCTTCTCTTCCTAGGGCATAGTGCTCCAGTTTCCAACAGATGGTGAGCCTCCACTGAATTTGCTCCATGTTATCAAGGTCCTTCTTTAATTGAGCGAGGCCAAAGCTGGGTAACAACTTCCTCCCTTGACCTACTGACTATGTTGCTGTTAATGCAGCCCAAGACGCTATTGACTGTCTTTGCAGTGATGGCATGCTCTTGGCATATGTTGAGCTTTCTGTCTACCAAAATCCACAAGTCCTTTGAGTAGAGCTGTTTCCTAGACAGTCAATGCCCAGCCACAGTCAGTGCACAGAGTTGGTCTTTCCCAGATTTGGGACTTCATACTTGCACCTGTTGAATTTCATGAGGTTCTTGCTAGCCCATTCCCTCAGCATGTCCAAGTCCTCTGAATGGCACCGCTGTCCTCCAGTGTAACTACTGGCAACCTAGTCTGGTGTCATCTGCACACTGTGCTCTTTTGTTTCCTCCAGGTCACTGATTAAAAAATGTCTAACAGGACAGTATTTGGCTCCTTATCGCTTCTAAACACCCCACTAAAACTACCCTCTGAGCCTGACATCCAAGCAAGTTTTATAGCTCCAGCTGTCCACCTACAGAGACCATACATCCTAATTTGGATACAAAAATGTTGTGGGAGACTCTGGCAAAAGTCTTGCTGAAGTTGAGGTACTACTCTCTCCTTATGCACAAATTCAGTCATGTCACCTCTCCTAAACATACACATGCTTTATGGTGTTGGGGTAGATGACACTGGATGTGGGAGTAAAGTTAGACACTGAAGAAATTCAAAACTCTTAAACTTGGTCTGTTTCCAAAGTTATTATTTCATTTCAAAGTTAAGTCTGCTGCCTTTTAGTTTCTGTTGTTTACAAAAGCAGTGGTATTTTTCTCAGTAATCTTTTACCATATGCAGTTTAGGATGAAAACTCAAACTGTTCCACAGCTTCTTCACAGTCAAAGTCAGGGCTCTGGAAAGCTAGGATGCTTCACAATTAACAATATAATGAAATTAAAATTATGGTCTGCACCCCAAAGAAGGCAAAATACTGCCTTCGTCCTCAAATCAAAATATTTTAAATAAATTACACTATGTAATCCTGTAGATCTTGGGATTTTTAAACTACCCTTACAGACTGTGTGTGTGGTATTTGTATATAAACACATGTGGTAATTTCAAAATCTACCAAAAGATATTTTTTCTGAAAAGTGAATCTTAACATTTCCTGGAACATGAAGCTTAGTACTTACAGTCAATTGGGAGGGAGTGGGGTAGAAGCAATGTTAACAAAATGTACTGTGATTCAGTGCAACAGATGTGAAATAGAACTGGTTATGTCAAGAAAACTTCAAGAATAGAATGGGGGTTTTATCATATGCTTTCTCATATTTGTAAAACATACACTGTCCAATTACAGGAAACATGCCAAAGTCAGACTAAAGATCCAGCTAAGAAAAGTATCCTGATTCCATGAAAGACCAAAACCAGAGGTACAAAGAAGACTGAATTGAAAGGCAAGTATCTATCATAAGGAGTATAAGAGTAACACCTTTTTTAGCAGCATAGAAAGTACACAGTTTCATATAAAGAACACAGAATTTCTCCTGAAAACAATATATAAGTGAATCATGAAGTGTAAAGTTTTAGATCCTCAATTACTGAATCAAACGTAACAGGGAAAACACTAAGGGAAACTGGAAATCAAAGACAATCAAATTATGAAAAAAAAAGACATTATTCTTTGTGCTGTCTTTTTAGAGCAAATATCCCACAGTGCCGTGGTAGTCTCTTTCTATAAAACCAATTCAGTACAGCTTTCTGTAATTCAGTTTCTGTCAAGAGACTTCTACAATACAAACATCATTTAGTACTGACATGATTTCATTTAGAATGCTATGATTTACCACCCTGCAGGCTGTTTTGACTAGAACTGGTCAAACCCAGGCATAGATCCAACCTAACAAAAGCCCTTCTATTACTGACTAGCTTTCAAGGAGCACAATGAGACTATTGAACATCAACAAACCTTTGTTTGAATGAGCTATTCCCTAATAACATGCACAGGAGTAAGTATTTAGAACTACCTGAAGTTTTACACCATGAGCCTCTAAACTTGTTAGTTCAACCTAGTATTTCAGTCTCACCTGGAGACATCCTTATTCTGCAAAAGCAATTCTCCAACACATTTGCTATTTTTAAGAAGCTTGAAATTTTGAACCAAGAAGGAAATAGTTCTAACCAAGGCAACTTTAGGTGGAGGATTAATTTTCTTTCTCTACTAAGCTTGCATATAAATGGGCAAATAATAAGACAGGGTGCAAAACTGCACAATGAATGTCTCTAAAATGAGAAAAAAGGAAAGGCAATAAAATATGTTAGCAGAAAAGTCAGAAATAGCAATAGCAGTTGCAGTATTTGCTATTTATAAAGTTACTTCTGTATCAGAGGATCCTAAACCATCTTATCTTGGGCCACTAACTTTCTATCCTTAACTACATAAAAAGAATACAAGACAGAAACTTGGGAAGTGTCATTTGTAGAATTCCCAACAATTTATTTCCTCCAGAGCTTCCCACCTTCAAAGAAGAATAGGAAACTGACACCAAAATTTGAGTTCACAATATAACATAAAATACATTGTAAACAGCTAAATTCTTCTATCCAAAAAAACATAGAAGATAGAAGGTGATTGCTGTGAAAGAGTAAAAGCTGATGTTCAAGGTGCACTACATGTATTTTGAAACTAATTCATGGAACATTAAAGCTCAAAGACCTCATAAACCTTTGCAACTATCACAGCAATGCAGAGTTCATACCTGTGGCAAGATAGATGATATGGAAAAGCATGTCCTTGCCCTGCACAACATCCACAACCACATGGGAAAATCGGGTGTTGTCTTCCATGAAGTACGGAATTGGAATAACTGGTTGAACAACTTCATGCATTAAGAAGAATTTTTGAGCATCTTGAAGATTTCTCTCAGTCAGGTTTGCATACAAGCCCTGGTCCATGGTGCCACACTGTAAACACAAAAAACTAACATTACTATATGTGTCCACAAAAACAATGGATTTACTCTCTGATTTACAGCATGAGGAAATAAAACCCAAGAGTATATCTTGCAGTGACAGTGTGAAATTTGACATTCTGGTCCCATTTTGGAGCTAACCAGACTGTCCTGTGACTGAGCAAGTTCAACTTTCCTGAAGCGGTACTAGAGAGGCTCCCTATCTCTAAACAATATGGAAGGGCACCAGACAGACCAGCTCAAGTGGACTACAGTAATATTTTGCTATGTCCTATATTCACAGAGCATGAAGGAGAAAAACTACCATCCAACAAACCAAACAATGTTCTGACTAGTTTTCTTTATAATTTTCACAGATGCAGTGCTAAAGACATAACAAATTTTCAAAGGTATTTCCGTGTCCTACCAGCCAGGGTCTGATAGAAATCCCAGGTGAAGGTACCAAAAACAGTTCTATAAGCTTTTTAAGACTCTGTGTTAAGTAACAAAAATGCACAGTGCAGAGCTCTGTTAAATGTTATATATGGCAAAGACATTTTTGCTTTGAAACTGAATGAATTTTAAAACCAAAAACTGTACTCTTTTTCTACAGGAAAGCATTCACTAAATTCATGGACAAGTATCAATAAACTAATAATAATAAGAAGAAACTAAGCAAACCAAATGACAGTTAATTTTTAGCATATTTGTGTTTAACTGAGGACACAAAAGAGAAAGCTGCTTAATGCATGTGAATATGTAAACATCCACATGTTTGCTCAGGCATAATTGCATCAGAGAAGCAAAGCAGTACTTCTCAACATTTATCAAATATTTGAGTGATGTGAAAGGCATACTCAAGTCATAATTTTCATTCTGTTTTACTATACAATAAATTATGCCATGAATAACAGCATGAGCAAAATAATAGTGTGCAAAACCCTACCACCTATTTTTTTCATTATTACCATGTCTTCAATCTGAAATAATGTGATCATTCCAAATCCACAAATGTTAAAAAATGTCAATTAAATGATTTCATAATGAGAGATCTGATGATGAAGAAAGACAAATAAACACTGGCGGGAAACAATTACTTGCTCTGTATGTCAGACCAATGAAAAAAATAAACCATGCCAGAGAAGAATTTCTCTGAATCTATCAAGCAGGAAAGATTCCAGCTGAACACTCACAATACACAGAAAGGTCCTTGGTCTTGTGATAGACATTGCCCTGTCATAATAGAAAAGCAATTATCTATGAAGAAAAACAATGTTCCTCAAAACTGGGACTACAACAGTATTCTAATCTGGAAACTACTTCATTAATATAATCCAGCCTTGGAAATACAATGTCTGATGCAACTAACTACAGAGAAGTAGTTTTCCTTTACGTCATATACTTCTTTCTGTTATTACTAAGTAGGTGAATATTCTGAAGATAAATCTACTTCTGGGACTATACAAACTTCTGATAAATTATCATAAGGACATTCCAAAAGAAAAGTCCTTCTTTCTGGGAAGGAAACCAGTGACTCAGTCAATGAATATATCCCATCTACATGAAGTGTACTCTAAAGCACCACCAAGTCACAAAAAAAAGCACTCTAAGCATTAGATGAGCTTCTGGTATACACTACATCCTCAGTTACAGAGCCAGAAATCTAACAGAAAGTTATTCCAGGCATCTGCAAAAGAACAGAAATCTGACATCACTAATGATACCTAGAGATCTGTTAACATCAATTGCCTTCAATATTATTTTGTAAAAGGCCACATCGCAGCTTTTAACACTATCTCTGGCCTTCAAAGCTGTTTGTTGCTCAATGAGATATGACACAACTTTTGTCACTGTTCTTGTAAACTGAATAAAGTACCAGATATATTAAAATCAGCCAGGCCATCTAAGAAATAAATTTCTTCAACCCTTCAGTCTTGGCTGGAACTTAGAGATGAATGCTAGCAGTACAGTAGAGAATTAAACTGTTTTTACACAGTCATCAGCCTGTCATCTTTGTATGCACCATACCACATGGAGTGCTCTCACAATAATTAACACCACATTAATACAAGGTTTGTAGGGAGAACTTAATAAATTGTTTTATTGGACTTGCTTGCCTAGTCAGAAAGGTGATATGATTTTTCCACACTAGTATTTTTAGGCATTTTTCTTCAAAAATTTAGCCTCTCTTATACACTCTTCCTGTGATTATTTTGACAATACAAATGTTTCTACAATAGGTTGTAAAGTGCTGGGTCTAAGGCACACACTTGCCTGGGTGGTTTACTTATATTTAAGACTACAGGAGTTTTACCCACATGAACCCTTGCAAAGCTTTTAAGTTCTTTGATACCTTCAGTTGCATAAAGAGGAAAAGCTATGCACTTATTCTCATGCGACTTCTTTTAATTTAGTGAGAAAATAAGAATTTGGCAAAAGGATTTTACAAGAGTAATAAACAACCAAGGAGAAGCATTACACTAAACCACCCAGCAAACACCAACCCCATACAACTTAGTGAAAGACAACCCATCAGCTTTAAGTTATCCACAAGAGGAAGAAAAGAATAAAGGAAGAAAAAGAGAAGAAGAGAGAAGGAAGGAAGGAGTAAAGAAAGCGAGAAGGAAGAGAGAGAAAAATAGTTACAACCGAGAGTCACATGGTGGCAGGTCTAGAGGCTGAAACAGATGGAGGCTCTCTGCACCTCTATTTATATGCCCTGGCAACTGTGGCCACTCTTCCCAGGCAGGACAGAGACAAGAAGGTTGATTCGACCCAACAATCAAACAATCCAATGAGATACATATCCAGTCTCTCACATTGGTAAAAAGCTGTGTCCAAATACAGCCCTGTATTTGTATACACAAAATGAAACCTCTGAAACATGGCCTACTTAAATGGTATCTTGTCTCTTGCCTAATCCAAAACTTACTACTTAGGAAAGGTAATGTGGCTCTGGCCTGCAACTTAGAGCAAATCCAGTGACTTAGTGCACAGATCAGGAAGTAATTAAAAATACCTGCAACCCCCAATAGTTGATTCTTTTTCATGGTAGCAAAGATCTTATTACTTTAACAAGATAGGCAAAAGTGTTCCAGGAGCAGCAGTAAACTTGTGAAATTGCACTCAGATTAAGGGAGGGTGAAAGGTGGGTGAAGGTGAATATAGTTAAGTACCTTGGTG
>JAWWEV010000083.1:78662436-78674525 GCA_035583235.1 Hafferia zeledoni | reverse complement strand
GTAAACTTGTGAAATTGCACTCAGATTAAGGGAGGGTGAAAGGTGGGTGAAGGTGAATATAGTTAAGTACCTTGGTGAAAAGCTATTGTTGTTAAACACTAAATAAGGCTGCTTTGCCTTCTATTTCCCAGGAAAGAATCACACTCAGTAAAACTGTCCTAGTAGGAGTGGTGACTATGCAGAAGAAAATAATGAGTATCTGCCTACCTGAAATACTCCTTTCTTTTTGCTCCTCTGAATGGCGTGCCTTGGACTAATTGTTTTCACACTGTCAGCCAACTGCAGATCGTTACACCTTCTGAGGCTGACAAGTGAGGGGCACACCACATAAAAAATTCTTTTTATCTGACTCTTCTACAAAATTCTGACCACTCTTCCTTTACCTCCACCCCCATCACTTTCTTTTTTCCAGTCAAAGTTCCATTTTTTAGATTCTAATAGCATAAATACAATGTAAAAGAGAAGAGCAGTTTGGCTATATTCAGCAAGGACTCAATGCTATCTTGACAGATAACTATGGTTATTTTGTTTTGACAGAAGATTTAACTTAAACCTTTTTTTCTTCTACCCTTCAAAGCACATCTGCTTTTCAACATAAATTATTTTATGAAAGGATAAAATTAAGTATGTTGAAATACGAGGCCTTTCTAAGTACTTCTTTTTTTATTTTATTTTTTTAGGTCTTAGGCTAGTGCAAAACTGGACTTATTAAACATGAACCATAAAGCACTTTGAGAAAACCTCATAAACTGTTGTCCTTTTCCCCTCTGTCCATACCTGAAAATTAGGGTTAGGATTGGGATATGGAAGCCAAGCAGATCGGGAGTTTTCCTGGTATTTGAAAGGTCCATTAAAGGCCTGAGTTATGGCACTCAGATTGAAAACACAAACTGCTGAGGCTGCTATGCTGTTCCTGCAAAAGAAATATAAACATTAACCTAAGTAACAACATTAAGAAGTCAACTTGCTGAAAAATAAATAAAAAGGCAATAACTCCTGAATCCTTTACGTAATTAGCTAAGCAGATATGATCAGCCAGGAGATGATATCTCATGATAATGATATATGATGAGCTGATTTAGCACAGGCACTGCATTAAAACATTTGTTGGCCTTACTAAGTGGCTCGTGTGGGAGAGACGCAAAACTTTCTGCCTTCTGCTGCTGCTTTGATATCACAAGGCTATACTTCCACACATAATCACATGCACTAGGGACACTTCGCATCTCGTTACAAAGTTTAGGATGGTATTTCTCTTAGGGGTCATTAATGTTTCGTCTGTGCAACACACATGAACAGATAAGGATTTTCAACGTATGGTATGTCTATGGAATCCCAGACATCTTCTCAAAAAATCTGTCTTCCCAGAGATGTTGTACAGCAATAAGAATGTAAGTTCTAGAAACCCATCAAGAGAAAACAACTGCATACAAGATATCTTGTTAAATGAATAAAGATAAATAAATGGCAGCCAGACAAAACCTGCAATTTACTGTGTTTGCCTTGAAAATGTCATATACATGGCAGTAAAGTAAATCCACATAGTGTAAATAAGCCAATGACTATGAAACCTCGTAATATGAGAACCTGCATTGCTCTTTTCTGCATTTTGAGATAAATGAACAGATAATGAAAGTGCCAGTTGCACAGATTTCCATTGCAGGTAAAACTGCTGACAAATGATCCAGACAACATTAATTTCTTTTTCCTTTTTCTTTTTTTAAACTTCACCTGTAATTTACACAAGGCTTAAGAAAGTATTCTAAAGAAACTCAAAAATGATGGGAAAAAAACTCCAAGCAAATAACACCTGGAGGATCAAATCTACCAACAATTGAAACAGAGTTAGGGTACGTGGATTAAATATCAGGGAAAAAGAGCAATTTGCTTTCTTATGCTTGTCACTCTTGTTTCAAAGAAACCCTAAAACTTGAAGTTTCATGCTAACAATTTCTGCAGAATCAATTATCATTGACTTTGACAATTTCTTACCTATATAAACTATCACTAAATGCAGCTCACTAATATTATTAATCATATCAATGTTTTCTTGAATTTCTTGAAGTCCTTAAAGGACATTAATTCCTCTTTGAACAGTCCATCTCTGTTGGACAATCAGAATGACAGGTCAATGGGAAGAAGGTGGCAGTGGCAAGGTTTCAAATACTGTCTCTACTTTCATGTGGCAAAGTAGTCTTAGCATCAGTAAGTTCATTTTCAGAAGCACCAGTTTACATCAGTTTTATCATTCCCCTTCCATGGCCAAGGCCCTTTGGATTTTCTGCAGTCTTTCATGGCAGGAACAGGTCAAAGCTATTTTGATTTCTCATAGAAGATCATGTTGAACAGCATATGTGCATATCACCTGTCTTAATATTTGAACTACCTAGTAAAGCAGATCAATGAAATTAAAATTATTGATCAAAACAACATCAAATTTTCTTATCCTTAGTAATCTCAAAGTCTACTATTCTCTTTATAAAAGCAGTGTTTGGATTCACTACATTACTCCATTGCAGTAACAGGTTGAGCTCATCATCCACTATCACAAGTTAGGAATTGTCACAGTGGATGTAAGCACTAGTCTGGTTCACAGCCTGAGCTGCTGGCCCTAACCTCTTGTCCTCTTTTGAGTAAGGTAAATTCTTCCTGGCATGGTCAAATTCCATCATGCAAAATTCATCATCATGTCACATTACAATTACAAAATATTTATTTCATAAGTACATCACGTATTTATGTATTACAACAGTGTGCAAAACAAAAATTAATGACTTTCTAAGAATAAATTAATAAGATGACCTGAAAGTCTTGATCACAACTGGCTCCTTGCTGTAAGGAAATATTAAGAATTTTTCCTTCTCTTGTTTTTTCAGGGAAACATTTGGAATTAACACTTGCTCATAAGAGGACAGTGGATTGGACAAAACAGTAGCTTGAATTTATGATGTCTCCTTGGCATATGAAGAGTAGATCTAAAGTTTTAGTTTTTGCTGTTACAAACAGAAAGAAAATAAAATATATAATTCAATTTACTTACACATTAGTGGTAAAAATTCCATAGATTAAGTCCAATTCTGGCAGGAAGAAAGTGCTCTGAAGTTCATTATAGTAAAATGGAATTTCTCCAGGGCGAGAGCAGTTGAGACGAGCTTTCATGAAGGTAGTCCAGGTGTCCTCGAGCACAAACTTGCCACCAATATCATTCTTGCACACCCGAGCAGCACGAGAGAAGACTGTTTTCCCACAGTCATGTTCCACCGCATTCTCCCGGAAGAAGAAGTAAGTAAAGTTCCCAATGTCATAAGATGACACAAAATTTGGCTCTGAAAATAACAGAAGGAAAGATCATTTATCATCTTCTTGTGATATATGCACTCATATTATGGAAGTTGGATTTATCTTTAAGTGTTAGACTTAGAAAAACACAACTTTTATTATCCTCTAGGGAACTGGGACAACAACATCTGAACAGGACCACTCTTGTCCAGCCAGGATTATCAGCTCCATGATCATGGTGTGCTGGGTTTGGCTGGTTAATTTCTTCATAGTTGCTACCATGGCACTATGTTTTGTATTTGTGCTGGTAACAGTGCTGATAATTCAGGGATGTTTTTGTTATTGTTGAGCAGTGCTTATTCAGAGCCAAGGCCTTTTCTGTTTCTCACACCACCCTACGAGCACAAAAACCATGGCACGGGGTCTGACAGACTCTCTGCTCTAGGGGTGTACAGCACATCACTGTGCTGGGCAACCTTGGCCCAACTCACTGTATTCTACCACCAAAGGCATCACTGAGTTTTTCTTCTCTACTACATATGGCCATAATGTACTCTTAAAATGTAGTTGCTTGATCTGTTAACTCGGTTTCTGCTTTACTATAATGCCATTACTCCAGATAGGCAGAATAATGAGTGGTAACTGATTGTAAGGAAAAGTGTACTCGGGGGCTGTAATGAAAACTGTTTTAGTTAAATCGCTTAAAGCTTTTGATAGAATTATGGTATTCTTTTTCTCCTTTCTTAAAAAAAAATATTAAAAACTGATCCAAAACAAGTGGGGATGAAGGAGAAATCAGAGAATAGGTTAAAAAATAATCTAGAAAACAGATGGCAATATTTTTTCAAAAGAAAAAACAAACAAACAAAAAAAGGAAACAGTAGATACTACATAAAATAAACATGTGCTCCATTTCCTGTAAGAATTACTAGAACTGAGGAAAGTCCATGACCTTAAGACAAGGTGGCAACCTGATGAGTTATTAAAGAGAACACAAATTTGATACACAGATTTGTCAAAAGAGCCTCCTTTGTGTAAAGAATCACTATAGAACACTGATACCCCTGAGAAACCAGCAAACTTTTAATTCTCATTCACAAATTATATTCTAAAGTGGGAAAACAAATAAACAAAACCGCTTTAGAAACATCTGTTGTGAGCAAACACTCCAAAAAAATTTAATAGATGAATATTTCCTGACAGCACTATCAAGAGCAAAAAGCTCCTGCAATTTGATCTAAGCATTTTTCAGGAATATCTCAAACCTGTCAAAGCTTTGGAGGGGCACGAGAAAGGGCAGCAAGCTGGAATTTCCATGGAGCAGTCCAAACTCTGCCAGCAAACTCTTCTCCAAAGACAGTCCAATTCCCAGCTTGTGTGGCCTCTTGTGTTGCTTCCCTTTCTATCTGCTGTGCTGTGTCCCAGCCAGGTTTTTCAGCAGCATTGATTATCAGCTGCCTAGCATGTCTGAAGCTGAGCAGATACAATAGCACTCTCTCTCCTCCCTGAAACTTTCATTTATTATTTTGTTAAGGGCTTCCTTGAGATTAGTTTTTAAACATCACGTTTTCCCCACACTCTGATCTGCACAGGTGTTTTGCTGGAAGATAGCGACTGAACAATTTTGAGAACTTGTTAGTAGACTGAGCTTTCATAAGGTCCATAGTACCAATGCCTTTATATCTTTAAAAAAGAAAAAAAAAAAGGCAAAATAGTTTGACAGGATTTGTGATAGGACTAAAGATAAAACTGGATTGCCTATATACAAAGAACTAAACTACTAGTAATGATATCCCTATTAGAACCTCATATCTTCATTCTACAACTTCCACTACAATAGGGATTTTGCTTCAAAGGCGTCAAAAACCTTTAAAGTATATTACTACAATCTGCAGTTCTGTAGAAATAATTCTTTGTTGCTTATGAGGTCTCACTCTCTAAATATAAAATGTAACATTGTTACACATTTACAAACTGAACACTCAACTGAAAAAGGCTGAAAAATAAGACATTACTTTTTAACTTTGTTATTTTTTTTAATCTAAAACCTGGCAACTTGATGAATAGGTAACAGAGTAGGAACAATATATAATATTTAAATACAAGTACTAAGATGACAAAAATATGTGGCTAGAAATCCCAAAATTTTATACTGTCACATTCTAGTCAGGTTAGACAGTTTTGACAGGCATTGAATACTAAACATATATCCAGAGATACTTGGATGAAAAGAGGGGTTTTTTTGTTATAAATCCCAATTATGTGTCATTCATTCTCAATGCATATCAATGTTTGAGGCTCTATGGAACAGACTTGTATTTATTTAACTAAAGCATACTAGAAATAAAATCCTTTTAGGAATACCAGGCTAACTTAAAAAAAACCAAAACAAAACAAAACCCCCCACCTTCCTTCATTATCCAACGTCAATTCTCCAATTTACATCTATACAAAACCTAGCCATTATTTCTCTTATCTATAATGTACTTTCTTTCCTCACTCTATACAATACCCTTTCAGATTGGTCTTACAGCCATAGAAGGGACTCCTTTCCGTGGAGGAAAGAAAAAATATTCACTAGTCTCAGTGTAACTTGGACTACCTGTCCACATACTAAATTGTCTTACTTAAAGTAATATCAACTAAAGATAGAAACTAAGAAAAACAATTGACCTGAAATAGCACAAAAAAAGTAAACATCCAAATATATGTTTGACTTTCTGTAGCCAATATACCTGCTTGGTCTTTCAGATTATCTCAGAAATATCTTGACTGATGTAAAAAGATTCTACTTACTATGCAAATGCTTAAAATCAATTTGATCTACCCACAAAAACACTCTGTTACAAATTTTAAACAAGGTGCCCCTGCATTGCAATAAGGCCTGAAGATACTTCTTGCTGGAGGCCCACTGATATAAAAAGATCTCTAAATTGGCACAATGAGATCTCACTGCAGAGTAAAAAAAAAAAAAACAAAAAAAAAAACACTACTGGAAGTTCTCAGTATGGAGAAAGATGAATTACAAAAAAACCCCAACTTCATGAACTGCAGAATAGTAATAATATGAAATGCATTTAGAATGTTTTTAAGGTTCTTGAAATAGCATGTCAATCTTTCAAAAAACAGAATTTTAAAGTTGCACTGATCATCATACTACATGAACAAAAAGCACTTAGTACTCATATTTCACAGATTAAAAACTGGGAAAAAATATACACATCTGCAAACACCTTCACATATACTTTATTGATTATAAACTGATGAAAATGTGACCTGCTGTTGAAACTTGTGAAAACCACTTTCATTTGCATGAAATGTAATAATCTCAGAGTTACCTCTGGGAATTCAGTGGATATGGAAGGATTATCATGTCAGAATTTATTTATTTCATTCCCTCTTTGGGAAAAAAGTACAGGATCAGTTCAAAACTTCAAAGGAAAAATGAGTTTCCCATCTAGAAAAAAAGAAGTTCTTATGTGTCCAAATATTGTGCTGTGAACTGCTATTTGTTGACATGGAGGCTTTCCCATAGAAGTTTTTAATGCAGCAAATAAAGTGACTCTCTTGTTTCCCGCTGATCTTGCAAATAGTTCTGGAAGGGTAAACACACCTCATTTCTGAATTATTAGATCACTGCAAGTGCAAGGATTCTGGTATGTGACAGCATACAGCTCGTATGAGAATGTCAACCTGTAATAATGTCACGAGTATTGTATATGACCTTTATAGGGTTTTATACACTCAATTTATGGATGTGTCATGCTGACTAGACTTTCCCAAATTAAATGAAACCAATGCAATCAGGAAAGCAAGAAAATGAATTTGTCAATGTGACCCAACAAAGATCTCTAGTGTACAGCATGGAGCAGTGGTGCCCATGCACTGAAAGCACTGGATGGCTCGTTAGTGCTGCCTCTGGGCAAACAGACGAGGGTGCCATTTCTGAAGGTTGTTTACTCAGCACAAAGACTGGGAATATCTACAAATCCTTCATAAAGCAGCATGACTGCCCCACAAGGATGATTCCCCACAGACTCTTCTAAGTTATTGCAAAAAAGATGACTCAACTGTACAAGGTCAAGATAGTGCTTCCATCTAAAATAATCGGATTGTTTTTCTGAAGTTTGGAAACAAATCTACATTTTCTGGGAAGCACAATCTTTATTCCTAACGTGCAGGCACTTACTAGGATAAGACAATGATTTCCTTTACATTATTCTTCCTTTCCACTCACCCAGGGAACCTGAAAACTGAAGAGACCAAATCCATACTCACTGCCAGAGCAGTCACACATTGAAGCAGTCTGACTGTGCCAACTGCTCCCATAGGGACTGGCTGCAGCTCTGACATGCAGCACATGCTGCTGCTGCTCCCCAGACAATGGTATTCTTGCAGCATGAAAGCAATGGTGCACTGCACTGGGAAGCAGTGCAAGGACAGACTGGGGAATTTGGGAGTGCAAAGTTTACTGGGAATAGGATGGGGCTCCCTGGAAGGCAGGAGAAGCAAAATGGTTCAGCTCTATCTGTATGACCTCTTGATGACTGTGTATAAAGCAAACTTCTTCCTGAGTCACACACAGGGTTTCACTGGGAAAACAGTAGCTGGAGGGGTCCAAACAAGTCTGGGAAGTGAGCCAACAATTAAGCAATCCAGATATCCAAAGGTGTCACGCATAAGGTTATTTCTGGGACTTTTTTATTTAGCAGTGTCGATGCAGTCTGAGTGGGTACAAGGATGAGCAGAACTGTACAGGAACTTTTCCTGTGTATAAGAATGGGAAACAGAAGCCTGAAAGAGCTCCATGAGAACATCTGAGGTAGTCCTGGCCTCTTCTCACTGCCTGAGCTTTGGAGCAAGAAAATTCACTTGTGTTTTTTGATCCATATAACCCCTGATGCTTTGAAACACACTAATATGACTTAATTAACATCGTTAGTGGATGCTGCTGTTTCCGGAGTGAACCAAATGACAGTGAATGAACTGTCCTTCTTTATGGAGGTAACAGCAATTAACCTTGAGCATTACAAGGTCCAAAGCCTACTCTAAGCAAGAAAGAGCTGTGATTTCCATGACTGTCCCTGTAAGATCTGACCACTCATTTTTGAAGTGCAAGGCATTCAGAAATGCAGTTGAAAGTTAAATTAACCCCAGAAATGCAAAAAGAAAGCTAACATTAGAAGTTTTTCAGATCTAGACACAGAGTTTGTATAAATATATATATGTCTATATATACATACCTCCAAAATAAGACACACATAGATATATGAATGCATAATATGTTCAAAACTTTAGAAGTCTAGATACTGCTCTAACTTTGAACAACATCTATTTGAACTTGTTCCCTGACCTCACTAGATCAATGAATCACAACATACCGTTGACCTCTAAAGACCCATTTCTTCCAAATATTTGTATTCAGTCAAATGCTTAATGGCATTAAATTCTAGGAAGATAAGTTGGAGTTTTTGAATAAACTTCAGCTTTCAGTTAGAAATGCTCTCCATTATATATCTTAAAAGTAATATGTAACTTATGGTCAATATATCTGTCCTCAGGAGCCGAACTGTAAAATGTTAAGTCCTGTATAAAACAGTCAGAAATTAGTTTATTAATAGCTATTTTTCCTATGTGTTTCACAGTTATCTGAGATGTGTGCTTAAAATGCTAACCTGTCGTAGAATTGTCTATAGAAGAGTCTATTTTGAATATTTCTTTTGCAATGCCTTAGCTCTTCATGAAGAGCAAGGACAGCAAAATACACTAAAACTATGTATACCAGACATTTTCTCCAATCTCCTCTTATTTTGCTGATAGATTTTAAAATAAAATTCTGTATAATCATAAAAGTGGATGCACTCATTACATTTTTACTGATGTACTCTAATAAATTCTGAAATGCAATTATTTTTTTCTGAAAAATGGTTTTCAAATATGGTATTACAAAATTCCTTGTTTTATTTCTTGTTGTTTATTTCAAATAAATCTCCTTCATTTTCAGGATGAAGCCTTTTTACATGGCATAAAATTTTACAATTTATTGCATTTTTTTACTGAGGTAAATTTGCCTGTGATAAACTTAGTTGTAGAAGCCATTCTCTACTCTGACCTAATACTCAAGTCCTGGAGAGTCTCACTTGGAGTTGAGTGGATTTTCTGTCACCTATATTCACAGGATAGACACTTGGCATAGCACTGTAAGTGTTGGGGGGAGAGGCTGGAGCAGCTGAGGCGTGGTGAGGTTTAAAAAGACATAGGATTAGATTAATTTACTCAGAACCTCTACAAGTTTGGGCTATAGAGATCTATCAAAAGATCCAGAAGTTTGGATGGTTACTTAAAATTGAAACCAGAATTCTACATACACAGGAATCTAGCATTCTTTAAGGAGATTTGCCAAACAGCAGGTATGGAAAGACAACCCGGTTATGATGGCTTACCCATTTCTCTCCAACCATCATTTGGACTACCAATTTTTTTTTTTTTTTTTTTTTTCTTTTTTTCTTTTCACTGCTCTGGTTTTGCAAGGAGGGAAACAATCAAAGGGCTTTCCCTGAAGACCTGGTCCTCTTACCCTTCCCCCCCCCCCCCCCGCCTTTTTTTTTTTCCCATAACATAAAGGAAATCAGACTTCAATTTCATAATCATCCCTCTTCCACTTAACACTTGGCATGTCTGCTACTGAAATTCCATCTCTGCCTCCAGTATTTCTGTCACAGGATCACACAGAATCACAAAGTGGGTCAGGTTGGAAGGGAACACAATGGGTCATCTGGTCCAACCTCCCTACTTAAAGCAGGGTCATTCTAGAGCAACTTTTGAATTTCTCCAGCGAGGAAGACAGTCTGTTCCAGTGCACAGTAAGGAAGTTATTCCTCATATTTGGTGTAACCTCCTGTCCTCTTCCTTTCTTTGATAATGCTGTTTTTCACATGTTCATGCTCCCTGAAATTTGAAATTTTCCACCTTCCCCTGGTTGAGATGTATTTCAGTCCTAAGTTCTTTCATTCTCTCTGTGTCACTGTTTATTACAGTTTTGTGCATTAATGAGACTGTTGGATTTCTCTAGAGTTGGGAACAGATGATCTGCCTGCAGAAGCACCTTCCTTCCTCATTCAGCCTCTCCAATCAGCACCTGACAAAAGCAGGCTAGACAAGATATAAAAGACCAGGTCTGTCTCAATAGTAGTTTTAACAAATGGAAGGTGGACCTTGATGTTCTACCTAGGGTAGATAAGAAGTAAAAATATCCCAACCTCATGGATACTGCTTCTTGTCTCTACCATTTCAATCAAGTAAGGAAATGCTATGAAGGTGTTTTGTAAAAGGCAATCAGGGGAAGCACCTCAATCTCATACCAACTTAATGCTCTCCTACTCTGTCATTGCCATCTGGGAGAAGATGTATGGCTTTGAAAGGAAAAACACAGCTTGACTGCTCAAATTTTTCCTCTGGTAGAAACTTTAGCAAAGAAGCCTAAGGACAGGTTTCAAGACCAGCAGGCATTTCCCTCCTATTTTAGGATACTGGCAAAAATGATGATTCACTCAAAAGAACAGAACCAACCTCATGGGTGGCAAAACCAAAGAAATTTAATTATTCTTTACACAAAATAAGCAACAACTGGTAGAATACGCTTTGCATATTTTCAGTCAAGTCTCTTATCTGAAAGACTACATTGCACATTCAAGCACATGCTGGTTTTGAGTTACATAAAATATCACATAATAAAGAAAAGCTTGCACTAGGTAATTACAAGGCTTTTCATTAAAATCCAGAAAAACTAAAGGATAACTCTGAATTATCATAGTCATTTCTATTAATCCTTAAAAACAAAATTGAAAGGATTAATTTTTATTCTTAGATCATAAATTCTCTTCACACATCCTAAGAGCAGCAAAAGTTACAATAAAATTCTGCTAACAAACTATAATAGGAATAGATTCAAAGTTGTATTAAACCCCACTAACTAAATCACCTTTGTAAGAATTTTACTATTACTTTTGAGGACTAAAAGTATCTCCTCAGGATTAATAAGTTTTTATTAAGCAAAATGTTTTTAGAAAATGATGTCAGAAGAACTACTTTAATAAGAGTATCTAGTAACCAAATGCATAGGACAGCAAAAGAAAAAATAGTAATATTATGTCTACCAGCAGAGCAGAACAATTCAAACATTGTCAGCCTGACCTCGGTGCCTGGCAGGGTTATGGAGCAGATCATCCTGAGTGCAATCACACAGCACCTTCAGGATGAACGAGGGCTCAGACCCAGCCAGCATGGGTTTAGGAAGGGCAGGTCCTGTCTGACCAACCTGATCTCCTTTTATGAGCAGGTGACCCGCCTCCTGAATGAGGGGAAGGCTGTGGAAGTGGTCTATCTGGACCTCAGCAAAGTCTTTGACACTGTCTCCCACAGCACACTGCTGGAAAAACTGACAGCTCGTGGCTTGGACAGGGGCACTCCCTGCTGGATTAGGAGCTGGCTGGAGGGTCGGGCCCAGAGAGTGCTGGTGAACAGAGCTATGTCCAGCTAGCGGACGGTCACTAGTGGTGTCCTGCAGGGGTCTGTGTTGGATCCAGTCCTGTTTAACATCTTTATTGATGATTTAGATGAGGGGATTGAGTCCATCATCAGTCATATTGCAGATGAAACCAAGTTGGGAGGGCATGTCAATCAGTTGGAAGGCAGAAGGGCCTGCAGAGGGACCTGGACAGGCTGGAGAGATGAGCTGATTCCAATGGGATGAAGTTCAGTAAGGCCAAGTGCCGGGTCCTGCACTTTGGCCACAACAACCCCATGCAGCG
>JAWWEV010000083.1:78641065-78661477 GCA_035583235.1 Hafferia zeledoni | reverse complement strand
TTTAGCCTGGAGAAGAGGAGGCTCAGAGGTGACCTCATCACTCTCTACAACTACCTGAAAGGATGTTGTAGCCAGGTTGGGATTGGTCTCTTCTCCCAGGCAATCAGCAGTAGAACAAGAGGGCACAGGCTCAAGCTCTGCCAGGGGAGGTTTAGGTTGGATATCAGAAAGAAATTCTTTAGAGAGAGAGTAATCAAGCATTGGAATGGCCTGCCCAGAGAGGTGGTGGATTCACTGTATGTGGAGGTTTTTAAGATGAGACTGGACATGGCACTGAGTGTCACAATCTAGTAATCAAAGTGGGATTGGATCAAGGGTTGGTCTTGATGATCCTGGAGGTCTCTTCCAACCAAGCTTAAAGAGACTGAAATTAACAGCATGCCAGCTTAATGAAAGATTTAATCTATTTGTTATCACTTCATAATGTCCAAAACAGCCTGCTAAAGAATAATATTCCTTTTATGAAACACTACAAAGGTAATTTTAAAACATCCTAGCAACACTCTTTACTGACCCAAGCAGTTGGCTGAAGCTCAGGGCGTTGCTCGTTGCTTTGGTCAGGAGAAGAAATCAGTGGAGGAGATGTCCGCTTCAGACATAATCCTCAATATGGGCTCTATTACCTCTAATTGTTTCTCTCAAGCATAGAAGCACTTGAACATGGATTCAGAAAGAGTACGTAGCAGAACAGGACACTTTACAGAGTAAATTACTGGTAAGCAGTCCTTTAACCCTCTCCATTTCTTTGTGCTTATGTATTCACATGAGTAACTTGAAGCATTACTTTTTTCTCTACATCGGAAGAGGAGGACAAAACATGATCTCATGGGAGGGAAAGGTGGGTTCTCTGTTTCACATTTTCAGGCTTACTGTCTGCAGCCAACTCCGTCATTGGTAGAGCGCTGTTGTTAACTTTTTTGAGTGGTCATATTCTCTTTGAGTGTAGTGACAGAGTTACAGACAGGGTTGGCATGAGGGTAACACAAGGCCTATCTCTTCACTGTCAGCTGATAAATCCTGAAATCACATCAGCGCAACATAGTATCTCACTGCCATCTGACACATCAGCTCCCTTTTCCCCTCCCACACTATATGCACCATGGTTCTTGTGTTTACAGATCTTCTGACAATTAAGATTAGGAACAAGGTTTCCTCTATGATGAGGACTCAGAATTTTTCATGCCAAGATCCTTTACCATAAGTTACAGGGAACACCAACAGCAGACTGCTTAAACATATAGGCGTGTCCCTTTGGCCTGACCGATGGCATTGAAACCCCCTGAATTCACTGTGCTAGCCATTAAAATCAACAGTGTCTTTATTGCATAGCAATACACATAGAGCACGATAATTGGCTATGTTTTAGAGTACTGCCATCACCCCCAGAGGTGATTTGAATCGGTCCAATGCAATTTGCAGGCCAGAAAATCTAAGTGAGAAAAAACACAGCACTTCTGAGGAAAACACAGATGTAAAAGAAAAGCTTATTTTAAACTGGAAACCTTCACAGACACACGTGCATGCACATGCACACCTAAAACAAGGCTGAACTAAAACAACTTTGAGCTACTGCTGCTGAACAGTACCACAGACTTCCCATTCCAGTTGACACCTTATTTTTCTTGCAGGATCTTCTGTGTTACTTTCTCACTGAAAGCAGCAAAATCTTCACTTTGATCCAATCACTGAAAAACTAATATAGTTTCTTGGCACTGAATCATATAGGAACAGGCAAACTGACATATAAGCAGATGAATCCCCAACTCCTAGCTACCCCAGAAAACATTCCCCCTACAGGTAACTGGGCTGCTTCCAGTCTTTTATTGGATTTACTTGAACTGGCTCCAATTACAAAACTCATCTTTTTCTTACTCCCTGAAGATAAAAGCCACAGTTTCCTGGTAACTTAATTATAAACAGTTTTGAGGCAGAAGAATGAGCTCTAATGGAGAATGTATAAGTTCTGCTGAAGCTTTTAATAGAAAAAATGTGAATACAGTGAATCTGATTAATTAGAGAAGTCTAGAGGGAATTTTAGTGTGCTTTTCGGCATGAAACATATCCAGTTAAGCTGAAAATTCAGTGTGAAGAACTCTTCCCCTTTGACAAAAGCACACAGGTGTGGCACACCAATCAGTTTCAATACCAAGGCTGTGTGGACAAAGGGGGCCTGAATAGGAATATATGTACAATGAGTTCGTTTTTCCTCTCACTTTTTTTCCAATGCTATAATTCTGTTATGTTCCACATAGTCTAGGGGGTTTTTGTTGTTAATTAACATTCAAAAATCATCTGACCTCCAGAGAAGGTCATAAATTTCTCCGAGCTACCTCTGGCGGCTTCTTTGTTCAAGTAAAATATACCAATCATATAAGCACAATTCAGCATTCACATTATATGAGAACTGAAATACTCAAAATGAAGTCTGTCACTTGCAGCTGCCCAAACGTTCTGAAGCTAGATGTATTTGTATCTGTATTTAGTTTCAAATATAAGAATAACCCCATCATAACATGAAATGCACTGTAGGAATAGTGACAGTTGTGTCACATAGCACACATTATGAAAGTAAGTACTTTTTATACTGGAACAAGCATAGGCAAATTATAATACATATAATTTCCCATTACGATAAATGCTAATTTTCATTTTAGAAGAATCTGCTTCTTTTTTTGTAATATACAGAATGGCAACTGGGTCTGTCATATCTCAGGAATATCTATCTGTTTACAGCTTCTCCCAGCTGGAAATTCTTATCAGGTGATTAACATCCATGACACAGAATTGACTGCTGAACACAATTTCATGATACTTTTTGCAGACTATTCCCTATCCTTTGGCTATAATAAGTGTCAAAAATGTCAGTCTGCCACCTAAGTATCTGGAAAGCCAGATTTTTTTCTGCCTGTCAAGGCTGGGACCTGCAGGGAAAGCCAGGAGAATTCAGTGCATTCTAAACTGGTTTTTTTACGCCCTAAGTTTTTGAAGGACTCAACAAAAGAATGCTCAAGGCAAGCTACTGCTCAAAGCTGACTCAGCTCTGCCATGTAAACTCATCACAAGTGCAGCTCATCCCTATGCCTGCAAACATGACATATATTTAGGTGCAGTTCTACGAATTTCAGCTATATTAAATGAATTCCATAATACTTATACTTGTAAAATAATTTTTTTTAAATGTGAAATAATTTAAAAATTAGATAAGCAATACTCTAAAAGCATTCAGATTATCAGAATTCAATTTCAAGACCATGAATATGAAGAAACATGGGTTAAAAAAAATGTAAGTCTCACACTCCATCAGCACTCACCATTCAGCCACTTGGAGTTGTACTGGGCAGTGCGAAGAGGAGGAAGAGCCCCCAGACTTCGATAAATAGCAGGATCCCTTCCTGGAAAATCCATGGCTGTAGCAGCATATAATTCCCCACTGGAAGTGAGAAGAGCAGTGGAGTTGTGCTGGGGACTGTAAGGACATCGAGCCATGCCACTGATTTGGTCATGTATCTCTGTCAAGTTATTTAACTGTAAAAGAATTAGGAAAAGGATTAAAATAACATGAAAATTATAATTTCAGCCAGACTGCATCAAGCTCATCAAAATCCTACCACAAACTCCAGTTATCTGCTTTGGTATTATATGATAGTGATGAGCCACCCTTTACATCAATCTGAAATTTTCTCATATGGAAAGTTTTATTGCCATATTTTCCACTTTTGCCACTTTGGTATGGAAAGCAGGCACAACAATCATTAGTCATCGTGCCTAAAATGTTTCCTGTCAGAAGCGGCTCAAAAATTAGCTAACTGTACAAAGATTGTTATGGAAGACAGACCTGATTGCCAGAGTCAACTAAGGTATGCCCTGTAGCAAACAACAAGACAGTAAAAAAAAGTAAATTGATTATTTAGTTGGTGTGTTTTAGGAAAGAATCTCACATGAAAAATGAGATTAACAAAAGGAGCTTTCCAAGGAGCAGAACCATCTCTGATTTAGTAGCCCAAATAGTTTCAGCCATAAACTACAGTATGATGTTAATATGCTACTGGAAAGGTACAATGGGTTGAAATATAATAAATGTGCCAGGGAATTTTTTAGTGATACAGTTATTCTTTGTATTTAAATGTTTCTCCCCTCCTGAAACAAATAGGCAGCTAGTCCGAACACTGACATTTTGATATTTATTATGACTATTATTGATCCTAAAAATAGGGGTTTTTTGAAAACAAAATGACAGATCTCCTTAACCAAGATTTCTCATTCTCATCAGTCAGAAAGCACTAATACAGGTACTCTCATTTCTCCAAAACTAAACATACATAGTATGCATCTTCACAACTACATTTTATAACCAAACCAGTTGATGCTAAGCAAATTTGACATAGTGGCAGAAGTCTTAGAAATACCTGGGGTTTATGAAAATTGTGATGTGGGAGCAGCTGAGCTGCTCATAGCTGCTCATCTCACAGCTGAGGAAAAGACTGCAAAAAAGATCTTCAGGCAGCTCTCCTATTTGGCCTGGCACTAGTTAAATCAGCCTTTTACACATCAGCTCATCTATCAACATGCAAATAACCAGTTCTCAAACACAGCATGCTCTTTTAATCTGCTGTCTCAGAAGAGGGACTTCAGTTTATGCGCTGAAACATTTAACTCGTACCGTTCGGTTGGTGCAGATTGGAGTGAAGGCGTTGGTTCCACAGGTGAAGAGATGTTTGCCTCCAACAAGGAGCACTCGGATGTAGTTCTGACATTCCTCCTGCCATGCAGAAAAGAAAGAATATATTCAGTGATACTTCAAAGTATAGAAGCAACTAATTACAACTTACTTTCCATGGTTATGTGTCCACACAGAAAAGTTTTAGGTGAACAAGTCTTAAGAATACCCAAGGTGTTGACAATTACGATATGCACAGATTTCTTAATTAAAACACATGAATCCATTAACCATTCCAAAAGATTCTTAATAGGATAACAATAAACCTCTTCAGTATTGAAGATTTCTTCTAAGGATATATTTCAAAGGTTCAGTTAAATTCTGAACTGATAGATGCTGACTGAAATAATACAATTCTGTCTCAAGAGATGAGATGCTGATTTCAAAGACAGATTAGGCCAAGGGAAGAAGATATGAGGGAAACAGAAGAAAGAACAGCTTGTCAGTAACAAGAGTATACTGAAACCAGTAAAAATAAAATTCTTGAGATTTTCAGAGGAGGATTTGTTACCACTTCTTTCATAATTTACACAATCTGTTTTATTAAAAGCATCTACTTTCCTGTTAATTCAAAGTTTCTCAAAAATTTCATTACCATAATACAAAGATGCTCGCCCCTGAGGAATAATTTTACATTCTTTTTACCCCATTAAGATGTGTGAAGGCTTTATGTTATTCACATCTCTCATTTCTGAAGATAGAAATCAACATCGAATTCTACTGTTTATTCAGACAGAAGCAATACTCCTGTAATATTAAAAATCTCCCAAAACTGTTTGTGGGAAAGATTCAAATACCCCTCTTGCAAAAATCAATGTCCCTATCTGATAAAATTATCAACAATCTGTTTGGAGAAAATCAAGTTTCTTGGAAGCATATATCTGAATACTCTCTAGCATTCATAACAACATAGTCTCATATAAAGCATAAAAAACCCTGTGAAATTACAACTATGCAATCCCAGCAGATATTAAGTGAAATCATGTAAGTAAATCCATACAACAGTAATGGTCCAGAAGTCCCATTATCTGGTCTACAGTTATATTAAATGTATTGCTTGTTTATCTTGAAAATAGACTCTCATCCTAGAAGAAAACAAATATAATCCTGAATAAATTGAACAGGCACAAAATAGACTGCAAAAGAAGATGAGGAAAATACTTTAAAGATCTCTGAGAAAATTCTCATAATTTATCCTCTATAGCTTTCCTCATAAAAACAAACTAAAAAATCCTGTAAAATCTCAGAAAAAAACCCTACCTTTTTGAAAAAATACCTCTCAAACCCACATTTACACTAGTATCTCCTGAAAATGTTGCTTTTAAATGCTTCTCTTTGAGCCTTTAAAGGTAAGGGACAAATAACTTAGAAGTAAAATTTAATTCTTATTGTGTAAAAAATACAAAGTTTTTATATTGAACTTTGCAAAACTGTCATCTTAATATTCTTTAAACCACAAGGAAGCAAATATACAGCCATAAAACAGACTTGGGCAGTGCAACAAGCCTTGTACAAAAAATAATTCCACATCTTGACAGTTTGGGCAGTTTCCTTGTTTCAGGGTGCTTTAACACCATCTCCAAACGAAAAGAAAACAAAACCAACCCAACCCCCAAAATACCCGCCTACACACGCACAGATCAAACAAGAACAAACAGAAAACCCCAAAACACACTAAATCCTCCAAAACCAAACAAACAACCAGCCAACCCATAAACTTGAAGGCAATTCCTTTTTTTTCTTTTTTTTCTTTTTTTTTTTTTTTTTTTTTTTTTTGTGGGAAGGGTGCTCAAGGAGGTTCATATAATGTACAACAGTAATTTAGTCCTTGGTCTGTTTCCATTCTGCCCTTTGCAGCAAGCCATGGAATGTAAGTGTAGGAAAAATAAGTGGGTTCTGACATTACAATGCATCCAACCTCTCCTCTTCATATTCCAGAGCTCCCTGAAACAGTGTCATTTCCAAATTACTTGCACGCTGATCACCCACTCTTTTTGTTCAAAAATAATGTTAATTTTTTAAACTCTGACATTCTTGGGAATCACAAGATTCTTCTCTAATGTTCCCAAGTCCTGTGCCAACTTGACAACAATCCACACTGCAACAGGGCAAATAAGACATCTCATTTCAAAATTTTGTTGGGCACACAGTGTAACAAAATGGAAACTGGAAGAATAGCTTTTTTAAGTCTCTGTTTTCTTCATATGACAAAAAAGTTCACAATAATAGAAAACAAATTAAAAAAAAAAAAGTTTGTCATGAATAAAACAACCACCACCCAAAAACATACTGAAAAACTACTTGCTTAGTCATTTGAATTGTTAAGAGATACTTTTATAGCTCTGGAGTCAAAGTTGGTTGTACTGGCTCATTTTTGATCCGTTCAGAAATGAGATGTGTATTGTAGACATGGCAGTGGAGAAAGCAGATGACTTCAAAAGCAAAGGATTTTTTAATTCAGAGGTTGTTGTTAGGTTTAAGAGCTGTATCTTTCATGTAGTCTTATTCTCCAGTTCATCTTAACCTCTAAGTCAAATACTTTCCTGTTTTTCTATAAAAATGTATCTGAAATAAAGAAATTAATTTAGGAAGTACTTTCTACTTTTATATATGCATATCTGAAACAAAATAAAATTATTAGAAACAATTCAGCAGCCAAGCAGGCTAGGCTGTTACTTAAGTTTAAGACCACCTTGACAGTTCAAGGACAATCTGCCTGCAGGATGGCTATCCTCCTGCAGCAATGCCTCCTGTATAGGTTAACATTTTAAACACAACTGTGCTTAATTTTTATTTTTATTGAAGGATCAGATACTAACACACACAACCATTAGAATCTTAAATATGCAAGGGATATGATTTCATTTCAATTATCATTATTTTTACTCTCTTGTTTATTGCATTTTTAACACATGCATTTATATTTTTCCTTTGTAACATTCCCCACCACAAGTGTCAGTGTGAATGGGCAAATTTATTCTTTTAACCACATGTGGTATTTCAGACTTCTAAATGCTAATGCATGCTGGCCACAAGGACATAATTTTGTCTGATTCACTCTTGGAGCCACTAGTTATTTGAAGCAGCAGCTTAAATTGGTGGATAAATGTCTGACATCTGAGTAACAAACATCAGCCTTCACAAGTCAAGTGTGCATTACACTGTCAAATGTTACAGATGTCCCCATACATTTTCCCTTTCAGCTCCTTTCCCTCATTGACTCCTAAAGCACAAACTTCAGAACAAGTGCTGGTAACAGCTACAGGTAAAAATTCCATGCAGCTTCTTTCTCAAGAACAAGAAATAAAGAGTTGTGTTTCACTGACCATTATCTCAAAACTACTAAAGTTGCTTTGGGGGTTCAAAGCCAGCTTCTGGTTTCAGGGCAGTGACTCCATCAGAATGCTGACTTTTAGTTTTGCCACCTGAACTCATTGCCCTCTGTGGTCAGCAGAGAATCAGGAGAAACCAGGATCTGAATGAATAACCTACCCACAGCCATCCTTGCACATCTCATCTCTCCTTCACCACAGTCTGGGCTGGCCTTACATATTTTGTCTCCAGTTGTTCCTGTCCCTTCCCTACAGTCACATGTGTCCACCCTGAAATCTGAAATTGCCCTGAGAAATGTTATAGAAATGCAACCCCCAGCAACTCTCCAATTTGGGCTGGATCTATTTATACAACAACAGTAAAGCAAGCAGTTTTTCTGGGAATAGTAACTGGAATTGTGTCTGAGAGCAGATTCCCTCTGAAGAGGGACAATTCCCTGTAGCACTAGAGTGAATTCCTCCTGGTCTGAGAACTCCCAGTTTGCCCAAAGAAAGGCTTTTATGGTTTGACTAGAAGGAGAAGCAAGCTGCAGATCAGCTGCTTTCCTCATCTACATGCATAAATGCTCCTTCTACAGAAAGTACAGTGACCTTGCTTTAGTCTTGGAAATAAGGCAATAAAAGACAAATATCATTAGGCTATCCTTCCCTTGGTCATAAATTTAACCTTTCCTTTTAACCTTGAGCACATCAGTGAAAATAAAAGAGGCATGAAAAGTTCAAAAAGACAGTAGTCGTTCCAACTGGATAGGTTGTCTCAATCAATATCTGCATTCTCTAGCAACTCCCAGATGAAGCTTTCAGGCCATGAAGTCTGCACACCAAAAAACCCCACCCCTGTGGTAACAATAAGAAGAGAACTATTTACTTGCAGGATTACTTTTGCGAAGAATTATGATTGTGCTCCTCTTCTAGACTGTGAATAAGGAGCATGGCTATGGGTACAAAACAAATTTATCCAAATAACAACAATATTAAGAAACAATCCCCGAAGTCATTATTAGAATTGCATGTATACTGTTTTACAGTGATAGCTTAACTCCTAATCACCAGCTTCTACAAAAGGGTGTGATGAGCATGAATGAAACTATACATGAATAAAAAGCTACACTAAGGTCCATTCTTTCACCAGCATTAAGTCTTTCTCCTAGCAAAATTATTTGATAACAACATTCACTTTGCACTGTTGAAGCAAGTGTGTAGTAACAGTGTTCATATTATTCAAAAGTACACTACCATAGCCTCAAATTTACAATTACTTCTATCCATCATGTTAGATGAGACTCATTGCACTGTGACTTTCAGACAAGTTGAATGTTATTCTCACAGCTTTAAACTTGGAAAATCACTGCAAAACAAAGCCATAAATGTTTGGTTATACATTGCATTCCTACCAGAACAGGTTGTACTGTATATGCCCCTTGATCAATGCAATCTGTCATATTCTCTTGTCACCAGCATATCCCTCACTTCCACATATTTTCTTCTAAAACCTAAGGATAAACGCTTGAGGGTTATAGTACATCTAGAGGCATAAATTTTCTAGGGAGAAATAACTTAAAAAATTAAACATTTGCTTAAAATGTGAGGTCCCAAAAGTTCTTTCTTCTCTATACCTCATGGTATAACATGGCCCTGTTTCAGAAGTGAGGCCATTCTTCCTCTTTAATCTCAAATGTACAACTGTACACTGCAAGGCTATTTTCCAGAAATTATTAAAAAAGAGCTGGAAATGAACTGTTTAATGAAAAAAGTTAAAAAGTCAGTAAATAGTTAACTATGCAGAAGAGACTCCTCCTCTCCTAGATGGCAGAGCTTTTGGAATATGTTTTTGAAGCCTGGAGTTTTTTGAGTTTTGCACAAAAATAATGTACACTGATACACTCTACTGAAAAAAAGCAAGTGTGCTCTTTTGCAGATATCACTCTTAATGAGTTTCCTTAATGTTTTAACTGAATTAGCTTTATTCATTAAACAGTATAATAATTACAAAAATAGCTTGCTTGCAATTCTAACTGCTTTTATAATAAATTTGACAACTAGCTTGGGCTGGGACAGGCCACAAAATAACACAGCATCGATACAGGTTCCATCTTAGCATTACATTTACCTGTGCTGAACAAAAGAAATTGCAATAGGCCAGATAAAGAATTGGTTCTAAATACTAAAAATATATCAAGTCCCATGTCTAAAACGTTAGTGAATTTAATATTATTTTCTTTATAGCACCAGTAGATAGAAAATACAAAAGTTCATAAAATTGCATCCAATACACAAGGATATAAATTGAAGATTTCACAAAGTAATTACACTGTTATTCAGTGCAGTTACTGCAAATGCAGTGAGAATACATTCCACTACATATGGGATGTCCTGGTTTAGCCTATGGAATCAAAACAGCAAATTGTTGGAAGCTAATGTTAGTGATCATTTCAGAAAAGAATCACATGCCTGTAACTCTTAACTCCACACTCCCTGTATTCTTTTTTATTCCTTTGGTTACATATCAGCATCAATCTCCTTCCCTTCAACTCTTTAGAAAGAGAGACAGTAAAAATGCAAAAGGTAGAGCTTTATACATTGAATTACACCTGTTATTAACATATAATTTTTTTTTAAAGCAGAACAGCTGTCTCATGCTTACCTTTGACTTGCCTTTACTGTAACAGGCTCTTTTAGTAGCTTCATCACATTGCCACTCCACTGCCTGCAACCAACAGGAATTAGTTAGAAATGCAGGGAACACAGAAATATAAACCTTGGAGCTATCTAAGCCCATGCTTGTGATATATTTCAGACATACTGATAATGAACTGTGGGTGAGTCTATTCATAAATGCCTTATAAGCTTTTTCTCCTTGGAAATGAGTCTTGCTGCTGAAAGTTTTTCAGTGTTTTAATCCAAAAGGAAACTGGCCAACCCCCTGATTCACTGTACTGATCACAACAGCAGAAATAACCAGTTACACTTGACCTTATTTAGCCACTTTTTTGCGAATTTTAAGGTAAGCAGATAGGAACACACAGAAAGGCTAAACCTCTCTCCCCAGCAGAGGTGAGTTGCATCATCACAGTGTCTGAGGACAGCTCTGCTGGAAAGCTTTTCACCATGGGAAAGTGTTCTCTATTGCAGTTTTTGAAGTATTTATCTCAAGCATCAAATGGAGATTTTAGTCTCTAAAGATATGACTGCAGCACTAACCAGACACACTGAAACTTCTATTCAGAGAAAGTAATGGGCAGAGACATACAAGAAAACAGTGAAACAGAGCACTGCAAAGTTGAAGCAATTTATCCTCATTTTTTGAGCTGTCTCACTGCTTAAACAGATTTATACCAGGACTGTAATGCCTAGTCTGCCTTACTATAGTTTCACTGCATGAGTTAATTCCAATTATTTTCATATTTAACACTCAAGAGCTATGACTTATGAACTTTATTGTTCAGTGGAGCAGGCTGTATGCTTGGTGTTTATGTGCCAATACATGTACATATTTGAACGCCTGTATATGCTGTAGAGTCAAAGCACATTTTGAATCAGACTGCATTCTTTCACCTCGACAGTGCACATTCTTATGTTCTTTAGATAAAAATGCCACAAAGCACTTCATATTTTATCAGGAA
Source organism: Hafferia zeledoni (assembly GCA_035583235.1). Lineage (NCBI taxonomy): Eukaryota > Metazoa > Chordata > Aves > Passeriformes > Thamnophilidae > Hafferia > Hafferia zeledoni. The sequence continues at coordinate 78,649,805 of JAWWEV010000083.1, read as the reverse complement.
GAACAGAGATTTCTGAAGTAACCATTGCTCCTTAATTATTGAAATCACAGCCTTTCCATTTTAATTTACAAGGAAATAATGGAAGACCTTTTATCCGGATTTAATATAGGAAACGTTTTGTACCCCTCTTTTAATGGAGACTATATTAATAGCAAGCAGACTCTATAATTAACAATAGGGTAAAAGCCTATTTAAATTAAGGGGCAGATGCCTTCAAAGTATCTGTGTTTCAACAAGCCCAAGAATGAAATTTTTTTATTTCAGGAAAAAAACCCCAACAACCTTATAAAAACTAATGCTATTATTTTTCTTCCCCATCACAAACTTTCCTATTTGCATCATTTGCTTTTGCAAAGCTAAACGACTACAGCATAGTGGGGAATATATTGAAAACTTCTGGAAGAATCCACTTGTGAAAGATCCTAGCATCCATAACAAGCTGTATCCAGCAGCATGAAAGAAATGTCATATGGAGTTAGAAAAAAAGCAGCAATGTGTCATACAAAAAAGCAGCAATGACCCAACTCTTTTGACTCTGTAATGCAAAAAGCAATTCATGTTCTAACAGAGATCACAGTACAAAAGAGTGCTCTTGGATGAGCAACTAAGTTCCCAATCCATTAGGACATGCTGAATCTATATGTTACATGGCACTGGATAGAAGTCTGTAATATGAATATATTATCTCTAAACAACACAAAAAAAAATCAAACACCGGGAGAAATGCAAGAGAGAGTTGCCAGCAGGAGGTCAGAGCAGAAAGACTTAGTGAAATATGGGTGCTTAAAAAGAAGATTTGAATGAAAGTTCTTGCCAAAACTGAAGTGAGAAGATCATGTCGAGCATGAACAGCAAGAAAAAGATTGGGTTAAATGTAAAATGCTTATCAAAAACATGAACAGAAAGAAAAAGATTGGGTTAAATGTAAAATGCTTATCAATGAATAAATTTTCAGGGACAAAATACTCAGCTTGCAATTGGCTCTAAGTCCACAATAAAAGAGTAATTTGAAGGAGAAGGATGTGAAATGCAAAAATTACAGAATGTCACAAATTAAACTATGTAAGTACATTTCTCAGGCACTGAAAATTTTGGAAAAGAAAATCAATAGACTTTGGAGATAGGAAATTCAGAAGCCAAAGTGACAGTTCTTCAAGCTTTTGAAATCTGAGAAAAGCACACAACATGCCTCTGCAAGCAGGTCATGGTTGGAGAATCTGGGAACTCCAAGTGCACAATAATTCAAGTAAAATCTAGGACAATTCAGTCAGAGGCCTTATTAACTCTGACCATAGTGGGAGAACATTGGGACAGCATCTTCCTCTCAATCCCCTCTTCTCAGCAAAGCAATCATAGAGAACCAGAGTATATGCACTTCATAAAAAAATAAAGAGGTGAAGAAAAGCAAACACTTCTATGTTAGCAAAGCCTGGTATCTATTCCTGGAGAGACAGACTCCTTAAAAAGCTTGCTAACTGCCACCCTTCTGAGAAGAAATCAAACATTAAACACTGTGACAATAGAGAGTTGTGGGGCTCTTGGTGGAGCCTGTAGGAGCAGCACAGCCAGTATCACCTTAGCTCAAAAGCAGAGAGCTGAAAACAATCACTGACTGATAGCTTTAGTTAAATACTCTTTTAGGCAGGATAAACATCTTGGCTAGACTTATCAAATATTAATAAAAATTTTACCACCACATCACAAACCCACTAATACTGTTAATAGCATAAACTGAAAATAAACTTTCTTCTCTTTCTTTGACATCCACGCAATGCTCAGATTTAAAAAAACATGTTAAATATTAAAATGTAATGTAATTTTTCTGGATATTATAGTTAATAGCACATACAAGAACACAAATAAAAGAAACTGCTATAACTCTATATAAATACATATGCTTGCAAACTAACTAAATGGCAAATTCTCTGGGAAAACCCTATTAATGAGGAAATATGCCAAAAGGGAGTAATACTGTCTAGACAAGAAATAAGTGCAGACACATTGGTGACAAAGGTAAAGCCCAGTTTTGAAATAATTGTACCTATAGTCCTACAGCCCTGGGTTCCACTGAGAGAGGAGATAGTAACAGAGCAGGCTGCAAATGAAATATAGCACAAAGGCATCTGAAGAGAGCTGCAAAGTTTAAACTGTTGTACTTGGTCCCTAAAGCTTTCTAAGTTCAGTAATGCAGACAAACATTTCTATTTAGAAAGGTTGGGGGGTTTTTTTTGGGTTTTTTTTTAATCGCTAGTAAATTTGTGGGAGTTTTCTACAGAAAGGAAATTTAGATATTCAACACAGTTTTCTGGTTATTTACAAGGGGAAGACAGGTAGAAAACTCCTCAAGCTAAATGTCATTTCAATGCGGGAAAAAAAGAGGAGAAAAATGTGTCCTGAATCTTCAATACATAAAGACAAAACAAAATGTTCCAACAGAATAATAGCAATGTGGGTTTTGCCAGCAGAAGACTAAGACTTTGAAGTTTTCATTCGGAAAGACTGGGTGGACACATGGATTGCAATATTTTAGAAAGGAAGAGAAAAACCATGTTTTAAGGATTTTACTGTTGCCCGCTGCTTCCATTAAATTGACATATTCTCCTGTTTAACACTGATTGCTGACACTTCCATGAAGTTCAGATGAGTTGCACAGATATGCCATGCATCCCATGTTGGGTATTTGATTCACTATGATTTTCATTTTGTTAAGGTATTTTCTGTTCTACATTTCTTAATAAGAAGCTCCAATTTTCACATGCGAAATACAACCCGCAGCATTCCATGTACTGGTTTTAAATAATATTATAATTCTACTTGAGCTGGCAACAAAATTTATTGAACCAAATTATAGACACTAAAGTTTGTTTGCTACGGGGAAAGAGGAAACAGGGGTTTGAAACTCAGTGCCAGAGAAAATAAGGACAGGCAATACACAGCTGCTGCTACACATCTCCTAAGAACACAGCTGAATAGGTTAAGGAGTAGGATTTAAGTTGGCGCATCAGTCTGTTTCTGATAGGAAGCTGACAATATTTACTGTGACATGGCTTTCATAAATCCTGCAATCAATATGGTCTTTCAAACACCTCTATAAATTCCATGTCTTGGCCTAGTTTGTTCCTAATTTCCCAGGCTTCAGCATAACTATATTGTAGCATACATAAATAAACCTTAATTATGTAAAGTAGTGAGATTTTCAGCACTGTGGAAGTCAGTGTGGCCAACTCTAAAGACTAAACTTGAAAGGTACAACTTGAACTTGAATCCAGCAGACTCCAGTGAGGATGTCACATTAACTTTTGAGCATATACTGTTTTCTTCAATTAAATACATGAACTGCAAAGCTCCATACAGATGTGACATAAAATCAGACTGAACAAAAACTAGGCTTTGGGGCACACTTAGCTCCAGCCTTGAACTCAAGTTTCAAACCGATGGCAGGCATCTTTTTATAAAAGCTAAATTGCAAATAACTGTATCAGTGTTTTAAACATAACATCACTGATGTTAGTAAAGAACTTCAAAAACTTCAGAAGAAATTTCTCCTGGCATTTTCAAGGGGTAGGAGGAGGAGAGACATTCCAGCCAGACAAAAAGTAAATTCTAACTCGAGATATACAATGAAACATTTATCTTCAAAATGAAGAAAAATATGCATCCAACACTCATATATGATAAACTTAAAAATTACAGTATTAAAATTACTAATATTCTTTGGAACAACAAATATATTTTAGTAAATTCTCTGGATGAGCAACAAGAGTCCTGCTTAGAAGTTCAACTATTTTATCTTCAGCAGGCAAACTATCTATCTTCAAAGAAATTCACTCCAATGAAAACTGAAAGATAATATCAAATCTAAACTGATTTATCCAAATACATCTGAAGAACGCTAAAAGAGAAGCATGGAAAGTGTAGAAACAGTAAATAATGTTCATAAAAGTATCTGTCAAGGGCTTCTTTTACATTCCCAACATGCAGCAACAAATGAAGTCCCCAGGCAAGACATCTGGAGGTCCCTTCCAACCTAAATTATTATGTCATTTTCCAGAAAAATTACAAAATACACAGGGAAAAAAAAAAATCAAAGCCCTAAGTAATTAACTTTCATATAGCCTCTTTCGATAATTCTGACTTTAATTACTAAATGTAGACAGGAAATTTGAAATTTGAACACAGTCAAGAAAGGTCTGGTCAATTACAATGATTTAAGTGAGAGATGGATTAGTTTTACTGACAGGTCAAGAAATAACATGTGACTTTTGCCTACAGTGGAAGCTGCACACATAACTGAGTACAATCATACCTCCTGGAAGAACTGTGCTCCTATAGCTACACAGATAGTCAAAACACATACAGGTAGACAGGTATACATTAATATATATATTTTTATATATGAACATATTTGGAGTGTAGAAACAGGATCTACTTTTTCATTTCATAGTGAAAGAAGTTAATTAGTCAAGAACCAAGAAATGAACAGAACAGTATTCCAGACAGATGGTCCAGCACTTCTTAGGCAGATGGCTCTGCTAATTAGATACTGGCAAAAATAACATTAAAGAAGACGGTTTAATTGCACAATGCCAAAACCTAACAACTACATGATATTTCCTTTTTTCTTTTTTCATTATGTGCTTGCTTCCATCTCCTGTATCATGTATTTAAACAATACTCTGGGGAGTTGGGATATAACAGCAATAACCATAATAATATATGTCAACAAACATGAGTAATATTGCCTTACTGTTCACATCAGTCCAGCAATGAAAAGGCTTCAAAATGTTTGGACTTGTTTGGCTAGGGTGTCTCGCAGCCTGCCTAATTAGCTCCCAATGAACATGTATGCTGGATTCCAAAAGCTGAATTTAAACAGGCCATAAAGCAAGTGTCAGGATTGTAAACCTAAAGAAAGAATGTAGCCACAGAGCAGTATAGCAGCAAGACATTAGCAGCAAATTAGCAGCCACAGAGTTCGTGGTGGTTTTGATGGTTACCAGAAATTTTAAGGCATGCTTTGGTATAATGACATCCTTGCTTCCAGCAAATATGTAAAGCCACTTAAGGAAGATTTATACCTCTCTCTACTTCACAGGAAGCCTTTTCCTTGCTTTCCACAGAGTCATGACCTCCTGTCCTTGCAGCCATTGTTGCTGGAGATGCCCATCTTGCCAACAGGCTCCTGACAAACAACTTCGGACAGTGGTCACCTTCTGAGTGAAAAACTAGTCAAATATTAAAAAGGGGCTTCCCTTTAACACAGCCTTCCCTTTTGGCTGACAAATAAAGGAAAAGCTGGTTTCTGGGGATTTAAGGCATCCTGGTTAGGCTTTCACACAAAGTGATAGGCCAGCAGCTTATACAAGAAGTCCAACACCATATGGACAACTTTACTAATTGGCTACAGTCACTGCAGTATTTTGCCACCAATTTTTTTTTGCCACATGGAAAAGCCAGGTTTCCTGGGAATAACATCATGTGTGTTTTCATTTGTTCAGAACCAGCTTTTACTGTTCATCCACAGTTAAAAAATACAGCTTCTTATAAAGTAAGCACTGTGAAAGATAATGAAATAAATATAAAATCATGCTTGCATTTTCCAGGGTTTGGAATTCAGTTAGAACTGAGATCCCCTGACAGATATATAATTTTGTACTTAAACCAAGTAATATCTGAAGCTTTATATGGCTTCAAGGAGCTGATGTCAACTTAATTTTATTTCAAATATACTAGCCTGGAGTATATAAAAAAGTGAGAAGTACATACCCTGACAATTCATGAAGCAGCCAAAGTTTTAATCAGCTGATTTTATTGACTATGCGAATAAACAGTTGTTGAAAATTGTCAGAGTTATTATAGTAAAATTAGAAGAAAAATTTAAGCATATTAAAGAAGAATTTATTGCTACTAAGACTTTCACAAACCCTCAGCATTGGGCTACTCTACTGACAAGGACACAGGACTCAGCCCAAGGCTGAGCTTTCATAAATGCCACCTACCCATCCAACTGCGTGTTACCCTCTTGGTCTTCTGTCAAGACTTCAAAGTGTCACAAAATATCCATTTGGTTTACATTTAACAGAGACAGATTTATAAAGGAAAATAAAGTTCCAAACCTAGAAGTTAGCAACTCAAAACTTAAAGTATATTTGCAACTAGGATTTTCAGTCCTGCTCCCAAGAGAGTTACTAAGAAAAAATGAAACTGTTGCACTGTGACTTTCAAAGTTTTTATAGTTCCAATCTGGCATTTTGAGGCTTTTACAGTTTTTATGGACATTTAAAAATTGAATGCAGGATTGTGCTGAAGGGGTAAAACAACAAAATGTTCTTGCACTACCAAACTTGGCAGCCATTCAGCAGGTAGGAATGAGATTTCATAACACCTTTTTTAATGCACATTCTGAAATTATACTACATATAGTAAATTTAATGTATTGAATAAATTACATATGAATCCTTTAAGATTTAGCATCTGTGTTAGCACATTGAGTTTTGAAGTGTTTCCTGCTTTTTGGCAAATAAGATTTATTTTAGTAGGCTCCAAGACTTTTTGAAAGCAGTATTTCATGTTTCTTTTTTTTTTTTTTTTTTTTTAAATCAAGTGTTTTAAACTTTTAGATGCTGACTGGCCAGGATTCCCTTCATTCCAAATAATGGAACTTCAATATAATTTCATACTTCTCATACTTCTCAACCTTCTAAGGTTAAGAACAGAGTAAGTGGTTGAAAGAAACCCCTGGCACTGGAGTGCCACAAAAAGTTCCTTTGCATCTTGAGCATAGCAAACAGAAGTGTTTGGGTTTTTTTTCTTTTTCCTGTACACCTGCTCATTGCTATTAAAAACCATGGAAATTGGAAGGAAGAGACAGCATGGAATGTGGGCCATCCTGCCCACTGCTAACTCACTGTTCAAGACAGTCACACAGATGTTGGATGCCAAGACATCAGCCCTCCTTAACTTCGAGCCACAGACAGTCAAGGAGAGTTCAGAAGACTTGGTGCAAATCAAAAACCTTCTTGAAATAATTTCTAAGAGACAGAGCCAACACACTATATCTTGTCCCTGGGATGTCAAAGATACCAGATATGAGCCAAAAAAATTCAGATGGGCCTGAGAGATATGATGGAGGATTCAATTTGTAACACCTTCTAAGTCATATTAAACAATTGAGACTACAAAAAAAAATGTATTTATATATGTATGTATATAATTTTGTACATAATTTCACATTAGGTACAGAACAATAATTTTATGCCAATTTCCATTTGTCTTTTATACTTATTTATTTAAATAGTTTTGTCATTAGGCTTTAGAGATGGAAGGCTTGATTCTGTTAATAGTAATACCTTTCTTCAGTTTTAAAGAAAATACTACACTTTACAATTACTGTTATTTGCAATAATAAACATAACTTTTAAAGTTAACCTAAAAATGGTGTCTCAGAAGAGCGCAGAGACAAAAATGGCTTAAGAATCTTTAACATATATGTTTTTCCATTAAATATGCAACCAAATCCAGATAAGAAGATTTTAGATAGATGGAAGCAGAGTGGAAATAGAATGCTAACGACAAAGGAAATACAAGAATCACCATTTCATGTGGCTTGTCCAGTGAAAAGCTAATGGAAAAATACATGTTTCAAAAGCAAGAAGACACAAATACGAGATTTTCTACATTCTTCTAGTTAAATTAATTGATCAGAAAAGCAACTGTGAAAATCAAGCTTGATTTTTCTTTCCACCTAAAGATAACACATAGATATACAAGCCATTTAGAAAGTCGATGGGGCAAAATGGAACACAGTTAAGAAAAAACACCACCACATTTCTAAAGAGTTGGGAACACAGCTGATGGCAACACAATCAACAGTTCCCTTAGAAAAAAGGCAATTTCAATTTTGCTTATGTTTACTTAAAATTAATTTGCTTACATTTGACAAATGTTAAAATAATCTGAGAAATAAAATAAAGGAATAAATGAAGAAATAAAAAGTAAAGAGACACATAAATGAGTGTCATCAACACATAGATAATATCATGAGCTGTGGAGTGAGACAAACAAAAGAAGAGCAAGCTGAGAAAAATTCTCATTAAATACAAAGCGCAAAAGATACTTATTAATATCAGAAATCTTGAACCTATAGTGTAGCTGCACTATACAGCTGCACTGCATTATACAGATAACAAGAATGAGCAAGACAAACAGGAGCCACAGGACTAAGGAGAGTACATGATACAAGTATGAAAATGTCTTCAAGGGAATATCATGCACTTCAATTGCAATGGAAGGAGTAGTGGGAACAAGGGGGCCCATAACCCAACTTTAAATCATCACTTCATTATGAAGATTTGAGATAACAGTGAAGCTATTAAAAAGCCCAAATACTATTCCTTTTTCTCTTGTTTTGACACAAGCGAACGGTCTGGAGCAATGTCAATGATTCATTGAACTTTGCACCTCTAGGTTACATGTTGAACATGACTCAAATCATTAATTAGTGGAGGTCAGTGACATCTGGCAACCTCGTATTAGCAATATTAAATGGGTGGGCAATTTCTATCCAGTTTCTATACAACAAACACTCAGATCCAAACTGGTCATTTTTGCAGAGACAATAGAACAGCTGCTTAGAGGGAAAACATACCTTAGTTACATATAAATCATAGAATCATAGAATCAATTGGGTTGGAAAAGACCTTCAAGATCATCAAGTCCAACCCTTGGTCCAACTCCAGTC
>JAWWEV010000083.1:78570854-78640965 GCA_035583235.1 Hafferia zeledoni | reverse complement strand
AATTTCCCCTGGCAGAGCTTGAGCCCGTGCCCCCTTGTCCTATTGCTGAGTGCCTGGGAGAAGAGACCAACGCCCACCTGGCTAGAACTTCCCTTCAGGTAGGTGTTTACCTCATTCTACATTGACAAGGAATCTTGGGAAAGCAGTCATTGAAACAATCATCATCATCATAATGCTTTGTCTCCAACTTTTCCCCTCATATTTCCCTCCCTGATGACTTCATATTTCAGTAGAGATGATTTGTAGGAAGTTCTACTCAACCTTTAGATTCAGAGACCTCAAGTGTTGAGAAAAGCATCTCCAAAATTTCAGTGACTCGCAGAAATTTTAGAAAACATCTCACACAGGGAGCTCAATTGAAGAAATTTATTTCTGAACCAGCTGTACAATATTCTCCTCCTCCTGTAGCCTCTCTTCTATTTTTCCTGATTTCATTGCTACATAGGAAGAACAATATTGTATTTTGTTTTTTTCTCCCAGTGCAGCTGAAAGCTTGCTGGAAGTAACTACAAAAACATGAAAAATAAAGCTCAGTCAACAGGATGCTCAGTGCAACTGTTAATAAGGCGCTTCTGTGCAGCCTTGGGGCTCTTATTTCTTCTTGCAGATATCACCAGCTTTCTCCTTTCAAATTACACCTTATTAGCAATTTGTCCCCTGATGGGTATGTTATAGCTCTTAGCTTTTTAACAGTGGTTTATACCAGATGCTAGTTTATAATTATAAACAGAAAGTAACAAAACCTATTTTATTACTAGGAATTATTTCTTTAAAGTTCTCTTGTCCTTTTTCTGCTGAAGTGAAGCCTTTGAATTCAGTGTTCCAAACCCCAGAGCTTTTACTATAGCAAAGCACTCCAAAATCAAAGCGAGCTTTGTCTAAGAAGAGAAGAAAGGCAAGAAATTGTAAACAGTCTCAATCTCCACTATAGAAAAAGGACAGATTCTGCACAGTAGTTTGTAATAGGAAACCCCCTTAGTCTGAACTACTGAAGAACTTGAGAATTAGACCAAAGTCAACTCATTTTAGCTTCTACTGTGAATAGTGTAATGGATTTGAAATTCAGATCAGGCTATTCTGAGAGCACCTCTACAAAACAGCAAAGTCAAAAAGGTCCAAGTAGTCAAAATTATTTTTCTATTTTAAGTTCAAGTTATATAAACCCAGAGATTTCTCAGTGTTCTTAAGGGAAAAAATAAAGGATAATCTTTATTAAAAAACCCCAACAACAAACAAAACAATAGAAAAAACACCACTGGATTTTTATCTGCCTTAAACTGCAGGGAGGAATATGTTTTATTTCCAAAAAAATCAATGCCACAAACATTTGCTTAGCATTTTCCACAACAGTCAGTGTGATCCTCACTTAAGAAGCTCCAGGTAAATCAAAATTCACAAAGTTCAAGAAGTAAGGCTCATGCTTTCAAAAGATACTTTGAGATTTTAATAGCAACATTCTGAATAGTCTATTAGTCTTCTTGCAGATTCTGTAACCTTTCCTTGCAGTGGAGGGTTTTTGCAATGGAAAACACCTCCTGAAATTTTTCAATGCTTCTGAAATTATCCAGTTCTTTTTCCCAAATTATGGGTAATTCAAGCTCTCACAGAGAGCCCAAGACTCATGGCAAAGCTTGCACCTACAGACAAGTCTCCTTCACTCTGAAAGCTGAATGACTACAAATCAAAAAGAATTAAAACTAATCTGGAAATGCAAGCAAGTGTATTTCAACCTCAGGGAGGATATTTGATGTCTAAACTCAGACAGAACCAAACCAAACTTTCCTGCAATGACTTTTCTCAAAGCACACTTCAGCCCTGAACTTTCAAGGGTTTCACAGCACGGAGTCTTATACTACCTGGGATCTTCAAGGAGAGAATAGGGCTTTACCTGAAGTTGCCTGCAGCAGTAGGATAAGAGTCTATATTAAAGAAAAGAGATGAATAGCTGCATTTTACGTTTGCAATACACGAACTGTCCTACAAAAAAAGGAGCAAGCACATCAGTCAATCTTGCTTGCTCCATGTGGCAAAGAAAAACCTCAGTAGAGACATCCTTTTGGCCTGCATGTTAGCTGCGACTGAGAACCTACACAACCATCTCCTCAAGCACAACAGAAATTTCATGTCAGCAACATAAGTCCCGTCTCACTAGCAGATCTTTTGAAGGACAACACACACGTAACTTTTCAGATAGATTAAAATAATGTATTCTTCCCTACCCATATTCCTAGAAATAGCACAACTTTTGGCTACGTTCATACAGACCATCAGTATTCTGTGTTAAACATGGAGCTTTGAAATCAGGTATTTCAATATCATTCTTAATCTCAGTTTCTGGAGAAAGCAGAGGTAAGGCAGAACATTGTGTTGCCAATAAAAAAATAGAGTCTGATGGTCAGAAATAGACAAATCTAAAACAATTCCCCATAAGCACCCCCATCTTTTCACATGAACAAATTCATCCCTTCAGTCTGGACTCCTCTATCTCCTCCCCACCAGCAGCACAGGGGCATAGGGAATAGGAACCCATAATCTGCCACACTGTCCTCCTCACACTTTTCCCAATTCCCTACAACATCCATAGTTAGAGATTTTCTTTTAAGCCAAAATTATTTTTAAAGTTGCAGTTCTCTTAGAAAACAGTTCCCATTAATCCCACAAAATCGATTCTACAGTGAGCTGTGGCAGATAAATTTCAATGTGAGTTGTATGCCAGCAAGCAGCAGCCACTCCTCTGAGAAACAGAAGAAATAAAATTCCCAAAGATTTGAATGTCATGTCATTCCATTTTGAAATTATCATATGGTTGTATATATAATAGAAATATATGTATGTTCCATTCAGCAGTTTTTTGGTAATAGCTTGAATGTTGCTGTCTTCAAATCACCTAAAATCCAATGTGAATATCTTCGTTCATGATGCTCTCCACTGGTCAGGAATCAGTTTTGGGGGAAAAAAGCATTCTCTCACTTTAACTCTTAAAAGTATTAATTCTGATGTATACCTTCTTGTACCTCATTTTATTTTTAATCACTCTTCTCAAAATATATGCCTGCTCCTATTCTTACACAACGGATTGGATTAGATTAACCAATAGACCTTTACTAAAATAATCTGCTTCAAACTCTTCTTGGTACTTCACATCTTTCTGAAACCCCACCACTTAGCTAGAGAGAGAAATAGGAACAAATTAAGATTTTTATAAAAATGAAAGTGCATGAAAATAAACTTTTTCAATTGCTCTATTTGCAAAACTTTTCTATCCCTTTCTTCCACACACATAATCACAAAGCAATTGGGCTGAAAATAAGATAACATAATAGGCAGCTTTTGGAGAAGTTCTGTTCTGTGTATGACTGGAAAAAACTTCCGATTTTACAAAGTCATTAGGGTAGCAGAACAGAATTAAAATTTTGAATGTATGTGCACTTTTTATCTCATTTTTCTGGGACAATTAAATAACATCTCAATAACTTTATAGTGATGGCACATGTCCTCAGGCAAGAAAAGTCAATCGTTCAAAACAAAGTCTTCTGTCCATAAAAAAAGAAAAAATGCCCTTGGCAAGAATACCATGCATTCCCTAAAAGAAAAACTGCTAGTACTAGCAACAACAGTAACAGTAAAACCAAAAATAGTAATATTGAAGCACATGAGTTAACAATACAAGAAAAAGGGGATACCCTAAAATGAGATGGGTATATGCTTCATTTTAGAGCAGTGACTGCCCTCCTTTACACCCGGAACTGCTAGAGCAGAACACTCAAAGCACAGCTGTATTAACAGAATATTAAAGCACCTAAACTAAAAGTAATGCAGAATAAAAACTATCATAACAACGAACAAAAGTAGGAAGAACAAGAGGAAGATGTAAGACTTTCTTTGCTAGTTTTCATCTACTCTTACTTCACTGCCCCAAATCTGCTGACAGAAAAACTGCTGCACTGGATTAGCGTCAGTTAGAAATTAATTTTTTACTCAGCAATCAAATTCCTTCCTTCTCCACATACCCACAAACTCCTCTATAGTGAATTAACTTACTAAATTTGCTAAATAAATCAGTACATTTTAACTTCCCCATCCTGCAACCCACCAAAGGTCTCCTAATGCTCACAGGAGCTACTTCTAGTATACAGTAGTCATCAATAAATAAAAACTTATCTCAATAAATGGAGTAATTCATCTGCAATGTTTTTAATCTCAATCTGAATTAAATACAAAATCATGTCTGATGTTGTGCTAGCTGAAATTTATTTTCTAACATACATTATTCTTCTAGTATAGATGTAGCTTGTCATGTCTTACTGTCAAAGAATGCTAGTTTTCCAAACATGATAAGCCAAGCAGTAATCTCAATCATTTGGGTGTTCTTGTTTTAATGAAGAGAGATTGGTATCTCAAGAATCCTGGGGGGATAATGCAAATGTGATGCAAGGCAGAGCACAGATAACAATTCTGACTTGGTAACAGACAGAACATATTTAAAATGCATGCTTGCGAATCCCTCCCACTGTCACCACCACAATAACATCTTTTATCAAAGTTTTGTCTATTTTAGGAGGTTGGTTCTCCACAAATGCTATTCTGTTCTGATTCAATTCCAAACTGCAACATGCACTGGAATAAATCTGAACAGTACAACAAATCAAAAATGTCAACAGGTTGGCTACTTTCTGCACAAAAAAGCCAAATGTACTTTGCTGCACAGGGAGTACAGAGGGAGTTTCTTTCATATCTTAGCAAAGCAAGTCAATGCAATTCTAATTTATATTCCCACACTGCACATTTCATGAACGCTCCTCAAGCTAAACACCACAAACGAAACCAAGACTGGATGCAGTGATGGCACTAGCTAATATTACTGGTAATCTCACAGACAAAATATGCTGTATCTCTGAACAGGCAGAATATCTCATCATTATACATGTGCCCCAGCGAGCAGACAAAACAAGCATCCTTAGGTCTTTTCTGAGAAAATTGCATGCTGCAGTTGGGTTCACTCTAAATGGCTATAAAGGGACAGTGAACTGTTAAAGATTTAGGTAAAAGTATTTAGGAATCTAATCTGTTGAGATGACCTTCAGACACACTCCAGAACAGTACTGTGCCCAAGAAAGGTCACCAAGTGATGTAGCAGGTGAGTGAGCAGAAGGAAAGGAAAATGATCCAATGCTGGGTTCTCTTTCCCTATGCTAATGTATGGGAGCAAAGAAGTCAACAAAAAGAAGTGAGGTACAGTAGAGATTTTATCACTGTGTGTTTCACAAAGGAAGCTGAGACACATTTAGAGGGATCCATAGCCCATGCTATGCATCATCTTCAAAGTTACTTACGGAAACAAAATAAGGCTACAGATGGAAAGATAAAATAGAAAACCTCTCTCTGGTGATCTGCTAGGAAGAGACTGGGATACGTAAATGAGCATCCTCTCCAGTAAAACAGGTAGTTTTCCCAAACACACATTGTAAGGGATGCTACGAAAGTGCAGGAGCAATGACAGGCTTAAACTACCCTCAGAAACTCTGGGTATGCATTACACTTAAGCCTGGCAGCCAGACTAACTTGTTAGACACAAATCAAGGATTTTGTGAAGCAACTTAACATGAGGACGAAGAGTGAAGAAGCAACACTTAATTCTTTTTCTGAGTAGCATGCAGTAATAGCACTTTAATAGCAACTAATATGTAGTTAGATTCAGCATCACCACAAAAACATCTGAATACACAAATCCACTACAGCATGTTGTGCTTCATAGTAGGGAACTCCAGGATGAAGCAGATTCATAAAAAGGACCTAAGTGAGGCAGCTGAGAGTTAAAGTTTTGCAGGCAGCATTCAAGAATACACCAAGCTGGAGACACAGGATAAAGGAATACTACCTATCAAAAAAAAAAAAAAAAATCCCCCCAAAAGACAAGGGGAAGTGCAACAGTTAGCTTGGCATAGATTAACAACAGGACAGAATTAGTTAGCAAAAAGGAGTAAGCATCCTTCAAAAACTAAAGCAGTGTCAAAATGGAGAAAACAAAAGCCATAAATATTACAAATAAATCCTTTTCCAAACACATTAAAAGCAGGAATTGTAACAGTTCAAATAAGCACTAAATTATCAAAGAAATGTTTAAGAAGATAAAGCCACACTAGGAAAATAACACATTTCTCCCCCTGACCAAGTTCATCATGGCAGAGCTTAAGGAAGTTCTCATCCCAAAATGGGTAGGGTTGCTCATGAAAAACTCTGATCTCAAATCATAGTGTTGTTACAAGGGGCTATAGAATACAGAACAAAACTGAAAAACAACACATTTTCAGGATGCTTATTTATGCAAGAATATTAAAAGTAATCCAGAGATGAAAGCACTGAACTACAAAGCACTGTATGACCCTTAGTTACAACTGCTTTGGCACCTGGGGTCTGGAAGACAGCAAAGGTAATACACATTTTTAAAATGGCCTCCAGGAAGATCCAAGAATCTGGCAGTACTGATGTCTATATCAAGCAAATTAAAAAAAAAAAAAAAAAAAAAAAAAAAAAAAAGAAGAAGAAAAAAGAAATATAGTGAACAAAAACACAAGCCCTGTTATGTGAATTCAACAACCTTCACTTGTAAGCTGTCCAGGAGATTTCTGAAATACACTGATGACAATTCCTTGATAAAGCTGAGTGCCAGCCCAACCAGAGATCATCTTATGAATTTGTTTTTATGAAATAGGCATGTGAAAGGTGAGGTCTGCCTTGGCTGCAGTGATCAGCGTGGGGTTGACAATTTTGAGAAGAGCAAGTAAAACAAATAGTACAACTACAGCCATGGACTTCAGAATAGCAGATATCAGCTTGTTTAGGGATCTTCTTGGCTCTGTCCCATGTAAGATTGGTTTGAAAGGCACAGGGCATCAGAATACCTGGTTGATGCACAGGAAAAACTCACATCGTAAGACTGGCCCACTCCAACATTCAGATATCTGAGCACAGGAGAAAGCCAACACATGTCAACATGTGGAGATGCCTGATGAAGATGAAACACAAAAACGAAATATATAGAAGGTGGAAGAAAGTATAAACTCTCCATGAAAAATCTAGAGGCATTGCCTGAATATGCAGGAATGGAACAAGGAAAAATAAAAATCACCCATACTCAAAACCAGGATGGAAAGTGAATAGCATCAGAAAGATGTCTGCAAGTACACCAGCTCATGGTTCAGAAGAGAGGGGAGATGATGAAAAGTGGCACAAGAAAACCCAAACCCCAAACCCTGAGGTACTTAGTGCCTTCTTTGCCGTAGCTTTCACCGTTAAGCCCTGTCCGCAGATGTCAGCATCCTGAGCCTCCTTGCATAGTCTGTGGAAGAAAAGCATTACTAAAATGCAGAGGAAGATCAGAGTTAGGAGACGTCTAAACTAACAGAATATAACTAAACTAACTATACAAGTCCATGAGACCAGATTAGAAGCTAAGTAGTACCAAAGGAGTTTACCAAAGCCATTGCAAAGCCAACGTTTATCAAATTTGCAAGGAAACAACCAGCATGAATCTGACAATGGAAAGTTGCCCCTTACCAACCTGATTGCCTTTGATGAGAGCTGAGCCCACTGTTTTACCTTACCTTCTTCTGTTGTATCCTTACAGTTCAGCTACTGACTAGATTAACAGATGATAACACAAGGGAAAGATGTCTGAATCATGAGGTTTAAAGGGCTGCTGCATTCAGTAGCACAGAATCCAACTGGTAACCAGTTATCAGTGAGTTGAAGATTTGTGCCAATAGTATTTAATGTCTTTATTAATAACCCATATAATGGGACAGAGTGCACTCTCGGTGGGTTCATGAATTCCAGAAAAATCAGAGAAAATGGGAGACCAAAATGCTGGAGAGCTCAAAATGCTCTGTTTATTTCAGAGGCACCTCAACAACCTGGAGAAATATGCTGACAAGAGCCTCATTAAGCACAATATAGTCCAAGTCCTGTACCTGGAATGGAATAACCTCCTAAAAAAGCACTGTCTAGAAAAACAGATATGGGTACAGACAATGTATGATTGAAGAATATTCAGAACGATACAGTCTGTTTGGATTTGCAACAGGCATTAGGCAAGTTCTCTTATCAAAGGACCTTGAAGAACCACTTCAGGACAATCAGGGCACAAGGGAAGTTTCTTCAATGTATAAAGAGGTTAAAAAGTAGGTGGGTAGGTATATGGTTAATTTTCAGAGGGGAGTAGGTCAGCACTTGAGATCCACAGTAACCTACAGAAGAATTCATCCATGCTGAACATATCCTGAGGTGATGTTGAGAAGAGAATGAACGGTGAAGTGACAATAAAGGCACCAAGTTATTAAGATTAGCAAAGAACTGACTGCATAGAGTTCCAGGAAACCCTTACAAATCTGAATGGCTATATTTACTTAATTTGCAGTTTTAATAAATGAAGTGTTGCACACCAGGAAAAACTATCTTAACTAGTCAAATTATTTAATTTCATTTGTTCTGTGATAAGCTCTGAACAGAACAATACTATTCAAAATCAAAATACAAAAAAAAAAAAAATTAAGAATAAATTATGAGAAGTACAAACCAGACAACATCACTGTACCATGGAACAAATCCATTTGCCCTCTTGTTTTGAATAATTTGTGCATTTCTGTCCCAACTCACAATTTGAATTTTAAAGTAAAACTAGGAAAGATGAATAGGAAGGGGACAAAAGACCTCAGCTTTTTGTGTTTTCTTTACAGAGTAGGATTAAATAGACTGATTCCTCAGCCCAGAAAAAAAGGCATCTGATGAGCGAGGTAACACAACAGTTACACAATCATGAGAAAGGTTCACTGTTCACTGATTTTTAAAATTAAAAGTGTATTCACTGTTCTTTGAATAGTAAAGAATATTTAAACATATAAAACCCAGAAATCCTTTATTCATATGATGAGCTGCAGAATTCTCTTCTATAGGACAATGAAGACACAAAACGTGAGTTAAATGTCACAGGGTTAAATTGATACAAAAATATCCCTCCGGTAAGTGAGCTCTAGATTAAATCTGCCCTTCTCTCAGTACTTTATTCTATTTTGTGCTACAAAGCCAACTCAAACACAGAAAATTATTTAATTATTATTAAGATTTATGCCACTGAGTAGTGTGATTTTTTTCCTGTGGTTACCCCACTTTGAAAATCCCTTATGACAGCTGAAAAGCTGACTGTATAAAAACCCATCCAAGACACTGCCTTCATGTCAGGAAGCATCTGGGTTCAAATAGCTGAGAAAGTTTTCTAAGGAACTATCATTATGAATTTAAACTTTTTCCAGGCACCTGCTGCAGGCTGAAGACAAGAGAGTAGAGCAGGTGTGATCTGACCCTGTATTAGAATCCATACAACCTTCTAATTCCAACTCCAAATACAGAGATATCACCCAGTATTTATCTTAAGTTACTTCAAATGAGCAATAAACTTTCACCAAAATTATATATTTTGATACTCTTTAAAAAGAATTTCAGCAAAATTGAAAGAAAATTGAACATCATTTATAATTAATATCACTAAATTTATTCTTCACAGCAAGGGAAATAATATGAAATGCTTACCAAATATGGACCAAGTGTGGGGCATTTTTTAATTAAAGTAATAAAATCTAGAATCAAAATCCTATCTTAAGCCTTGAGTACACCTGAAATGTGTTCTGTTTTTATTGTAACATCCAAGTTCCAGCAGCACACACTGCCTCTTCTTCCCTCAGATGTTATTTATTTTACACTGGAAGCACTTTTCCAGTGACTTAGAATCTGTTCCTTTCTAGGCAGGTAATGAGTCAGAGCTCATAATCATGTGAGCTGAAGCTGAATATGTTTCTATCTATGAATATGAGTTTCTATCTGTGTGTTTGTATCTATGTTTCTGTAGAAACTTCTTTCTACAGAAGTTTCCCTTATGCAAAATTTTGCATATTATGCACATTTGCTTTTCCAAATTGCTTTGTTTGATTCAAAGTAGAGGAAAGAACATCTAGAAATTGTTCTGTGTCCTGTCTGAAAAATGAAAGACCTGTTTTCTTGTTGCCTGGCTACAGTCTGTATCCACGCTGGTGCCAGTGCAATAAACAGATTCTTGCTATCTGCACTGGCCTTTTTTAGTTTGCAACTCCTGCTAGGAGAAGTCAGGGATATGTAATACACATTCACTGCTGACATTTAGATCTGGTTGGAGCAGGCTGTTGTTTGCTGTTTGAGGAGGGGAAAAAGGCTGAGGACGAAATATGCTGGATGCTGTCCCACAAAGACAGTAAGAAAAGACATCACCAAAAGAAGAGATTAGACTTTCCCTTGGGTCTTGGGGGACAGGGATTCCTAAAGCTGGTCTTACTAGCAAAATCTGGGGTAAAGGCAGGACTGAGTACCTTGGCCTTTTCCATGTCATTTTTCACCAATCCCTCTTGCCCATTCAGCAATGAGATCACATTTGTCCAACTCTCCCTTTTGCTGCTGAGGTGCTTGTAGAATCCTTTGTTGCTTTTAACATTTGTTCCCAGATTCAACTCAAGTCAACCTTTGCTTTCCTAAGCCTATACCTGCAAGATCAGAAAACTACCCTACTCTTCTCCTGTGTCACCTGCCCCATCTTTCATCTTCTGTAGAATTTGTTTTCAGGTCATCTGAGTTCAGTTAGGAGCTCCTTACTCACCCATGCACTCCCTTGCACATCCATTTCTAGTTGCCATACATATTTTCAGTAGTAAAAGTCCAAATACAGTACTTTTTGTGGGGAAAAAACAAACAAACAAACAAAACCAAACGAAAAACAGCCAGCTATTTCAAATTAGTAACACCAACTTTGGGTTTTGGTATTCACTTTCTGGTGCTCGAGTGCCTTGGCACTGCATTGATTGCATTGAAGTGCTAGCCACCTGTCTCCACTTACTAGGCACCAGTCCAGGAATCATTTCACTGTGTTGTTTCTGTTTAAGCCTTTGCTATGCCTTGCCCTTGTTCCATATAATAAATAGGTTCACTGTCTCATGGAACTATGTATGGATGTGCCAGGCAAAAGTATCATGTGTGAAATAGATGCTGAAGTCAGATCTTTTAATTTATCACAATGAATAATGAAAGTAACATCCCACATTTCAAAGTACTCACCAAATAAAAGAGGAACGGATTTGTTTCTGGGGTACATTCTAAAAATCAAAATATAATCCAATTGTGATGTTAGCAAATCCAAGCCCTGAAGGTAAAGGGAATAAGTGTCTAAAAACTCACAGAGAAATACAAGTTAGCATTTGTAAATCCAAATGGAATGATAAATTTCAGAGTTATTTCAGTTTCAGAGTTCTTTTTATCTAGCTAACATTTTTGAGCCAATCTAGCTGCACTTTTGCCTACCAATTTTTACCTGAAAGCTTATACCTATGTAAAACCTATAAAGTACCTCCCTTCCATTCTTCCTGTCCTGATCAAAGCATTTCTGCTTGCCAGCACAACCCTGCAACAGCCAGCAGGACAGAACTATAAAAACAATGGATATTTCAGTTTGCCTGCCAAAGCAAATATAAAAATTTTGTTGTTTATTCTTCTAATTAATTCAATATCAACTGAATGCATAATTTAATCCAAAATTTTTAGACCACCTTCCTTGAATTTCTAAAGCTGTTTTCCTCTCAACGTAAACCAAAATTCAAAATCAAACCATTGTAGAAGAAAAATTCAAAATGCTTCATTTGAGAAATGTTAAAATATGCTGTGATTTTGTAAAAAAATCTCAGAATCCCCTACTTTGGCTACCACAGCTCATTAAGATTGGAAAGAATTTTTCATCATCAAAACTCTCATCTAGCCTCAAAAATTGTCAGGTAGTCTTCACCTGCTTCTGAACCTTTCTATCATCATTTTTAAACTATTTCTCTCAGTCTTCCAAGAGTTTCCTCCCTACTCTGAAGATCCTGTGACCATCATGTCTTAGTTTATGATGAACTCCACAATTTTCAGAAGGTTTCTTTCTATTACTACAGCTGTAGGATCAAGTGTTTGCCTATGACAAAAGAAGTGAAAAAACAGGGAACATGCAAGGAGAAAAGGCCATAGACTAATTTGAGATTAAAAATATAGGGGATGCTTACTGGAAAATATCCCTTATCAATGTCCAATCAGGCAGAGAATGATTTATCCTTTTCATGGCTAAACCCTGGATTGGAAACCCTTCTCAAAATATTGAAGATCTGCTAGTCTAGAAACAGACAGACAAGTGGGAAACTAGAGACTGCTCAGAGTCAGCAAGTACTATCAGGCAAGAAAGGAGACCTATAGATTCAGACATCCCACAGGAATCCAGATAATCTACAACTGGAAATAGGCTGGAGAAAAGGGAATAAACAAATAATTACAGAGAAAAACTGAGATTACAATAAAACCGATTCATGATGAAATGCCTTTTTACTGGTTTTAGCTTTAGCTCTGCCTTGCAAGTTTAGGAACAGGGTTAAACAAGCATTTTATTTTGGAGATGCTGTTTCTGAATAGATTCAGTGATCTTGTTAGTCTTCCATTCACAATAAAGTTTACATAATGCCAAACAGAGGTAGAATTTCTCTCTGCTCCAAAGAGCAAACATTAGTGGCTGGTCACTGTAGTAAGACTGTCACCAAGGGAAAGCCAAGGGAGACAGACTCTGAAGGAGACTTCAGGAGATATAAAACAAAACTTTTTTTCCTGTGGTTATTAGACTGGTTTGAACAAGCTTACTGGTTTTATAACATAAGCAGGTCTTTCCCATTTTCTTCCTTTAACAACATTACCCTAAATCACACTATGTGAATTGTTATTAATGTCAATGTAAAATGAAACTAATAAAGTTACATGAAATTGGATGATCGACTACTTGGTGAAATAAGTATCAAAAACCCCAGTACATGGCTAAGTACTTCAGCTGGAAAAACTACACTTGTTGAGTTTTTCCCACATGAATAAGCATAAATGTAAATAAAAAAAATACTATTTTGCTCATCAATAGATCTGCACAACTGAAACAATGATATATTGGTGAAATGCTTTGTCTGAGTCTCATGTGAGTACTGTTTTTCATCGCAATATTTTCAGGCTTCCAGCTAAGATGGTCAAGAAGCAGCTGCAATTTTGAAATATAGCCAAGTTATTAAAATTTAGTTTAGTCACAAACTATGTAACATGGCTTTTTGGTTTTGAATTTTTTTTTTTTTTATGGTGGTTTTTTGGCATCAGGCAAGTTACTATTTGCTTTCCATTTGAGATCTTGGAATACTGAAAGCCAGGGTGCAGATTTCAACAGAGAAACATGATGCTGTGATCAAACCAGTGTTTCTCATAAGAATCATCACACTGGACTGAGTATACTATCAGAAAGAATTCTGCCAAGCAGATTCTTGAAATAAAATTAGCAGGGTACAAGACAAAGACACACAGAGTTTAAAGTTGTGCCAATAAAAATGACTGAGGAGCTTGCCAAGGACCAGTTGTAACTGGCATTTTTTTAAGCATAAAACTACTTTCCTAGGTGTCTATCCAGCTTCTGTGCTAGCCATTCAACATAAAATATTGAGGCATGGTGTAAATTCAAACATAAAACAGCACCTTATCTTAAGGTTAGTGTATGAAAACACAATTCGAACAGCCTGAAAGACACTGCTTAAACATTGCAGCATCGGGAGCAGATGGGAATCAATCCAGGAAATGTAGGAGAGTGGGTTGAAATTACATACCTATTTTGAAAATAAATGTGATACAGCGTAAAATAAATGCAAATAAGTATAAATGGAGCTATTTCCCTAATTTATTTTTCTTTAACACATTCAAAAACATGATTCAAGTCATTGTTCCTCAGTTGCATATTTATAAAATCCCTTAGTATCAATATATTTTTATTAGCATTACAGGCACACAGTATTTTAATAATTCCCAAATTCATGGAGCTCATAGCATACAACTCACATGATGGAAAGTCCATTCATAGAACATTACTTAACAATGAGTTTGGGGACAGTTGCATAACAGCCCTGTGTCAATATCAGCACTTGACTGCAAAACTACCTGGCATCATCAACTTATTAAGAGAATCTTTTCTGCTATTGTGCTCAGGAGCTTTATTTGGAGTTGAGTTTGCTTTCTGATTATTTTTTGATTTCCTTATCCCTCTTCTACATTCTTGAGAGAGCAAGATACCTCAAAGTAATTAAATTCTGAAACTTTCAAGGGTAGTTTAACAACTTCGGTTTGAAGGAAGACATAAGGAAAACAGATTTATAAACTGGCAGAATGGATTTTCAATTGAACTAACTCTGAAAAGAAACTAGATATTTTAATACCATTTTTCAGTCCAGCATGGATTATACAAAATAG
Organism: Hafferia zeledoni; assembly: GCA_035583235.1. Taxonomy (NCBI): domain Eukaryota; kingdom Metazoa; phylum Chordata; class Aves; order Passeriformes; family Thamnophilidae; genus Hafferia; species Hafferia zeledoni. Next base: position 78,626,604 of record JAWWEV010000083.1, on the reverse strand, counting down.
CAGAGACAAAAATGCTTTCAAGGAGGTAACATTTAAGAGCAAAAGTGATAGTAGGGGTTTGGAATCTTATAAGAAAAGAAAAAACAATGCTATTTATTCTCCCTCAAGCTCTAAACTGTTGTAGCCTTTGGCCTTTCAGGCTGTGCTGTAATCTCTAGCAACAGCACTTGAAAAGAGCAGCCGAAAAGCAGCAGAGTTCTGCCATACTACTGCTTTCAAAGCTGATGTTCCCATTGCTGCTAGTTGCAGCTCAGAAATTCAGATTTTTTATTTTCTTTTAAAAGAAAATAAAAAAAAAGAGTAAGTGTTCTTAAAACGCCATAGATCCTTATTTTTTTGTTTTCATTGTACATTCAAAACTGTTGTATTTTTACCTACTACTCATAAATAAAACACATCTCATTCCCCTCCCTCTTTTCGATAAATAGGAAAAAAAAAACAGACAAAAAGGATTAATCAAAACAAGTAACAGGTGGTTTAATTTGTTCTGCTTTCAGAAGGATAAGTTCATGTCTAGTAATAAGGTGATGTGAAGAGAGGATTCTGCTCTCCATTCCCAGGTCCGCCCTGGGATGAGAGCGCTGTGGTTCCACAATCCCTTCAGGAAGTCCTTTCAGTGCTCCTGTTAAATCCAAACTGATCTTGCTCCTGCTCTATTTTCCCTTACAGACCAGAAAGGTGACAGTGATGAGCAGCAGAGGAAGGCAGTGTTCAGCCACAAATGGAGCAAGAGAGTATAAGTAGGAATGCTGACATGCCCGATTAAACCAGATCACGTTGCCAATCTGAGCAGCTTGGCCACTCGAGGATGTGTCAGAGTAACACCACCATCACTCATCCGCCATGAGGAGTTTTACTTCCTAATTCATTTGAAAATATTTGATGATCCTTTAAAGAAAGGTACTAGATCTGAGGAGAAAATGAAACACAGACACTCAAAACTAGTGTCAGATGGATGCAGCTTCAACTTGCAGATAAGAGGGATGGAGATAAAGAAAAGTCACCTCAATTAATCCTTTTTCTCTGCCAGTCTCCACACCAAATCTACCTCCAAGCAAGAATATTCTGTATTTCAGTATTTAAATTGCAAAATCATTTCCACAACTCCTACCTTACATAACAGAAGAACTAGGAAATCAGCATCTCAAGTTCTACCTCTTCACTGCCTCACAATGGATTTAGGATTCCAAGAATCTGAAGATGCCAAACAATAAGGCAAAGATAACCAACATAAGAGTGCTCTTTATATGTCACTCTGGCTGCAGAGTAGCAAGACTTCTTGATCCCACAGGCAAAAAGCCTCTTTTGACACAAATGTGAATTTTGCCCAAGTCAGGATTACATGCTCAAACCTTCAGCATACCATGAAAGATTGAAGTTTGTGAAAAAGATCAGTACACGTTTTTTATCATCCACTTAACCTTTCATATGTTGCAAGGTATTTTAATGAAAATGGCAAGTAGAGAAGGCAGTGGCATGTGGCAGCTCCTAAAATGCTATCCAGCTGTTGAATAAAAAGGTTAACATTTGAGTGCTATCATCACCATTCCTCTAATCTTTACCATCCACACTGTTAAGGTATTATAGTTTTCAAACAGGAGAACAGAGGATTTTTCTCAGGACTATAATATCTAGGAAGCTATACATTCCTCATTTATTGAGCTTAAAAAGGTATATGGGACATAATATTTTGTGATTTAAACATTCAGAAGTTAAACTTTAAACCAAGCCATCTGAACACTGTATCATAAAGACCTTGTTATAAGAGGTACAGCTGATAATGCAGCTTGATGTACTTGTAAGCCATCATTCCATTAAGTAAATGGTCTAGAACCTGAGCAGAAAGATTTCATAATCAACCTTGAAACAATATTGAGTGCCCCCTCCAGACATCTTACACACAAGGAAAGATGAGCAAGTGAGAAGAACAGACAAACAGCAAACATAGTACCAAAAAACCCTGCGGATTTCTATGGAAAGTTTGCTTCTATTAGGATACACTATAGGACACTCATACTAATTTTACAATTTTTGTTAAGGTTTGGACTTAGTGCTCAGTGAAATTTCCTTCTCACTAATGGTTTCAACATTGTCAAAAACTGGAAAGATCTTACTGCAATATAAGAAGAGAAACATTCAGCCCATGTATATGCAGACATTAGATATCCTTAAACAAATGAAAGAAGGTTTCTTGAATGAAACTTTCTTTAACACTGGGAAGGTTGAATATTTGACCAGAAAAAATAAGCCTTGAACTATACAAAGAAGAATGCTAGAAATAAACATTGACTATGTTGATTTGTTGTTAAGTTTACATGTAAATTTGTGTTAAGATGTCCCACAAGACTACTTTCATCATTTAATGTGGCCTTTTTTTTAAACAGATTTTAAATATCAAGTTTGTGTTTTGAATCACTAAATCAGAATTTAAATCAAGGCAAAAGTTTTGTACTTTTCTGCTCTAATTCTCTGTTTCCTCTACAAGCAGTAAGTAGGCAAAGGGTCACAAATTTGATGCAGTTTCTCGTATCTGCTGTATGGACTTCTGACATTATCACCTTTTCAGTACAACCATTACTCTAATTAACCCTCTTGACCATGCTCATCACGCATGCATGTTCTTCTACACTACTCTATGTACAAATACTAAAGACACTACGTTGCTTCTCATTAAATGATGCCAATAAGGATTTTTCAATGTGCATATTGGAAAGCTCTGCACACAAAGTAACATCTTATTTTCACGACATGTTTTTAACACAACTAAGTCAATAAAAAATTATAGTCCAGCTCACATTTGACATAGTTCTTTCATGGTAGTTTCTGGACACCTATTTTTAACACAAGCTGTCTGCTCTCCTCTTCCTGAATGTTTTTTAAGGCTTTTCTCTTTTATATTTAAGATACACTTGCTGCTCTGCTCTGGTACATGCTCTGACATCTGTTCACAACAACATGGCTCTCAGTTCTGTTTAAAATATAAGTCCTATCACAAAGTCTTGTCTAGAACAAATACAGTAAAAGATAAGCATCTTCGCACTATTACATCACCCCTCATCTATTTACAAGTTAAACTTCCGAGACCTCTGTTTGTTTCCTAAACCTCTCTGCTTGCTTGAAGTCTTGACTATGATCTCAGAGTTTAAAATCACAAAACTGGACTTGGATGAATAGTTCAGTCTTATACGACTACATGGAAGCCAAGAATCATTCTGGAGAGAACATTAAGAAGGGAGATTGTTCCCTCTTTTTAATATTTTTAAGTAATAGTAATTATGATCTTTATCATTATTAAGTTTGCGAAGTCAAGAAAGCAATGTTGTTAAAATTTCTTGTATAAGACTACATTAAAATTGACCATGACATCAAAAAGGCCTGTACTAGCAAGAATCATAAGCATTCCAGAAATGGTATTAGGGGTCCACATGGAAAAAGTAATAACTTACAACAGACATCAAGTTTGTAGAGGCAGTAAACATTTAGGCTTGCCACTGACTGACATGAGGAGGATGCCTCCATACAAACAACGTTATGCCTCCTCTTCTAGAAGGTAATAGCTATCCATGGAGACAGCTGAAAAGCTTCCATTCGTACATGTATTGATCCTCAGGTTCTGTAAAGTAATGCTAAAAGCCTCTTGAAGGAAGCAAAAGTGCTGAAAGATTTCATTAGGTAGATATTAAAGCATACCAAGACATAAGTAGCTAGTCCTATTAAAAGCAACAACCTATTCCCAGCATTAATCAGTTGATAAATCAATTATTGGTGTATAATCACATCCTCATCTGTTCTTCAATGAAAGAGCAACCTTAGATATGCTTTCTCTTTGTCTACCAATAGGACTATTCATCACATTTTCTGTCAGTCAGCTCATTTCCATAAGCTATTTTTTTAGGATTCTCTGTGTATTACCAAGCATACAATTCAACATGATAGACTGTTGGTACTAGCAATAACGCATGGGAAGGGAAGAATATATCCTAGGAGTTCTGAGGGAGGCATTTTTGCTTGCTTTTCTTTACAAGAGGTCTGCAGAGTAGTTGTACTGCATAATGCATACATGGGAGACAAACAGGGACACAGTGCTGCTTTCTGAGTCATTTCTTCAAGAACAACTTACTCTTTCCAGTCCAATTATCCCAGCATTTATGATAGCAACAGCAGCAGAACTTATATGAGAAACCCTCCCTGAGAGGGCTTTGCTTTCCATTGTGCAGAAGAATTAAAACTCTTCATGGTCTCAGGCACAATAGAGATATCTCCACTAATCGAGCAGATGATAAATACAAAAAAAGTCAATTCGCTTCAAAAATTGCTGTAGCTACCTGTTACTTTCAATACTAGAGAAAGTAGATTTATATACCCCTTTTTTTTAAGTGACTTATACCAAATATAGTCTGACTAACTGCTCTAAAGCCTGTGTTGCAGAATTTACCTTTGTGCTCCTCTTCTGAAAACTAAACAGGAGGGAAAACAAATTCCAGCAGGAAAAGGGCCTCAACCAATATTCCCATGGCTTTCATAACAGCACATTAACATCAGAATTTGTAATTTCAGTATTTATAAACTTCTACACAGTAATTACACTGTCTGTTCAATAGTCATTTTAGAGTGATGTACATACCACAGACAGGTAACGGACATCTCAATATGCTTCAATTAACACAAACATCTGTTACTCCAGTCCCATGGTATTAGGAAGTCTGGTGCAGTCTGGGTAGAAGTCCGTGCTCCTACAGCTAATGCTGCCAACAGCCCCCATATGCTGGCCAGATAAATGCACCCCCAGTGTGCCATAGACACGCACAGCCACTACAGAACTTCTAGAAAGGTCTGCATTGTACTGTACGGGTAGCAGACCAACATCATGCAAATCCACCCAATTGTTCACCTATCAGTGATTCAAAATGAGAGACCCTAAGAGTTACAAAAATTCAGCTACACCACATGACTGTCAGCATAACAAACACTAGCATGCACTAACAACACATTGCTCTGTGGCTCCAGAAGCATGACACAGACACATTTAAGAAGTCCTGTGGGCTTCCTCTCCCTTAAAATCATAATCCTATACCACATAAATACCTTAAGTCTGGCCAGGACTTTTCTAGCAATAGTAACAATGATGCCTGTGGAAAATACGGACTTGACACAAACCAACCAAACAAACAAAAAACCCCACCCAAACAAAAACCACCGTTCCTAAGTTTCATTACAAATAGGCAAATTAAAAGCTTCTCAGAGCTTGAATTTGAAAAATGAAAAAAAAAAACAAACAAACAAAGTGTTCTCTCAGTCCTACTGTTTAGGAAATTCAGATCCAAATCCACATGGTGACTCAGATGACAAATAAAGACATGAGTCAATCTCTTATACTCAAAGACAGTATACTAGCTATTAACTCTCTTTCTACACTGTTTCTCTTTCCAGCTGTTTCTCGTCTCTTTGAGCTGTTCTACTTCATACAGAAAATGCAAAATTTTTATTAGGAATATAACAAACTACCTCTGAGCAAGACCAAAAAGTAGTTGACCTTTTCTATTATTCCAATTTATTAGATGTTTTTAGTGGCCACTGTGTAAGAATCACAGAATGGGTGATTGAAAGGGTTGAAGGGACCTCTGGAGATCATCTTGTCTACCTCCCTGGATGACACAGGTTCACTTAGAGCAGAGTGTGCAGGATCACATCCAGACAGTTGTTTTTTGTTTTTAACCTCCCAAGATTTCCATCCTGTTTTATCTCAGGATAAAGGTATTCCTGGGAATGAATTCAAACTAAATTCTCTTAATTTTATTCTAGCTACATTTTGCTTTGAGGTTGTGGTGGCCCAAAAATAGGTTTCAATTCACATCCTGTCCTAGTTACAGTGGCCCGAATCCTGGCAAGAGGTAGTGGGCATTCCCATCTGAAACTGAGAATATAATCTTGGGTCTGGGGACTTCTGGGACCACTTGTTGGATCCAGGGGAGGACCAGAACCTCTACAGGACTGTGACCACCACTCTTGACTAGACTGGGACCATCATCCTAACCAACAAGTTTTCCTTGCCTTTTACTTTATGTTTGGGGGACCACATGAAGCTCAGCACAGCAGTTAACGAGCATCATTCTGTTTGTGCCCCAGGGTGCTGGGTTATGCATCTGGAATTGTGTGGGTTAAAACCAATTTTTCTCTGTATCATTGTATTTATTGTAATCTTTTTAGTACATTGTAACTCTGACTGGCAATCTCTCTTGAGATGAGTTCATTTCTCCCGCTGGTTTACCTTCAAACCAGTAAAGATAGATTTAACACTTCTAGAAACACGGCTTGATATTTGTGTGTTACACCCTGCTCTGCATAAGAAGAGCACATGGGCCTATCAGCTGTACTAAGGCCATTATTTGTAAGAAAATTAACAATGGTTTTCTTACAGGAGGAGTAATTTGGGGATTTAGGTGTTCTTTGTTTATGTTTTCCATTTCCTACTTCTGGCACTAAAAGTATTTTTATTTAAGCACTCCATTTCAATGCCTGCATCATTTAAGAGGCCAGATATCAGAGTGAGGGTGTTGGGCTGCATAATCCCCGGTGCACAGTACCAACATTACATATGGACTGCAGATTTAGGAGTTACGAATAACTTCAGATAATTCCTGGGTCTTGCTCAACTCTCAGCAAACCATGTTCAGGCCAAGAAGCTTGAATGACTATACCCAGGATACACAAGTCCTTTGCAGATCTTCTTAGAGATATGCATCTGGAGAGTCTCAATCACCTGTTCTGTAAGAACATTGGCTGAAAATTAAGCATATCAGCCTGGTAAACACAGCATTAGCCTTTCTTTGTCAGTCTGCTCATCATACATTTATGCTGCTCCCAATTTGCTCCAGAACTATGAGTCTTCTCTGCCATGGTCAGCAAGTTTTTCCTGTTGACTGGCTTCCAGAGATACACTAGTTTTGTGACCATTTTGTGGTCAGTTTAAAAGGGCTGCTTTTTGTGCAGCCAGACCAGATGTTCTTCTTGAAGAAATTACTGAATTTAATCCTCTTTTCTCCTCAGATTTTATCCTCCAGGACTCCATTTTCTGGGCTACGCTGACTAAAGCTCTTTCATCTATTTGGCTCTGTTTTGCTATACAAACCAGATTCAATCTGTGCATTTTTTTAAAAAGGTTACCTCCAGTTTTCTGGTACTTTTCCTTCAGCTGGCTACTTAGGATCAGCAGGAAGTTTATGCATGGCTGGTTTTCCCAGCAAGGACTCCATGATCCTTTCTGCTGTGTTCTGCACTGCCAATATACCTGCTGTTCTGAAAAAGTCTGGTAAATATTATTTTTTTCTTCACACATAACAACAAATAATACCTTTTTACTTACTTTTTACAGTAAACATTAAACTTTCCCTTCTGTGAACTCCTTGACTCCATCTGCAAGATGCATTTTTCCTAGCATGACTGGTTTCTCAGGGTAAAAGATGTATTTTCTTTCCCAATTCACAAGGGTGATTAGCAGAGACAGGCCTTCCATAGCAATGCTTTGTCCATGAGCTTTGGACATCGCATCAACTCTAAAATGCATTTACCATGTCTCAGTCTGATAGGATTCATTCAAAGTAATATACTCTTTACCTGTGTTCCATCCTGTCCAGCTATTCTTCTCTGCAACTTGCAAGTCCCAGTGAGAATGCAACTTCTAGAAACTACTCATCGTTTCATCACAGATGTTAAGGAAGTTATGGCAAGTTTGGTATGGAAACAAATATTTCTTCAACATTCACCTGGGTAGACTTGTCATTCCTTCTCCCTTTAATGTCATTAAAATGCAATTACACAATTAACTTCTTATATTTTATAGGTAATTTGAAATAAGAATGATTTTACTTTTTTCTTCCTCTCCAACTGAAAATGAAAGCAGTTCTCCCTTTTGTGTGCCACAGCTGGGCATGTAGCAGAAAAAACAACGAAATTACAAAATATAGTGAAATAATATTCTTGATTTATGCCAGCTTTTGTAGATTATTTGGACATGATTTTTTTCATGCACCAGTTCACAAGTTTAAACTTTACTTCTCAGCCTTCTTTATTGGATAGTTAGAGTGTATAACCTGAATAAAACTTTAAGAGAAACATGACAGCACCTGGTTCTAATCTAATTTGTTTTTGTTTTTGTTTTTTTAAATAATGTTCTTGTTGCTCTTCCCACCCCTCACAGGATTCAACCACATGTGTGCCTTGGATTTCCTCCTTGCACTCCAGCCTGCTTTGGCAAGGGTTTCTATATAGGTCCTAGGTCACCTGTCCCCACTTCCACCATTAGAATACTTCCTTTTGTCTCCCATGAGTTTAGTTGAAAAATCATTGTGGATTCATCCAGGTCTCCTGATGCCTTTGGTGCATTGTCTGTTCTTCTGTATCGTTCATGTTAAGTAAAAAAAAAAAAGGGGGGGGGAAAGCCAGCTTACAGAGGATTTTGTCTACATACACATTAGCATGTGAAATTGTCCACTCAGCTTACACTTGCCAATGCATAGGCAGAGTTTTGTTAAGTATAACTTATTCAGCTTTATTTTCTCATGCTGAGTAGGACAATATTCTACAAGTAACACTACTGACAGCTGTGTGAGAAAAGACTGTGGAATCATGCCTAGAGCAGTCTTCACAAATGACATATTTTTGATCTTCAATGAACATACAGAATTATTGTTTCTTCAGACCTGTCCTGACATATTATAAAAGCTTCATTAATAATTCCAAGCCTGATTAAAGTAAAAATAAAAATGTCACTGCAAAAGGTTTTGTGTGTTTGACAGTATAAAACTTAATTCAGGTATTTTTATTGCCCAGGTACTTAGACAAAACAGTACACAAAATTCTAGCAGACAACAAAAATAACCATGCACCTAGGAATCAAAAAGACTTTCACCAAGAAAGATTTCATCTGCTCAACAGAAAGTGTGCTATAGCACTCACAAACAGGACTCCCACACACAAATAGTCTAAAAGCAATGGCATGTACTGGGCAGCTACTGCATTTTGCACTGTGGTTTCAGAATGAATGCCTTCTATCATTCATATTGAAATGTTATTAACAGAAACCAATATGAAGTGCACATACCAGACACCATATTTAATCTAAAATGCTCAATTTAAAGACTCAGAAAGTCAAAAAATGTAACAGCATGAATTTATATTCTTTCCCAGAACAGTGGAAAAGAGAGATTTAACTTAATATCCAACCCACCCCCAGAAATAGCAACTAATTAATCAAATTATCTCCAAGATGATTTCAAAATTCTGAAAACTCATACCTTAATTTTCATTTAGGAACTAAGCATTAAGGAACTGAATCAGATACCACATAAAAATGGACAATACCAAAATTAAGTTATTATTTAACTAATAATTAATGTAAACTAGTTTTGCTTCTGACCCACTTACTGGTTTTTCCTAGAACTGACTCTCATAACATTGCTTTATCCCGCGTATCCACATAAATATAGAATTCTTAAATTTTTCTCAGGTCTTTCATCTCACTTTTAATAAACCTAACCAAATTAGACAATTTAAAACTGAAACCAAAACACAAACAACTTTGTGGCTATTTCTGATTCCTACAGTGGTAGCTGTACCCTGGGAAAAAGACGAATAGGTTTTCATCAAGGAGGTAATTTTCAAAATTGAATAGACACAAAACTGTAAGTATAAAAAATAATACTAACTACTAATAAAACTCCTTCTGTATCAATCAATTTGTTTTCTTTGAACTATATTGTTGTCATTACTTGTATCAAGATAAATTACCATAAATTATCTCAAGCTATATGAACAGGCCCCAGTACAGGCTGTTACATGATGAGGATGGTCACCTTAGAAACAGGGACAGACATAACACAGAGGTATTTAACACTTTCTTTGCCTCTGTCTTCAACATGGATGATGGACCAAGGAGGTCTCAGTGCCCTGAGCTGGAGGACCATGACTGTGAGAATGATCAACTCCCAGTCAACCCTGAAACTGTGCAGGATCTGCTGCTCTGGCTGAATCCCTACAAATTATGGGGGCTGATGGGATTAATCCAAGAATCCTAAAAGATCTGGCTCATGTCATCACAAAACCTCTCTCAATGATTTTTGAGCAGTCTTGGGAATCCAAAGAGGTCCCAGCTGACTGGAAGTTGGCAAATGTCCCAGTTTTAAAGAAGGGCAAAGAAGGAGGACCTTGGAAACCACAGACCTGTCAGTGCCTGGTAAAGTTATGGAGAAGCTCATTATGGGAGGTATTGAAAAACACCTGAAAGACAGCACAGTCTTTAGTCACAGCCAGCGCGGCTTCCAGAGAGGAAGGCCCTGCTCATCAAACCTGATTTCCTTCTATGACAAGGTAATCCACCTGGCTGATCAAGGGAAGCAGCTGATGTAATCTTTTTGTATTTCAGTAAAGCTTTCGATGCTGCCTCTCACAGGATCCTACTGGACAGTGTCCAGCACACAGGTGTATAAACACATCATGGGGTGGATGAGCAATTCAGTCACAGGTCAAGCACAGAGGGTATTAGTGAATGGGGTAACTTCAGATTGGTGACCTGTCACTAGTTGGGCTCCTCAGGGCTCCATCTTGGGCCCTGTGCTCTTCAGCATCTTCATAAATAACTTGGATGCAGGACTGGAAGGAATACTAAGCAAGTTTGCAGATAACACAAAATTTTCTGGGAGGAGAAGCCGACTTCCTTGAAGGCAGTAAGGGGTCAGGTCTGTTAATGGGCTATCAGAGTCTGGCATAATAGGCAGCTGCAATGACCTAGACTATCAAAGATACCAAAAATATCCCATGACTCACAGAGTTAAATCACCCATTGTGAAACTACTCACCCTGGGGGAGGTACTGGGCATTCCCACCTGAACCTGAGCATATATAATCTTGGGGTTTGGGGACTTCTGGGACCACTTGTTGGATCCAGAGTAGAGCCAGAACCTCAACAGGACTGCAACTGCCACTCTCAATCACACTGCAACCGTCATGCCCACCAACAGCTTTTCTTTCCTTTTACTTTGCATTAAGGGAGACCATGTGGCATTCAGCATATGGACTAATGAACACTGCTCTGTTTGTGCCCCAAGGTGCTGGGTTATACATCTGGATTTTGGGAGTTAAAACCAATCTTTTCTCTGTATCATTATATTTGTTGTAATCTTTTTAGTAAACTGTAATTCTGATTGGCAACCTCTCTTGTATTGGGTTCATTCCTCCTGTCAGTTTATCTTTTAAACCAGCACAGGGGCATCAGGTAAAGCATCATCAGCCAGTCAAGGGAGGGGATTGTCCCTCTCTGCTTTGCACTGGGGCAGCCTCACCTTGAATATTGTGTGCAGTTTGGGGCACCGCAATATAAGAAAGACATTAAGCTATTGGAGAGTTTCCAAACGAGGGCAATGAAGATGGTGAAGGGCCTTGAGAGGAAGCCATATGAGGAGAGGCTGAGGGCACTTGGTCTGTTCAGCCTGGAGGAGACTGAGGGGAGACCTCACTGCAGTTACAACTTCCTTGTGAGGGGGATAGAAGAGGCAGACACATCTCTTTCTGTGGTGACCAGTGACTGGACCCAAGGGAATGGGCTGAAGTTGTGTCAGTAGAGGTTTAGGTTGGATATTAGAAAAAGATTCTTCATCTTGAAGGTCACTGGGCACTGGAACAGGCTCCCCAGGGAAGTGGTCATAGCACCAAGCCTGACAGAGTTCAAGAAGGGTTTGAATGATATTCTCAGACATGTGGTTTGACTCTTGGGAATGGTAGTCCTATGCAGGGCCAGGAGTAGAACTCAATGATCTTCATGAGTTCCTTCCAACTTGGCATATTCTGTGATTCTATAATTTCTCAATTCCCATAACTTTGTCATGATCTATTCTTTTTCCTTTGGTATTTTGTTCATTTTTTTGGAGAAGCAAATAAATAGTTTTCCAAGCACTAGAGCAAATGACCAGAGAAGCCAGTATTAAAATCGGAAGGGGCGGGGGGGGAGGAAAAAACCCAAACATACAGCAAATAAACCTATAACTGAGATAATTCTATAACAGACCACCTCATATTCAATTCAACCTTTCTTAAGAATGCACAAGAGTGGTCACGCAGTCCTCATGCTTCTAGTTCAGTTTAGAAACCATGACAGAAAGAGTTTAATATACATTTTACATTCAATTTACTCACAATAGAAGCCTGCTACATATGGGTGATACAGAAAAGGATTCCTATTGTCCAATTCAATAGAGATGCCTAACTCATAAAAAGGGGTGGCATTTATGCTTCCCTGTGGTCTCAGTATTCCTCCTCAGCAGGAATAGACAGTTCAGAATTCACATGTCAGTGGATCCTGTGCTTGGGTATATCCCCATCAGCCCAGAGAGCCTAAGCTTAGACTGCAACTTCTATTTTGACGACAAACATCTAAAAATACTGTGATCAGGTAGACAGGCATAGACCCCCACAGATCATGTGCAATTCCCAAACGCTCAGCAGAGCAAATTGCCCTCTAAAGGCCATAATCTTAACCAAAAAGCAATTAAGAGAAATAACATCGCTCTTTATGATGTCAATGAATTATTTAAATAAATCATGATTTCAGTTTGCTTGCCTTCAAATAAATCGAAAATAAAAACTGAACCAAAATTTTATGCAAAGATCTCACATATATGTCAAAAAGCAGATCTTTCAAAGGGCATTTAGTTTTCAATTTTAATAAATTGATTGATTTCCATAGTTTGACATGATTTATCACTCCCAGACATGACAGCAGAAACATCATATTGTGGTACCATCTGGGATGGGACAAACAATACATGCCAAAGCAGAAGAGAAATAAAAGCAGGGAGAGGAAAAGGCAGGAGAAAAATAAGGATAGGAAAAATGAAGGCAAAAGGTGTCCCACAATATTAGATAAGCCTATCAGATTAAAACTCAAAACAACTTTAATCCTTTATTCTCAATTCAGAACAGGACTAGCTTCCTATGCTATGACTATGAAGTTTCTCTCTCAAACATTTAGGAGCAACAATCCACCTCTTACATTGGGCTGGGTAGTGTTAACCAGGCAAGGAACATCCCAGAAGCAGCACAGACCCTCTCTTTGTGCCCTGAACCATTTAGGAGAGTAGGACCCTCCCTTCTACACACTCCTACATGGGCTCCTTGCTAACTACTGTTATTGTTGCAAGTTCCTCAAGTCCTGCCCTCTGCTTAGGTTACAGCAACAAGTGTCCATCTTTCTCAGCCTCCGTATGGCTGTTTTGTTTCCTTGAATGTTTTAAAAGTCTTAACTGCAGTAGCAAAAAACTAGTCTCCTAACCTTGAATACTTTTCCTCCCCATGAATGAAGGGAGAACTTTTTGCCTTATGGAAACAGCCAGTTCTTCCCATAGTTCAGGAGTTCAGTGCATCCTTTAACAGTATTATGTCAAAGGTTCTTGAGAGCTCAGGGTCAAGAGGTGTATCTTAAATTTCTCTGCCCTGTGTCAAGGGGACACGAGGCTGCTCTACCATTTTCTATTACTCAAATTTTAAATGTTGTACTTTTCAATTTTATAGGTTGTTTTTAAATTTCAACAAGCAATGGCTGAGGATACTACAGACCAAGAAAATGCCCTTATGCCAGGTACTCTTGACCACTAACATACAAGTGTAAACTGAATTCATCTCCTGTGTGTAGAATTACCCAAAAGCATATATGTTCTACCCCACCTAGCCTAGCAGAACAATTGAATGGAGCTCTGCAGTACTGGAAAACACAATTTTCCCTGTGACTGAGAAGATGTGTCTCTAAGCTTACTCTTTAAATATACATGGCACACAAACTGTGGTTGAGCTCTAATTAGTTGATACAGGCTGGAACAGACACTGAAGTTCTATACCAGCATCTATAAGCAAAAATCAATAAACTTGTTTGCAGATATTGTATTACAGATATAATCTCTTCCAAAGCATCATGTATATTGCATCCCTTTTCTAAATTGCTCAGCACTGCAGCATTTAGGTGCCAAAGAGCTGAAACTCTCTATCAGCAACTGCTTGTGGCAGACACTCCACCTGGGCAAGACAATGAAGAATTAAGACAGTCTATACATTGGTACTTTCTGCTTTCATTTTCAGCAGTGTGCTAACATCCCTGCACTTTTTCAGTATAGAGGCTACACTGAAAGGGGCTGATTCTCAAAGAGAAACCATGTCCCTCCATAAATGTTGCTCTGGTATCAAAGAATATTGCTTTCATTCAGAATTAGCTGAAGTACACCATGGTCCTATACAGTCCAGATATTTGGAAAGCAGCAGCCTGATTTCTTTTGAAACAGATGCTACTTTGTGATTCCTCTTCTGCAACTGTATCAGTATATCGTGATTGGGAGAATGTAAAAATTAGTGTCATCTTCTTAGGAAAAGACACTGCCACAATTACCTTTTGTGCATATAATGCAGTCTGGCTGACAACCATATGTATCAGCAAAAATTATCAGAAAGGGCTAAATTATACTACTATAAAATCCAGACCAGCTGTCTCCTGAGTATTTATTGTAAAATGTACACACATGCTTTTTTGTATCACCTCTATTTCTCATGTGAACAAAAGAACTGATACTATATATTCAGGTGATCCAGGCTTCCCCTTTATCTTAATAACAAAACACAAATATTTAACACTTAAAGAAAAGAGGAGCTTTACTCCAGTGGAAGTGAAAATTTTAGTACCTATTTTTCTTCTTTACTGTGAAACCGGAACAGAAAATTACTGTAAACACACAAGAAATGCAGCCTAACAAGCAGAGTTAAGACAGAAAAAAAGCAGAATAAAAAAATCTAAGCTTCTTGGCTAAATGGTCTCATTTGTCTAGAAATGCACTTGCACATGTATTTCAGTGCTGGCACAAAACAATGAGAGACATAGCAAATAAAAAATTACATCTCTGCCTGGCTTTCTTTTTCTTCTCTTTCCCCCCATCTCTCAAAATACTAACAAATACCAATGAGCCAAAGCAGCAGCAAAGCCCTGCTGATTTGCCAGTATTTCTTCAGGTAGACTCTCTAAATTTAGGTGAAAAATTTCAGCTGTACTGAAGGGTAGGAAATTACAATTTCTGGAGACTAAAACCTTCCAATTTTATAGAAGCCAAGTGTAAATGAATAAGAAACAGAAATGAGCAGAAAAAGAATCATAAATCAAACTGGCTGCCTCGTATGCCCTCTACACAGTTTTGTAATGGTAGTCTGCATATGAACCTAGAACATCACACATAGTAAGAAGCGCTCAAACAATTAGCCAATGTATGTAACTACAACTCTGTGGATGAAAAATCCCATGCATGGAAGGAACATTCAAAATGCAGAGTGAATCAGTACTTGGCCAAATATGACTAGATATGGTTATAAAATAGTAGTCATTCTCTGATTAATATATAGGTGAATCTGTGAGCACCAGCTGTTTCAGTAGCTAATTTTTTTTTCATCAGAAATGCAGCACTGTCTGCTGTTAATTGACCTCTGCACAAATACACCCTAAAGTGAATATCAGGATCTGTGTGATCTAACATATTTTATCTAACTTTCAGATGCATGTAAAAGAGGTCATTTGGGTGAAGATTAGACCTATGTGAAATTATGCACTGCTAGCCAAATTCATCCTTCTCTGGCTTAAATCAAGTTATAAGTTTGGTCAGAAACTATTAACATGCAAGCAGAAAACATCATAATGAAATATGAAGTGTATCACAGAAAAAGAACTGGAATGCACTTAAAGCAGCACCAAGTCCATCTGTAACTGCCACAAAGGACTAGCTCTGCCTTGACAAACATTTCTAACTCTTCTTTAAATTTCCAATTGTCTAACAATTATTTGTACACTTGTCATATAACCAAATCCAACAGTATGCCATTAGAAAAGTAGAAGTAAGTAGAAAAGTATCAACAAGAGGAAGTACTGTATAGAGGTGGAATTGTGATATGCAGATGTGCTGCCCTTTGTGGGTTTGGGTTTTTTTCATTTTTAAACTCTGCTCTCAATACAAACTTAGACAAAGGTAACAGTTCAAACATCACTGTACATTTTGCTCATTCCTAGTGTCAAAGCAGAACGTTGCACCTGCTCTTTCACTTTTTGGTCACTCTGAAGCTTGGTCACCTCAGTCTTCTTTGGAAAAGTTTTATAAGCACTAGTTGTTCCCTTTGCTTCCAAGCTTTGGAGGAACTTGGCATAGCATCAAAAGTAACACCCACTTATCAACTCTGCTTATCCACTGTGTGTCCTACACACAAAGGTGAAGGGCCAAAGCAGAAATAGTGTTTTGGAGGCTGATGATCCTTTAATATAGAGAAGGGAGGAAAAAACCTGTAGTAGGAAGGAATACTCTCTATGCCCCTCACCCTTATCTACTCTTAATTAGATACAAGGCACAGGAGAAGGGTTTTTTTTCATTTGTTTTGTTGGGGATTTTCCCCATTTAGGGACTCAAATAGAACCCTAAATCTCCATCTGCTTGGCATTTCAATATTGCCAACCTATGGCAGTTACAAGTTAAGGTCATCCTTAGGTTAGGTCCCTTATGTCTTCAAGTGTGATATCAGACAGGTTGCTTCACCCCCAAACAACATGAAGATTCATTTCATGTATTTCACAAATCAGATATCCATTACACAAGTAGTGACTGTAAGTAAAATACAACACAAAAAATAAGTGGACTGAAATATAGTGAATGAGACTTTTAGAAAAAGAATTTTTAGAAAAAGAAATAATGGATTATATTTATTTGATGACTTAAAACATTGAGATTAAAAGATTAAAGCTTCCTTACCTTTATCTCTGCAAGTTGTTGTTGATTATAATAACAAGTGTTTAATATCAGCATAAATTAAGATTTGATTCTATATTAATTACTTACAACTTTTCATTTTGTTCATAGCACAGGGAATTCTAGGGCACTGTCCAAAAACTTAACTGTAAGGAGAGGTGAAGTGGTTTGTGCTTCTATTGAAACACCATTTCCTACAGACTTGGCCAACTAACACCTTGGCAAAAAAGACAAACTAGGGTTATGAAAGCTTTCACAAAAGATATAAGATGATCTGTTTATAACAATAACAAGTAAATGTTTGTTTTTTGTTTTTTGTTTGTTTTTTTTTTAAATAGAATTACAACCCTGGTGAGGATTTATTAAAAAAAAAATCAAGTATTGTTAATAATCACATTCTGCATTAAAATTCAGGAAAAAATATAAAAGCAATTCAGGTTATACATATGAATTATTAAAAAACGTCAATCATGGATTCAAAGTCACTCTTTGTTTAACACAGGTAAACAAAATATACATTCAAATAATAGTACAATTTATTTAACTCATTCCTTAGCCTACCATTTAGCTATTAATGACTCACATAGAAGTGAATTATCATGTGTAACAAGTATTTCAGACACTCTTGGCACATGTAAACAATAGCACAAATTGTCTTGGGTAAAATTCATTTTACTAAGTAGCTCTGAAAATTCATAGATCAAATCTTGCCTTTAATTCCTTAAATACCTCATTAACAGGTGTGCATACACACACACATATATATCTATAAACACAAACCCTCGAGATTCCAAAATTTAAAGTTGGATAACAGACAGAAAAATGAAAATACCATCTTCTTAGTCTACATAAGGAATTTAATTTGAATCTTACAGTAAACTGTGGGCTAAAATTGCTTTTAAAAATGGACTTTGAGGTATGCGTACTTCTAACTGAAAGATGTGCAGGTTCTGGGTGAGAATGAAAGCTGTGGAGAAGCATGTAAATACAGAAGCAGGTAGAATAGGTACATATTCAAATTTCTGGGCATCTCAAACTGCAAATAGGCTTCATAGATGGAGCATTTAGATCAGAAAAGCAACTCAAGCACGTGTCCTGTAAATACCTTAAGAACCTGAGTTTGTGAAGTTCATCTTACAGAAGAAGAAAAGAGGTTTGTGAAAAGCTTCCGCATACTGGTAAAAATGTAAAATGTTTACAGCAATTGTGGCATAAAGACTTTTATAAGCAAGCAGGTATTTGTTTTCTACTCTTTACAGATGCATCAGCAAACTTGTCATGCATGTAGACACAAACAAATGTTATTCCAAAAAGTTTGGAAAAAAGAAAAGGTGAAAACAGACACTTGTGACAGACATCCACCACATAATGTCAAAGCCCCACTATTAATGCTGACTGTTGTCAGATATCATCTTTTTTAAAAAACATTTTTAAAATAAATGTATTAATTTAAACACTACTACTTAGATTTCTGCTTTTATATTTTAACAAATACAACAGAGTTTCACGAAATCCAGCTTTCATCTTGGCCAATGTTTTTATGGATCATTCTGTGGTTACTTGAGGTGAGCAATAACAAAGCAAAACTCACAAAGCAAATCCATGCAGAGTCAGGCCTTCTACATCTGATAAGCCTACTATTGCTGTAGCGAGAGTGATAAAATATTTGCCCTTCAACAACCACAGCCCAATGAGTGCTTCTTTCCTAATCCATAATCATTATGCATGCATTGTTCTAACAGTCAGATTTGAACAATTTGACTCTTAGGCTTCTCCGTCAAGAGCTTAAAAGGCTTTCACTCTTCTTTATTCTGCTACACAAAGAAAATTGCTGAGACACATCCAATACTGGTTTTCTAAAGATACTATCATACGAAACCTGCTTATTCAAACAACATGCTTTTCCTATAAAGTACAGAGCACAGAACCATGACATGTAGGATGACAATTCTGATGTACCCACAATGGGCAATGATGTCTCAGTGCATAGCCCCAGCTCACGTTTAAATGCACATCCTGTCTAATGCAGTCTGGTAGTACTCTAACCCTCACTTTTACAAGAGATTAACTTTCACTAAAGTGATGGAAACAGTATCCTTTCAATACATGAATCTCTGTTCTGCATTTCTTTTGTGATAACTTGCAGTTCAAATGAACGTCTGGTTTTGGTGGGGTTTTTTTCTTTATTTTTTTAAAGGAAGGTTATGTTTAATTTCCAAACTATTTCCCAGGCATATACTTGGAAGAAGCAGAGCTTACACATACTTTGGCCCAAAGTTATTTTTGCAAAAGTTTGCAATGAAGGAATCATTTTTTCAATTTATTCTTTTTTTTTAGGGAGCTTTGCTATTAAAAACAATATCTGCTAATCTTTGAACATCTCATATTATTCCAAAATAATACTTTATTTATAAAATGTCTATATTTTTAAAAATACATAGAAATTCGTAAATAAAATATTTGCAAAGATGTTTTTGCTATAACTATGAGATTATTATTATTACAGTTTGTTCCATATAACATGAAGCCTATTGTCTGGCAGCATGTACAACTAACACCATATTCCAATACACAATTAGGCATGACAGATGAGGAAACTTGCTTAGACAAAAATAACCGAAGTGTACCAATGGTCAAAAAATTAGTTTGAGGCATTCTCTTCATTTTCCAGACAGAAAAGCACAATAAGAAAGATTCAACTGATGAAACAAACTAAGGGTGGGGAAAAAAAAAACAACCCACAACAAAAACCAAAACATTAAAAAAGCATCAGTGGGAGTATTTCCCAAGCAACAGGAAAAGTGAGTCATTTTTCTCCTTCCAACACACAATAACAGAGATAGAGCTTGAGCAATTTTCTAGGATAATTAAAAAACAGGTGTATAGGTTGTTTTGTTTCTAGCCTTTTTGCATTGTTATTGAGCTACACTGAAAGCTTCTTACAGCTATCACTTCAACATGCAGCTTTTCTTCCAGATGTGGAAACATGGCTTATAACCTCATGGAACATCTGCATAGATTTACAAAGTCTGGTTAATGAAAAAAAAAAAAAAAAAATCAAAGCAAGCAACATAAGTAGAAGAATTAAACTAGATTTTTACATCACTATTATGACATATACCATGCGAAGGAAAAAAAAACACTGAAAGAAAATTTCTTCTGTCCACACATAAAATGTCAAAGTGTTCAGTCCCTGGGCAAACAAATGCTAACTAACACATAGAATATAAACCACAGTACGTTTTATTTCTCTTTTGAAATTCCATCATTCTGTTTTGCAAGGATTTCATAAAACTTTTGCTCTGCTTCTCATGTTTTTTTCCTTTCAATCATAATACCAGATTTACAAGATAACCTGAATGTGTTAATTAGTTTGGGAGTCCCAAACAATACACCTTAAAAATTAAAACAAAGGCTTCAACCACCTCACAGCTTATTTGGAGCTGCCAGAACTGGCACATCCAAGGAAACACATATTTTGGGTAATAGCTGTTCTGGGGCACTCTAATAGAACCAGAAGGGAAGCAGAGGGGGAAAAAAAAAAGGAAGAGAAGACCTTTGAAGGAAAAATATGAAGTGGTCATAATGGCAGGCTTGAAAATCAGGGAAAGTGTATGGATAATAAAGATATGCCGGTGAAAGAAAACAAAATACACACTTTTGTTTTGCTTTAGAAACACAAACTCCCTAAAGGTTTGTAGGAAAATGAAGATATAGTGGCAAACCAGTAGTGCTACAGCACTGAAGATGGAATAAGAAACTTTACCAGAAGTCAACTTGAGAAGACTGTTTAAAGGCTTCTTAACAATCATAAGACTAAAACCTGGTAACTGAGTACAACATCAACAGTATGATTTCTGCGCTCGTTTTGTAATTTTTTGCTGATTGGGGTGAGATGATGTCTGGTTGAATCAGTCAGCACAATTATAAACCTCTGTAATCTACAGATTTCTACCTCATTAGTGAATTTAGCCTACTGATACATATCCTAACAGAGGAAAACCATGAACTTCAATCTGCGAATTAGCAGGATAAACTACAACAGCACCACCAGAGACCTCAGAGTGCAGTCTTGCAACAAGAATCTTTAGGACTTGAATTATTTACCAGCATACTGAGTATGGCACAGAAGGTGAAAGTAGACAGCCTGAATTCACTATATTAAAAGTGCCTGGTGTGTCACAGCCTTAAACACTAGCAACAAAATTGAATATTTATTAATACTGCAATTTTGGTTAAATATAAACTAACTTTAGGTCTTGTTTCTAGCAGACTAGGAAAGTAAATAAAGTCTGCAAGCTTAATTAAAGCATACACAAGATGTTCTACCAATCACAAGGACAGTCTTACCTGAATGCATTTTACTTTTCTGTTTTCAATCATACAGTATTACCTTGTGAATTAAAAGGGACAGTACTGAATCCAAAGGTAGTTAATTTTAAACTGCATTAATGAAAATACTATGAAAATCCACTCTAACAAAATCACAGCAGAATAACATTAGGTCAGTATGGGACAAAGGCTAATCCGGAATTAAAGGGGATAATACGTCTTATATAAAAAGGGGCCGCAAAAAGGAGAAAAACAGATGCATATTTATGTGTAGCTATGAAGCTTACAGATATCTTGATTATCAGCTTTAAAACATCTGCTTACCTACATCATGCAGAGGAACTAAGGAAACAAATAAAACATACCTGTATTAGAGAGAGATCCTCAAGCCTCAGTCTGAAGAGGTAGTTTCTGGAGTTAAAGAAATAGTAGATAAAAATTAATTGTTAGAAGTTTCAGTAAAAAAAAAAAAAAAGTGTTCCTAGTGTTTAAATTAAAAAAATTACTGTAAAAGAAAATATTAAAAAGTGACAAGTACTCAGGTCTTCAAATTTTTTCAGGGACTGTCTTAATGTGTAGCCCTTTGGGGTGAGGACTAAGCCAGTTTCTAAAACAGATTTTCAGTATGAAGGACTGGTTGAATGTGAACAAAGTAGATATCTAAACTGCATGCATGTACATCTGATTCATTGCTCCAGTCTTCCTTTAGAATCAAAGGGAAGAAATACTTGTGCTTTGGTAGATTCACATCAGCAGTGTTAGATATATCCATGAGAATAAGAGGACAAGCAGATGAAAGCCACTCATTTCTCTCCACAACGACGGGAACCTTATGCAATTAGCTCCACCACATACATGCAAAGCTTCAAGCAAAGGACCCCAGTATGATGGAGTATCTGTAGAAGCCACAGTTTTCAGAATTCTGAGTGAAATCCTGTCTCACATGGTTTAATTTCTTTGAAACTTGAGCAAACCACAAGACATGACACAAAGGCACTGTTTGAAACCTGGGGAAAGGAGGATTAGGAGACTCAGAAAGGTGAGGGTGCCCCACAGACCTAAGCCACCTCCTCCGCACATACTGGTGCAATTGTGAGTGCTATCAGCACTCCTTCTAACACACTGTGTCTATTGAGTTAAAGCAGTTGTCTTACTACCCCTCCCCTGATAAACCAGGCATTTTAGTAACACTCTGTGTCAGACCTTCATAAAAATGCGCAAATACCATAAAAAGGAGCAAATACCACACCATCTCTGAGCTGATTTCATCATATTCTTCTCTAACATAGATTTTTTTTTGTGTGTTAGGTCTGAATAACGCCTTTTTATATTCCATGTCTATCTGTACCTTGTTTTTCTTTTTCTTTATTTGTTTCTTCTTACACCTCTTCTTCTTCATTATTTTTTTCCTACTACAACTTTATAGAAATAATATTCTTCAGTCCTCTTCTGCCTTAATTTTTTACCTTATTTAAATCAATTCTAATTTTCTAATGCCACTACAGAGCGATTATTTTTTAGAGATGAAAATAAAAAGAAATTTTTTGAAATAATAATAATATAAATTACTTTAATTTTAACTTATTTATAACAAATCTGTAACATCAATTTATAAGACTTTAATAGATAAAGAAAAAAAAATAGATGATAAAGAGATGAGTAAGCTTAAACTGTAAACATTTGCAATATTGACAAATTATCTGCAATATTACAACCATGCAACTTGTGGAAGTGTTACCAAAATTAAAATTAGGCTACACTTTTTGAGAGAATGATTCTAATTCTTTCCGAAGAGGTATGAGGTATTGTTAATGGGCACAGATGGTCAGGATCTGCAGTTTACATCTTTCTTAATTTTTTAAAATGAGACAGCAGGGAAGGGGAGAGGAACAAAACCAAATTGTGTCTAACTCAGAAACGTAACCACTATCATGGCCAGTTTAATTTATGGACTTTGGGAAACAGCTATGTGTATCTATTTATCAGCTGTAGCACATATACAGTCAACTTAAATTGTGTACAGGAATCAGGTCACTAGTCTTTCCTAGGAGTATTGCTAAAGAGAATTACTCAAAATGCAGGAGGCAGCCTATTAAGGGCAAGAATTCACGATAAAGTAAAATAAAGACAGAATATTTATCGCTAGCACAAATAAATCACCACAAAGTAATAACTAAAATAACTGGGTTTGAGTCATGAAGAGACCTGAAGTGGATAAACAAAGAAAACAGTATATTGCAGAAAAATGTTTATGCAAAGCTTCACCAACAAGCTACATGCAACTGGTGAAAGACTTTCACCAAAACACCAGGAAGCAATGCATTGTAGTCTTTTTAATACATCTCCCCTGTCTCTGTAAGGACAAAAAAATACCTTCATTTCTGCAAAACGTCTTGCTCAGAATTATTCAGCGGGGAAGATAACACTTAGTCTGCTCCTCATCTCAGGGTATATATACTCCCATCACCCAACACTATACTTCTTTCACTCCAGACATTGAAGACACCAACTTCACCGCTGGTGCAAATTTTCTTTTCACTTACAGAAACAAGTTTTTTTCTTTCAGAGAAATTGAACTGCATCCTCAGCAGGTATAAACGGTTTTCTTAACCCAGTGGTCTCAGCCTTATGGGATTGGAGCATAAATGCCCTATCTAACTCTACATATAAATGCAGTCTCTGTAGTAGAATATATGAGCAGACAGTGTGGTCTCACACTTCTACTTTTTGGGTCAGTACTTAATATAGTGTCATATCAATCTGTATGTGCACTTCATTTTCAGATGTCTACTGGATATTTATCTGTGATGAGGCCTTTTAGGAACATATTTTCAAATTATTGTCTTTCATTCTGACATCATTTCAGCCTATTAAAAATGTTATTGTCCCGAATTGTAAAAATTCTAAACTAAAAAATGTGTGAACAGTGTCAGCCTGAAGAAAAACAGATTCAACATTTTCCTTCTTTTTTCCTTCCTAGAAAATGAGATTTGTATCCTATTCAGTAGAGCACAACCCATTAATATATTCTGTGTGAAATTAGAAAAATTGACCCTTTCAGTATTAGTGAGACTAAAATGTCTATATTCATGTGAATGAGTCGAGCGACAGAGCTAATTAGTTCACATTTTTCAACTTCCTGTGGCTGCCAATAACCAATTAAAATATTATTTTCAGCTTCATAAAGTCAGCAGAAAAAAAAAATGGAATAGGAAGAAAAGCAATGTGCAAGAGACAGTAAAACATTACACCTTAGCAACATAAACTGGGCAAATGGACAGCACAGATTGACTGTGACTACGTAAATAATGCTAAGATAGGTAGTTTACCACTTAGAGAGCAATCAGAGCTATTCCTACCTATATGGGCCCACTTTAATAAAACTCGCAGGACTACATTTAGCTCTACAAATACAACAGTTTAACATTCTAAGGCATGCATGTCCAACATGTGAGAACTCATTCAGAAAGGACATATATGAGGAAAAAAAAATTAAGCATGAGAGTAAAAAAAAAAATGGAAATGTAGAGTTAATAAATCTGGCAGTACAAAGAAAAAGTCAATACCAATTTTCATTACATATGCAGAGACATTGAGCTCCTCACGAGATAGATAATACTTTTTTCAGTGTGTTAGTGGGAGTATGGCCTGGACTGCCATTTTTAACCTCTGGTCAGCTTTATTCTAGTGCATTTATGCTTGCAGGCAAAAAAGGATGTGAAATAAAAATGAAATTATGTTTTTGAAGCACAGACACAGGCCTGTGTCTTTTGCAAATGTGATGATAAGCAAGACAAATACAACTTTGCATGCTGGAATTAAACTGATTTGACACTGGTAGTAATTGGCAAATTTGTTTCCATTTGGTGCTTAATGAATGAGGAAAGCAAATATGTTACATAAATCTGCAAACAGAGGGGACACTTAATGAGAAGAAAACACAACTAACACTGAGATAAAGCAGTATCTTGTACTCCTTCAGAGATCCAGCAGGCAATAAGCATTTTGCTTTACATTCATGGCACTGACCAACTTTTCTAGCTCAACTATGATTACTAAAACCTGTTAAACAAAAGCCTGCTCAAACCCAAGGGCAAAGACTTCCACTGATATCAGTGGGAACTGAATGAAGGCACACAAAAAACATGCTCCAGTCACCTTCTTGACACCAACATATTTTAATTTATTGCAGTTAACGCATTCAGTATGACCACAGATAA
Source organism: Hafferia zeledoni (assembly GCA_035583235.1). Classification (NCBI taxonomy): domain Eukaryota; kingdom Metazoa; phylum Chordata; class Aves; order Passeriformes; family Thamnophilidae; genus Hafferia; species Hafferia zeledoni. The sequence goes on along the minus strand of JAWWEV010000083.1, from coordinate 78,601,244 downwards.
AAGTATAAAACTAATCTTCTGTATGTTCCTAAACAATTCCATGTCAAAAAAACAACTGAAAAACCATAAAGATTCAAAAATATATCATGTTAGCAATGGTTGTTAAATCCAGCACTTTACCCTTTTCTTTGTTAAACTGCAAGCTATCAAAGCTCAATGGAACAACAATAAATACTCTTGCATCAAACACAGACATTAATTAGAAGAACATTAAGACAGCATATACAGTTCAGGAAAACATGGATTCAGGATTAAGCTTTTGGAAAAAAAGATGGCAAAATATATACCATAACACAGCAAAAAACCTTCACAACTCATCCTAAGCCCTCACACGCATCTGCAATTGAAAGCCTGAGTCAATAAATAGGGGTTGCAACAACCTCAGAAACACAAGGTATGACCAGACACGCTGGCAAATCTCCTGGAAATAAGCAAGTAAGAGATTCCTTTCCCTTCACTTCTTTCAAGAAATGATTTTACCTGAAAGAAGAAAGTTTTATTTAATTTATTGGAAGCAAAAATATTAAGACTGAAAATGAAAAGTATGAGCCCTGCAAGAATCAACTATTAAGCAAAAAGTCACAATTCCATAACTAAAATGGTGGTTTTCTGTGAAAGCCAATTCTAATTCTGCAGTGTAGTAAAATCAGCAATTGGAAATAAAATTTTAAAAAATTGAAGAATAGGAAAAAAGATATAATCAATACAAATAAAATTATGATGTAGAAAATTAATTTGGTTATATTAAGAAACTATAGGCAAAATATCTGAAAAGGACAATGATGATACACTGGAAAGAAAAGAAATCTAATCAAAGTGGTCTAGTTGAACCATTTATGAAAATGGTTAAATTACAATAACAAAAAGAAGAATAGTCAAAAGTAATCCTTAGTCTGCATTTTGAAGGAAACTGAAGCCTCAGCAAATGGGAATAATGAAATTAATGGCTTACTGGTAAATGTTAGAGATGTGGAAACAGCAAATGCACAGAGCAAAATATTTTCAGACTTGTAGGTCATATTAATTCAATTTAAAAACTAAGAAGTGTTTTTTGTTGTTCTATTTGCCCTTTTTTAATAACTTCTAAAATCATAGATGTTGTTGAGGAATGAAGACTAGCTATGTTTTATTAACATTTAAAAGGGTGAAGGGAAGACTCAGGTGGTGATGAGCTGCTCAGTGAGAGGACGAGCTTGTCAATCAGAGTAAGAAAAACACTACTGGAGTCAATTAAGAAAGAATCCCATATAAATTAAATTAATCCACTCTAAGATCTGATTTCCTTCTCTGATGCTTGCTCCTCAGCAAGAGCAAATCTTACCGCATTCACTTCCCTGTGGCTCCTCATACAGCCTCAGCAAGGACTGGACATCCTAGAACATAGGACTCTTGCACAGATTTTCAACAACAGTCAGGCATAATTTCTACATATTTGTTGCCATGGGCTTCTCCAGAAAAACCAGAAAGGGACCAGTGGCCCCTTCAGCTCTGGAGCTCACCCTCCTCCTGAAGTCTCATCATGCCATGTCATCTCAAACACACATTAAGATCTTCTGTTCACTCAGGGCTCTCACACACAGCACTCAAGTTCCCCAGCTGGCAATGGTCTTGGAGTATTTGTCACCTGTCTGCCTCTAATGCTGAAGATCAAGGATTTTTCTGAATATTATGCTTTAGTACCGATGAGTCTGGGAGATTATTCAGCTATTTATTTGGCAAGTTGTTGTTGGATTCAACTTTATCCTGAAATACTACCTCAACCAAAATCTTAATCCTGTATTTCCAAATCTTTAATACTTTTTATTTCTGTAACACATATGTCAAAGTACATGTCCCCAGTCTTTACATATTGGCAGGTATTGCATATATATTAAGAGCCATGAAATTTTCTATGTGGTGGTGTTACCATTTAATTCTTCAACATATTAATCTTCTGTTTCTTTTCAAGATTAATTTGAAATTAAATTTAAATGTGGCTGTTCTATCTCCTAAAAAAAAAAAAAAAAAAAAGCCAGAAATGGGCTTAAAACCAGAAATTTCAGATAGTTCAAACCTTTTGTGGTCTCTTCTTCTACAGTAACCAACTTTAGTGCATAAAGTTTGCTTGAGTTGTTTGGGTTTTTCTGTGGGAGAAGGGTCAGGGTGAGAAGGTAAAAAGTCTAAAGGAGCAAAGGTTTTGATTTTTTTTAATTATTATTTTATTAAGAAAATAAACTACAACAAAAAAAGTGATCACCTTAATGCTAAACGTACTAAAAGGAAGAGGAATCTAAGCTCACTGGCCCAAATTTTCAAAGCTAGCCTTGAAGTTCTCTCCTGTGATCATTCTATAGTACTCTGGTAGAGTCATTAGTTTCCAACAGAGACAGTGTACCAGGATTCATACCAGGGTAAGCACATGATGTTAACAAATCTCTATATAAAATGCAATCTTGCTCTCATCAGACTTTGAGAAGTGAAGGTCATGTGCACAGCATGCATCATTGCACTGTTAAATTTTCTAATTGTATGCTTGGAATAGGACTGACCGACACACCTACTCAGCATCCGAGCAGCCCTCTCTCTAGATGAGTGCAGCACCTCAATCCCTAAGGGTGGTGTAAGGAACTCATGCAAGGCACCAAAGTTTCAGAGGCAGGGAGAGTTCTTCACAGACCTGACCACAGCTCCACACAGTACTTCTCTAGGACTTCTATACCATGTCTGTCAGCCTCTGGCCAGCTAGTAGCTCCCTGCCCTGCATTTCAGTGCTGTAAAGGCACACACACACAGCCAAGTTCAGCAAGGAGGAATCTGTTGGCAGTGTAGGACATAAACTGTGTGTTTGGACTAACGTTCACTGAACAAGAATGGAACAGCAGACTGACATGAGAACACCGTCAAACAAGGAAACAACAGTAGACATAACCTGCCATATTCTGCAGCAGGATATATACTACTTCTAGCACACATCAAGTGTGTATATATTAAGTCACGACTTCAATTAAATACAGGCACCTTCAGAACACCACTCCTCTAATTTCTAAAGATGGCTTACACTGCAATAGCAGTGTTCTCTGCTGAAGAAGTTACATTTACTCCTGTTCATTTCTCTTTTCAGCTTACCCTGAGTCAACTCCAGAACTCATCTGATTATGCATCAAAATAGCAAATCAGCACAAGAAAACAAGTGATTTTTGTGGACTTAGTGAACTGACTAGTGCTACTCTGCAATCAGAATATTACTGGTATTGGTGCAAAGAAGGAGCAAGTTGCTAAGTGGAACCACTCATGAACAGGAGAGGTACAAAGCACAAGCTTTTAAAAATATTCAGGAACCTGTTAGCAAGGTAGGAAAGAGAAGTAGTAGGGAAAGAAAGACCTTTCTCTTTCTGCACAGGTAGTATGGTCATTTCTCATAGATTTAACATTATAGCATACTTTAGATTAGACTAGATTAGCCCAGTTCAATCAGTGGAAGGACAGACAATGATTACCCTGAAACAAGTGTTAAATGAGCAATGAAACCCAGATGGATGTTGGAAGAATATAGCCCTACTTGTCGGTGTCTGTATATTCTCCCACTACGTAGCCCTGAGAGCATCTCATTAACAAGAAGCTCTCATAGTCTCCTGCTGGGAGCAGACAACAGCAAGAAACAAACCTGCACAGTTATTTATTCCTTTATTAGAGGTTCTTAAGCCACTCTTAATGAATCCTTTAATTTGCCTTTCTGTTATTATGGCAAGTAGTGGTAATGGTTCAAATTAACGTACCCAAACACACATCTAATTAAGTAAGAAGGCATACTGTTAGAGTCCTTCATCAGCAAGATAAGGAGTGACTGAGGCAATAAGCCACCTCAAAGCAAGTTATAATCCTAAAAAGCAATTTAATTAACTTGCAGGAAAACATACAGGAGAAAGACAGCATTATTAGGAAGCTCTGTGTAAAAAATAACATCATATGTGTCTAAATATATATTAGCCAATTAAAACAGAAGTTGAATAACTTTGAGACCTATTTCTGATAGTAACTATATAATTTAAAAGTATAGCTAAAATAGCCCAACTTGAACTAAAGAAAAAAATAAAAAATTGTCACATTTAAGGATGAACTCAAGCTAGGCTGCTACCAGTTCATAATTTCAAACACAAAGAGGCTTTGGAAAAGAGGATACCTTCATTCTCCCTTTAAAAATAGATGTAATTCTTCTTGCAGGGTTTGAATAAAATCATTAAGGAATGTCCTAGTTACAGTAGCCAGGACCAGTTTATCACTGTGTGGGTGTAACCCAAACTGTATTCTACACCCTCTATGTCATTTCTCATGAACTGTTAATAACAGATTATTTGCAGCAGCTCTCAGGGTACACCTGACTCCTCAGGCTGCAAGATGGGTGTTAGAGAACCCTGGGAGATGGGGAAGTGTTCCTGTCTTCATATCAATGACTCAACCATTCCCTCTGGGGAAGCACCTTAACACCCAGCGTGAGGGGTCATGTCTGCTAATGGACCATGAAAGATTCCAAAAATATCCCATGACTCACAAAGTAAATCACCCATTGTGGAACTTCTCATCCAGAGGACCAGAACCTCAACAGGACTGCAACTGCCACTCTCGACCAGACTGGGACCATCATCCTCACCAAGAGGTTTGCCTTTCCTTTTACTTTACACTTAGGGGGACCACATGGTGCTCAGTGCAGGGGCTAATGAACACCATTCTGTTTGTGCCCCAGGTTGCTGGGTTATACCTCTGGTTGCTGTGGGTTAAAACCAACTTTTTCTCTGTATCATTGTACTTATTGTAACCATTTTAGTAAATTGTAACTCTGACTTGCAATCTCTCTTGAATCGGCTCATTTCTCCTGCTGGTTTACCCTTAAACCAGCACAGGGAAAAAAACAAAAAAAGAGATTAAAAGGAAAATATACCTTATTACTTTGAATCTCAACATTTTTCCCTAACCTACTGGGTTTGAGACATGTTTCTAGTTGACTCTCATTTTACCAAAATGGCTGGAACACTTTTAGAAATTTCCCATTTATAAAAACTAAAGCTGCTGTGTGTTAAGTGCACTGTCAAGAAATGAGGAGTAAAAAAAGCATTGCACAATTTGCCTGAGCAATTCAGACACTGTTGTATCCTTCTCCTAATCTGGTCTTTTCCTCCCTCAATTGACCTTTCCAAAGAAACATATGGCAAAGCACTTTCACACAGCAAAAGCAGGCAAGGTTGTCATGGGGAAATCCATGAACCTTCATGCTTACAGGTCTTTCAAAATACAGAAATCATTATAATATTTGATTACATGCCAAGTCAGTTCACCAAGTAACATACAGAGAAATATTCATGTGAATATTTTATTAGGATTTATCAGAATAAGGTAAATAATCAGTCTCATTTCCTTGAGCTTACCAAGGAACTAATGCCCCGAGAGTAATCCTTCACTGATGCCACTTAATTATAAAAGTAAATTCTGCTCTGCCATATGGGTTGGGTTTTTTAAAGAAAACAAATGAATTCCCAAGAAGGTTTCAGATTGCTGTACAACTCATTTATTTTTATCCGCCAGGTCGTATTTGATATGTAGAACAATGCCTGTGGCAAATTTTAAAGATACAGTTTCATGGGAACATGGACTGGATAATTCATGTAAACGTACATATTAATGTTGGAGTGGTACCATTCATAGATTGCTGTAGATGGTGTAAGGAAACTGAAACAAGGCTACAAGACTCCAATTTAACCAACTCAAAACCTACAGGAGAACTGCATGTTTTGCAAAACAAAATAAAATTATCAACAAGCAATAACCTTCTCATAAGGACTGGAAGACAACCTGCAGAAGCTGCTGGTGGGGAGAGAGGGGCAGAGACAAGTGTAAACAATCTGTTTATACACAGAAACTGCAGAATGTCCATAGACATCAGAAAACCACCTTTATTTCCTAAACTGGACAGGTAAGACTAATCTTGGCAATATAGGTCTAATATATCTTCACAGCTACTGCCTGCTATGGCAAATATTATGGAATATTTTCCCTTGCATATATTTAGAGATCTCTATCTCAGAATTATTTCTGTTCTTATTTTGTTTGCCCTAGCAAAAAGTGACAAAGCTCATTGTTTCTTGACTAAATTACCCATGGCAAACTTAAACTGATTTGGTTTTCTGCCAACACTACTGTGTAGCTCATACTGCTACTTCCTTCCTTAGATGTACCTACTGATGGATTTATGGGCAGGCACTGTGCACACTCAGCCCTTGTTATCCTGCACTACAATTCCACCAACCCTCTTCATTTGCCTTTTAGCAGACCTTGCCTACCTTTCTAGCTAGTTTCAGTTAACCTTGTTAAAGCATATATAAACACAATAATACACACTACTACAGCTTAAAGTCTCCGAAGAACCTTGAGCAAAGAGATCAAAAGTTCTCTGTTACTCTGGGAGACACCTTCTGAGGCATCATATGATCATATCTGTCTTTCCATGTAGAGCTGCATGACATTGGCAACTCCCAACAGGAATGCAGTCTGGATCCCTGTTGGGATCTTTGCTACCATTCTTCATAAGACAAACAAATCCTAAATTTCTTTAGAGGCTGTAGAACTTCACAACTGAAAAACAGCCACTTGCAGGGAATATCAGTGATGGAAAATGGATTTAATAATTTCCAATTGTGTGAAAGTTCATTTTGTTTGGTTTCTAGGACAGGGAAATTTGTGAAGATTTCACTCAACTCCATTAAGGTGGAAAAAACCAATTATGAACTTTAATTAAGCCAGAACAGTTTCCAGCTGTGAAAATCATTCTACTGGTTTAGAGCACCACCAACTTATTAAAGCAAAAGCCTAGAGGTGCAAGCATGGCTGGAGGCCATGTACCCACCAAAGCTGCTCTATCACTCCCCTCCTCAACTGGGCAGGAGAAAGAATATATAACAAAAAGTTCATGAGTTAAGGGCAGGGAGAGAGATCACTCACCAAATAGCGCCACAGCAAAAACAGAACCAACTGAAAGAAATTAACTACATTTATTACCAATAGAGATCAAAGCAGGACAAGAAAAACAAATGAAATCACAAGAACACCTCCTCCTCCCCACCCCACCACCCCCCGCTCCTTCCTTCCCAGGCTTAACTTTATTCCTGATTATCTACCTTCTCCCTTCCAGCAGCACATGGAGATGGAGAAATAGAGTTACGGTCAGTTCATCGCAAGTTGTTCCTGCCACTGCTTCCTCCTCAGGGAGAGGAGTCCTTCCCCTGCTCCAGCATAGGGTCCCTCCCATGGGAGACAGTCCTTCAGGAACTTGTCCAAAGTGGATCCTTCCCGCAGGCTGCAGTTCTTCACAAACTGCTCCAGCATGAATCCCTTCCACAGGGTGCTGTCCCTCAGGAATGGACTTTCTGGTTACCCCATGAGTTACAAGTCCTGCCAGCAAACCTGCAACATGGGGCCCTCTGTCCATGGGGCCACAGGTCTTGCCGGGAGCCCCCTCCAGCATGGGCTTCCCACAGGGTCACAGGCAACCCCCTGCTCTGTCATGGGGTTCTGCAGGTAGATCTCTGCTCCCCTATGGACCTTCACAGGCTGCAGGGTGTGTCTCAACATGATCTGCATCCTGGGCTGCAGGGCAATCTGCTCCAGTGCCTGGAGCACCTCCTTCCTCTCCTTCTTCACTAAACTTGGTCTCTGCAGGGCTCTTCCTCTTATATATTCCCACTCCTCTCTTCTATGGCCACAATTACTTCTGTGAAGTAACTTTTCTTCCCTCAAATATGGTTTCAGAGAGGCATCACCATTGCAGACGGGCTCAGCCTTGGCCAGTGGCAGGTCCCTCTTGGAGGCAGATGGCATTGGCTCTGTTGGATATTGAGGAAGCTTCCAGATGAAGCTTCTAGCTGCTCCTCACAGATGCCAACCCTGTAGCCCACTCCAGTACCCAAAGCTAGCCACACAAACACAACATCCCTAGTTTTATTTGGTGCTGGACAATAATGGGAGTACCACTCTTGGCAGTGAAAATCACATAATCTAAGTTTATTTGTAGCTTTGCCACGTGCCACACTGCACATTTTCCTTCTCTGCTAGTGACTGGGTAGCAAAGAGAAAACCATGTTACAGAGCTACAATTTATCATTTTCACAACTGAACAGGAGCTTTTCACTGTTCAGATCTCACTGAAATCATATTACACATGGTTATTAATTTTTCAGTACTGCAGTGCAAGAAGATAATAGAAAAAAAGGTTGGAATATTTTAGAGAAATAACTGTATATCAAAAGACATTTCACCAGGGAGGAGGAATTAACAGTGCATTCTCTTCACTGTCTTTATGAGAGCGCATTTGTGGCTTTGGACAGAAAATGAACTCTCTAAATGGCTCTTCGAAGAGCCAGTGTGACTCCAGTGAGGCAGATGTGCAAGAAAATTGTACTAAAATTTTTTCCACAGGCTATAGCACAAGTAGGGTAATATTAATGCTCTATGCAGATGACCCTGGGTGAAAGCTAAGTAAAAACAGTGCCTTAAGAAAAAAAAGACACCAGTGCAGCCAGTTGACACTATGAAAGGCTGCAAAAACCATTCCAGCAAATAAGCAGAAAACTCAACATCGTATTCACAGTGAACAGATTCCTTCTGTGTGCAGCAGGGACGACATGCAAAAATGCAAGACCAGTAAGAACACTTGCAATTCTGTGACTACAGCACCCTTACAACTGGTTGCTTGTCTCTGAATTTAGGACTCCATGACATACAACAACTTTAACCATGTAGTCTGACGCAATGCTTTAAGAACAGTAAAGTGTCCGCTGAAAAGAACATACTAATATCACTCAAATGTACAATTAGAGAAACCTGCTGACAAGTGCAGTCATTCTAAAGTAAGGTCTCCATGGAGAAACATAACATCACTGCAGAAAAGGTTTAAAATTTAGAATGGAAATACAGAATGAGGAAAAGAAAAATCTAATAAATTCTGTGAACAAGTAACAGCTAATTATACTGAAACCTGGAAAAAAAATGTTGTAATTTTAAAAGCACTGAATATTTTTAATTTTGCAATTTTAGTCAGAATAAGAGATATGAAACTCTGAAGCAGCATTAACTTATAGAGAAACCAAATCTTTTAACTTGGATCTTTTGCAAAAGGCAGAATTGACAGCTGGCACTTTTTTGTAGTCACTGCTGATTCAAGAAAATCATCCAAAGCTTATCTCATAGTGACTCAAAATATTTCCTCAAAAGCACAAATTTAAACGAGCTTTTTTTTTTCTTTTTTCTTTTTTCTTTTTTTTTTTTTTTTTCTGAGATTTGGACCCAAGATTAAAAGCATGAAGAATAAGAAAAGAGAAGAAGGAGGATTTTTTTTTTTTTCAACAGCTATTGAGTACTGTACAGAGTGAACTGATCCAACACACAGTTCCATTGGTGTGGGGAGAGGCTCGGACAACTTATACTTACTGTGCTTACAGAACAGCTCTAGCTGACAGCCTCCTATCTTGTTTCATTTGGCAGCTTACAGAATAGAAAAACCAACATGAGTGCACAGAATATCCCACTTCATGTGGACCAGAGACATATATATACACACTCAGATACCTATCTCCATGCTCAGAAAGTTTTGTCCTGTAGATAAGCAACTTCCACTGGCCCATGGAAAAAAAAGGTTTCTTGCAGTGCATTTTATGACTCTGCATTTTGAATCTCATTTTCAACTAAGAAACAAACTGGGGAATAGAAGTATATTCCAGTGCTAAACCTAACAGATAAATGAAGTGACTCAAGGGTAAATATATTCAAAAGACAGGTTCAAATAGTAAGTTTACATGGTTACAGATTTTTTGACAATCAATGTGTTTAAGTATACTTCATGTGCTAAAAGAAAAAAAGGGGTGCTCAAGGACTGTCAGTCCTTCAATGTTGACATCTAAGACAGTGTCAGTGTTGATCACAGCTTGCAAAGTACTGTCCTACTGTGCAAAATGTATGACTAACACCAACTTTACCACTAATTCTGCAGTCTTTAAAAGATTGCTCCTGGCACTGTAGTGAATAAATATTAGAATCATTCAACAACAAAGAGCCATATTGTGTACACAAATTTGAGATCATCATAAGTTTCATGCATAGCAACGTTTGTCACATTGTCATACGGCATCTGCCTGTTCTACTGTAGGCATTCAAAGCTTATGTACTCCAGGACAGCCCTCTTAAAAATGGGAATAGTCTAAGCTACTATGAACCTCGATACCAGGCAACCCATCTTTTAAATTTGGTCAAGGAAAAGAGAAATAAACATACATAATATTCAATTTAGTAGGTCTAGAAGGCAAGGGAGTGACATGTGAGCAAGCTGATATTGGAATTTGGCTATTACCTATCAACAAAGAGCAACATCCAGTGTGACACAACATGAAAAGAACATAGATTTCTCACCTTGCTCCAGCAATAAGCTCTTTTTGTCCTGGGTCAAATGTTAACTGTGAGAAGTCCACAGCATCTTCTGCTTTGAACACATGTAACCAAGGGGCAATTTCTAAAAACAACCAAGAAATACAACTGTTACTATAAATGTTATAGCTGTAGTACATCAGGTAATCACCATTAAATTTACAGATACTGTGTGGCTGCAAATTTTCTCTGTATGGTGCTCTAAGGAAACACTAGAGACTTTCACCACCATGCCATGTAATTCATGATACAGGCCTGTAAAGTACATAGAGCAGCCACTCAATACACACTTGAATGAACTATCAATATTTTGGTCTGATTCGTAAGCCAGATGTATTTTTCCTCCTTCGGTAAACACCACAGTACAATTGCAATTCACTGGTACATAATCAAGTGAAATCAGATTAATTTTCCATGCATCAGAAGCAGCAGAGGACTGGGGGTTTTATTTAATTTGTCATTTATTTTATTTACAAAAAGATCCAATCAAGTGAAAAACAATGAGAAAAACAAGCAAATTTGGCTTTTCACCATTTTCACAATAAAAAGGTTGAGAAATGGGGATGAAAAAGGAAAAATGCTTGACATTCACTGAACTTTTTTTTTTCACCTGCCTTTCTCGGACCAATTTAGTACTAAATTAAGCAAGACAGATAAGTGGGTGGGTTGCTGAAAATCAGCAATGAGCATTACTTGCATTCAGAATATAAACTTGTACCTACTTTCAAACTTAAACACACATAAATAACTGTACACCAAATCCTTAAATATTTTCATTATTAGTAGTTATTTTTGCATTCATATCACTAACTGGACACACCACAGTTTGATTATATGAACACAGTGTTCTGGGAACAGAGGATGATTTTTTTATTTTAAATAGACACACAGAATACATAAAATTGCTGTAACAACATAAATGTCTCTCTAAAAAAAGTCCAGTTGTACAAAAACCTCATCTTCTAGAGTTTCACAATTCTAGGGATATTGATTGAAGTTTGTTTTGTTGTTGGGTTTTTTTTTTCTTTTTACTGTAGTCCTAAAGCAGTGGTCCAGAACTTAAGTGAAAGGTGAAGAGGGCTAGGTATGTATGGCACAACAGGCTGTGGAACTGTCTGTTTGAAGACTATAGATGGGACACAGTCAATAGAATGACCAAAGGTGAGCACATGGTCATGACCACTTAAAATACAGAGTCAAAACCAACCCCCTCTGAGGGTGTTGCAGCAGTATAATTTCTGATACTGATATCACCAGTTGCAGCTCAGGTTGACAACATCCATTCTGAGTTCCTTTCTCCACTCATGAGCCTGTTTTTCCTTTTGCAAATGTCTGAGTTGAGATAATCCATGTCTGGTGCCTGTTTCAGGATAATTTGTTCCTAATTTGAATATTAAGGTTTTAGCACAAGTGAGCTATCCATTCCTAAGGAATAGGCCCAGGAGAAAAATGTTATTCTGTGTCAAAACGTGTTCAGCCATTGCAGACAACCATTAAAAGCACTGTGCAGAAGCTGTAGCATCATATACTTTGGAAAAACAGATGGAACCTTGAAGTAGAATCACTTGGGTGTCAGAAAACTAACTTCTGCATTTTTAATGACAGTCTGTCTGCATCTGGGCAATTTCAGGCGTGGAATGCCAGTTTGTACATGTTCTGCAGTACATATAGATAAATTCACTGTTGATTCCATCTGTATTGGATAGATTCTCAAACCAGGATCTGAGCACTGCAGAGGGGAAATCTTTATTAATTCCCTCAGACATTTTCCACATGGACACAGAATATCCACACAGACTCCACAGAAAAAAAATACATAGATACACACACAGTCCCAAACTGGAACAGCTCTCAGTTTTGAGAGATGCAGAGAGGCTAGTTTTCCTTGTACTAAGCACTGTGATTAGGACAGAAATGGATTCAAAACCATTTTATAAAGTAGCAGAAATTCAGACAAAATCATAATACTGATAAATAACTGATAAAATCAAAAATCCAAATCCTACAGAAAAAATCAGGGCTTAAAAAAAAAAAAAAAACAACAACAAAAAAACCCCAATAAAAAACACTAGAATACCCCTCCTGGGAGTCCAACCAAGCCAGTGGGCAGAGGTTACAAAACAGGCTGGAAGAACAGGCCAGCACATGGGTTTAGTCCCTTGGCTGCAACATTACTCTTCCAAATGATCACACAAGCCATGGGAAGTGCTGCTGCACACATATAGGGAAATTTTCACTCTTTGAGATGGAAGCCACAGCTCCCTGGGCTCCCCTTGCCTGTGCTTGCACCCAAAGTTACCGTCTGTGAGGAACAATCTTGCAGAACCACACACAAATCTACTGTGACAAAGTACAGATCAGGTTACCAATCTATTAACACTCAAATTTGTATTGCTGCATGCAAATAAGTTGAAGCTGAGAATGCCACTGGGTCCCCAGCAGATCTGCACACAGATAAAGCCAGACCCACAGTGAAAACACCAGCCTCTGAAAGAGAAACAAGGTAAGCAGTTGAGCATGTAATTACTTCGGGCCCATATTGGTAGGACAAGTGAGACCCTTAGTCTTCTGAAAGAAGAGGAAAGGAGTAGCTCCTCGCCACATGGGGAGGCCAGGGACATTTCAGTACAGAGGTATTGCAGTGCCGGAAGACTGAGATTCAAAGACTCCATCTCCTTCTACTTGTCCTGCTGTCTCAGCAAGACACAATAAAGCTTCAAGGTACAGCAAGCAGGAGATTGAGACCATTTATAGGTTTGAAGCAAGAGACCAGGGGCCAGGAGGGCAAGGCAAGCCCAGGCTAGAGAACAAGAGAGGACTTGCTAAGAACGGACTTGTTAAGAAACCTCTCTGAAATCTGATTCCTCTCCATCTCTCCAAAATATAAATTATTTTATCCTGTCTGTGTTGCATTCAGCAGTGTTCTTGCTTGAGGGAATAAGGTCAGGGAGAGCAATGGCTGTTAGAGCTCTTTACTTTTTCCAGCAGACACTCTGAAACTGTATCTCATGTGTCACAGTGGCATCATGTGTCGCCCAGGAATAAGCCTTTATGAGATAAAGCTACAACTTTGTGACACTTTTGTAAGGTAACATGCATACAGAAACAGTGCCTATTCAAAAAAAAATAAATAAATAAAAGAAGTAATCAAACAAAACCCCGTCCACTGCAAAAGTAAAAGCTTATTGGTGAAATTCTGCTTTTAGTTATGCTACAGAAGAATTATGTAACTAATTAACAGAATAATTAAATTTAGTTTCATCAAAACAGTAAAATCTAGCTGAAAACCCTTAGGTGAAACATGACTTTTCAGTTTTGCTATGAGGTATCAAGTTAGAGTCAAAAATTCATAATAAGCTATTAAAGGTGTATAAATTATTTTTTTCCAAATTAAAAAATTATAAAGTAGTAGGCAGTTATAATTTCATTTTATAAGTGGTTTTCATGCAGATCCAATACGATAAGCTTTACAAAATAACATAGCTGTACATTTTATATGCTACAGCAGCATCATATATAAATGTGTAAGTTTATTAAGCTGCCTGCCTAATACACGTGACCTAATTGGATTGCTTGCTGATCACAGGTGACAAACAGCAACATCCCTACCCTTTCCAATTCTAACCGTCCCCTACCTGGCATTCCCCTCCCTTTCCTCTGCCCTCAATTCATGTGCAACATAGTAAAACTCCAAACCCTTTATTGACTTCTCTCTTCTTATTCCTGATATAGAAAACACTTATTAAACACACCTTCAGCCTGGATGACTTTTTTTTTTCTCTTAAATTAAGTATGCATTTTTACCATTCTGCAGATATAGACTTAAGACTTAAAGTCGTCCATAGAAAACTGTGTCATGGTATAAATACAGTCATGACTACAGCCAGTCTCCAACATACACTGGGTCCTTTTGGTACATTCAAGACATACTTACCCTTAGGAAAAAAAAAAAAAAAAAAAGGCTATTACAGGACTGAAACCTGCCAGCCTTATAACTCAAAAACATTCCCAAAAGAAACATCCATGGAACTAAAAGACAGATAATGAAAAAAATCTTTTTCAGAAATCTACAGCTCTCTTTCACATGCTGGGAACCATGTGCTGTGGGTTTTCCTGGGGGATTCAGGTTTTGAGGGTGTGGGGAGTTAACAGCTTGGATTTAATATGAAATAAAGTTTGTCATGGTTCATAAATCTTCAGCAAAGCAAACACCAAAGTCATCTCAGCTCTTAGGAAAGGTCAAGGGAGTCTCCTAAAGAGGTTTAAAGACAAAGGAGGTTAACAATCAAAGCTGGGCAGAAGGACATTAGATAATCATATTATTAAAAAAAAAAAAAAAAAAGACCAGAAATCTGTCTCTGTTTTACTTTGCATTTAGTATCTGCCCAACAGGCCACAGTTTGTTTGGTTTACACAATCCAAGGACTTGCCAAGGGTTGAGCTCTACACCTCTTTGCAAATGAAATTGTAAAGTTCTCTCTAACCTAAGTTTTATTATTCAGCACTTCAAAGGAGAGCTACAGTAAACAGTGAAATAAATTGAGAAATGACTAATAAAGAATGGAGTGGTATGTTTTGAACTAAACTGAGAAGTGATCTTGAATGGTAAATAACAAAGAAGACAAAAACATCTCCCAGTTTCATTTAAAAATTGAAATAGGTATTAAAAATTTCAGCAGTGTTTATGGTCTTTGTATGTGCCACCTCATGCCATGGAATCTTTTTTGGAAATAGTGAGCACAAAGCTAAACATATGCACAGTACCAACTTCTTGAAGAAATTCTGTTAGCAAAATAACAGCAACAATAATACCACAATAACAACAGCAACAGTAACACCATAGTTGAAAACTAGCAGATTTGCAATATTAATAGAAGTCTCTGGGTGGCATCAGTACTACAAATTCACTAATCTTATCAGAAGAAAATTAAAATATATTTCTGCATGCTAAAGTTATTTCATAATTAAATGTAACTAATCTAAGGATGATACAATGATCCCCACCTTCCTGAATCTGTATAATGATTTTAGCCTAACTTAGATCTCTTCCTGTGATACTCATGTTACATTACTATCCTCTTCAAAGGCAGCAAGACATGTCAGAAGTCTCTCTGCCATGCTGACTCTGTTACATCACCCCTGCTGCCCTGGTGACAGTCCCATTAACCCCAGGGGAAACTATTCAGCAAGGTGTCAGGGCTGGCAAGATGCAATCCACTCATTCACTCATTCAGCATGTCCCATTTGGGGATTTATTTGCAACATTTGCTCTTGAAGGACACAGGTGCACTTGTAAACACTCCTTTGTGATGATTCAGGACTCCATAGAGTCCAACTATTTTAGAACTAAGACTGAGAAAAACAAGATTTTTTCCAGTAATTTCTGCACATCATAGGTATCAATTCAGTGTGACTGTGCTAAGTTCTCATTTTAAAATTCCCATTGTATCATAAATACATCCATGAATAATAACTTCACTCATTGCTCTGTGTTGGGAAAAAAAGACAAGAAAAATGGCATGACAGAGTCTGTTGCATCTTTTAGGATTCACTTTTGTCTATACATTTTTTTCTTACATTTCCAATCACCAGCCTTTCCTAGTTCTTTCACATTGTATTCTTTCTTCACAGAAATGCAGTAAACACACCCTTGCTGGCAAGTTATTGACTGACTGCAGACGAAAGGAAAAAAGACACCACAGCTCCAGTGAAGAAAGGAAATACATGCAAACACTATTCTACTAGTTGCAACAAAAAAAGAGGATGCCATCAAGACAGTTCAGTAAAAGAACAGCTGTAAACTTCTGAAACCAATCACAATTCCCCCTTGCTTATCAGGCTTAGTTTGTCAACAATGTAACTTATTTTTCTAGGGCTTATTCAAGGCATATGTTGCTCAGCATTTGTGTGCAATGACTCCATGTTTTAAATAATTTTGATCAGTAAATTTAAAAAAAAGAAGGAAGCATTTGTTAGAAACCAGCTATAGTTGCAAATAGGTAAGTGACAATAAGAAATATCATATACACGTGTTTTTTTCTCAAATGAGCTTCTGAAAACACAGCTGCAAATAAACTACTAGATTAGGCATCAGGGCTTGTCCAGCTGTCATTGCAGTGGAGAGAAGCATACGCAGCACCCGAGCAAACTCTTTTGTGCACTCCTCAGGCTGCAGTAGTGTGAAGCCCCAGCACAACTGTGGTGGTTCTATTTCTGGTACAAAGTGTTAAAACCCATCCAAATGCAAGTTTTTCTTTACATACTTGTAAAGTCATGCTTTATTTTTACTTATTTTGGACCAAATTCTTACTCTAATCCTGTTGAAAAACAGAATGGACATTTCCCAATGGGTATATTCCTTCTGGATGCATTAACCATGAAGTCATTACAGTTACAGCCTCAGGTCAACACTCTGGGTATTCATTAACCCTTTCTATATGGCTCCTAATGCTGTCATTCTTTAGCATGTATTAAAGAGGCAGACAAAACTATTATTAATGTATCTTACAGTAGTAGAGCTTAAAGGTAGTACCAGCACTGGATTTTGGTTCCAGAGCTGAAGTTGCGTAGAAGAAGAAAGAAAATACCCAAGCAATATCACATTAGGTGCTAGGCACTTATATAATCCACCAGCATGAATTAGAGCCCAGGAAAGTGCTTTTTCAGTAATTTTTAATATACAAGAAGGACAAAACACTGCATTAAAACCTTAGTCAAATGGACAAATCAGAAAAAAGCAAGCCTTTAACATTTAAACTTCACAGAAAGAGACAAAGCTGTTCTAAAAAAATAAAAATAAAAATTGAAAAGCCAAGACAATCCTAGCTCAATGCTGCAGTGAAATTTCTGATCCAACAGATAGTGAGATTAGAATGTAGTTGGCATGTCCACTGTTTCAAATATATGGTACATTCATATGTCAAGGCTAAGGAGGTTCATGGGTGTAATAGATTTAACAGTCTTTGCTACCAGAAGGCTCTAATAATCTAAATGGAGTACAGCAGAAGCAGACTGGACACAACACAGGCAGAGAAGAGTACTAGTTCAACAACAAAAAGATGGCATCAGCTGACACCATTTAATGCTTCTCTGCAAAATGAAAGGATTAGGACAGATAGGTGTGTTACAGTACTCAGTACTGCACTTTAACGAAAAAGGCCTTGCACACAGCCCTAACCATACAGAGCACACGCATTCCAGGGCTAGGTACATAACCAAGAGTATGTGGACACCGTAACTGGGAAAAAAAAGAATATATATTTATAGTAATTAATCCTTTATTTTTAATCAAATTGCTTATTAAAAATATTTCTTACAGAAATCATGAATACTCTTGAATCTGGATAATACATTGAAAAATATTGGCATTCTTGTAATTAGTGATTAGACATTAAGAACTGTGCAGTTTCTGAAACAGGGATCCAGGAAAATATAAGAAAACAAAACATCACTTCTTCCTGCAAAGAGAAAAATTTGTTTAGGCAGGGTTAGTTAGCGCAAGCCAACCCTCTGTAAAGGAAAACATGAAGTTACAAAGTTGCCCAGCATGATTAAATCAAAAACCACAAAGACTCCTCTTTTAAGTTGTACCACACTACATTTGGTTCTCCTTTGGAAACATGAAAACATGTCAGATCCCCATCTGCAGTTCAGAGCCCATCTTTGCTTATAGGGAGGAGAGAAGGAAAAAAAAGAAAAAAGAATAAAAAGACAAAGCAACCTCAAAACTACAGCTCCCTTTTAAGATGCAGTATTTTGGAGGTCTAGATTACATAAACAAGACAGCTGCCTTCCTTCTACTAACCAATAAAACTTAACACAGTCCTGAAGCTTGCTTTTCCTTACAAAGAGAACTCCAGAGGTCAAGAAATAAATATGTATCTCTAGCCTTATCTAGAAGCTCTGCTAACTTCTTGAGCTTTACTCCACTTATTTGTAATAAAACAGATCCCAAGACCATAAACCTCTTGACATTTTCCAGAAAGTTCACCACCTGTTTATTAGGCATTCATTTTATGAACAGCTATTATAGCTTCAGAACAATTAGAGAGGTAATGCGGCAGGGCTGTAAGTAATTTATTTATTATTAATGGGGAAAACAGAAAATCAAGCATACTTGCAGTATATGTTTCTTAACTTTAAATGCATGAAAACTTGACCTTCTTTCTTAAGCCTACTGTAAACTTACTTCCTTCTACCCAGCTCCTCTCATCTTTCATTGATTATCTCACTAGGCACAACGTGGCTGCCCCCACCATTTGCCCACTCTCTCCAGGGCAGGGCACACGCAGTCACAGCAGCTGCCCTGCCCTGGTTCCCGGACCTGCTTTTACAATCCACTCTAAACTTCAAGGTCCAAAAATTCAGCCTGCATCCCTGTTTTGTTTGTCCTGACAGAGCTTCCTGAGCTAGAAGGACATATTTCTGCATTCTTATGTGTGTGCATATGTCTATTACTGGGATAATTAAAGGGAATTTGGGTTATGACTGTCTGTGCCCTCAGGGAAGAGACAGTAACATCTGCTGCAATGACTACTTATTTCTTACTTTTCTGAACAAAGGTTTGGAATTGTTTATGCTTCATTGTTCAAACACACATATTGCATACAAATACAAGAAAGTGTAAGGGAAAAAAGGCTGAACTCCCACCTAGATGAAAGCAGTTTCAGCTCTACCAGCACAGTCAAAAACCAGTAACTTCACTCCCCAACCAGCACAGCCTCCATGCTCTTCTCAGTGAGTGCAGCTACCCCTTTCAGTTACCAGCTCTGGTCCTTCTGCTGCTGGTCTTCCCGGATGTGATGCAGAGGGACAGACTGACCACATAAAACACTTGACATCCTTAGTTATGCCCTCTCTTCAGAGGGGTTTAACCTTTCATGTTTTAACACTTGCATGCAGTCTTTGGCAACCAGCCACAGAATTCATTTTGAAAGAAATCATGTTATATGGTTATGGGAAATCACTATTTGATCTCAAGACAGAGTTTTGTAAAGAAATATGCTGAATTTTATACTATGTATTGTAGGGAACAGAAACAAAAAGCCAATTGCCTACAGACAGTTATGCCCTGTTATTTTTGTTGGAAATACCTATGCTTCAAATAGAAAAACCTTTTTTCCACAACTGACCATCTTGCAATGATGCCATTTTTATTTATATTGGCAGACGAACATACCAAACTTTATTTAGATTGTTTTAGCAAAATACAGTTTCTTGATTCTATCAATTCTGCCAAGGCTATAGGTCATAAAATATTTTCAAGTCTGAAGATATTTCATGAAAAAATACAAAACAAAACAAAAAAAACCAAAACCACATTGTAACACAAAGAACATAGAGAGCAAAACCTAACAGTAATCTTTGTAAGAGTTTGGAGCTAGGACTTCAGAGAGGCACATACTCCCCACCACAAAAACAATAAGATGTCCCAAAATCAAAAAAAGAAAGTGACAAGCAAGAAAAAGAAAAACCACAACACCAGGAATAACACTTCTCTTTGTCAAACTTATTTGTTTTCTAAAAGACACTCTCAAGCTCTGGGTATTTGTCACTTTTAACAACTACTTTAGTCAATTTACTGTAGACCTGGTTGTAAAAAGGCAAGCTCCTAAAATTCTCAGAAATGGTAGAAAAGATCCACATTTCTTTGTCTATAAATCCTTAAAAACAAAATCTGAAGTGAGCATTGGAAATGGAAAGACAAGCTTATGAAAAGTCTAAGTGTGGTCGAACCTGAATATGACAAATTGTCTTGTAACAAGTATCTACCATGTTCAGTCACACAAATTCTGCTCTACTCAGTGTCCTATAGTCTTGTCAACAGCAAACAAGCAGTGCCATAGAGGGCAGATGGGAAAGAAAGTATGTGAGAAAAAAAAACCCCACAAAATTAACAAAAACCCTCTCTTTGAAGAAGCACTGACTGCACTTCTCTATTTTCACATAATCTAATAAACTAAAAGTATCTCTGTAAGGTTATGTAAGAAATCAGGAAGAAAAATGAAAAATTAACAAATGTTTTTCCTCCACACCTCTTAAGATTCCTGGAAATTTTAGAGCTACAAGCAAGGCCCAATGATGGGCCAGGGTTTCCCCATATCTGTCATCAAAAGGGATAGGCAGCAGAAGGTGACATTCAGTGACAGGTCGCAAGGGCAGCAGTGCCACCAAATGAGTGCAATTTGGGCCCCATAAACACTGCACAGAATCTCAAAGGGACGAACCACTGGATCGCCTCTTTCCGAGAACTGCTGCTACCTAGTATGAAAACAAAGTTGCCCAGGATCAAACAGACAGGAACTGCAACTGGTGCCATCTTTTCTGAACTAGCAGTCTAGGTTACTTAGAATCACAGAGTGGTTTGGGTTGGAAAAGACCACAAAGATCATCGAGTCCCTCTGTTAACCCAGCATTGCCAAGTTCAGCACTAAACCATGTCCCCAAGTTCCACATCTGTGTATGTTTTAAATACCTCTAGGAATGGTGACACTTCTGTGGGCAGCCTGTTTCAATGTTTATCCACCCTTTCAGTGTAGAAATTCCTCCTGCTGTCCAACCTGAACCTCCCCCACCACAACTTGAGACCACTTCCTCTTGTCCCATCACATGTTATTTGGGAGAAGAGACCAACCACCATCTGGCTACATCCTCCTTTCAGGTAGTTGTAGAGAGCAAGAAGGTCACCCCTGAGCCTCCTTTTTCTCTGACTAAATAATCCCAGTTTCCTCGGCCACTCCTTCTAAGTCTACTTTAGAAGAAAAAAACAAGAAAAACTGAATTTAAAATGTTTATCACAAAGCACATAGCCATGCTGCTGCCACCACTGTGAGAGGCCAGGTAGGCTGAGTGGGCACTCTTGCCAGAGGTGGAGGCCACAGGGCCACCTGCATCACACAACACGGAAGTGTCCTGCTGGGCTCTGATGACCACAGAGCCAGCTCAGTGAAGACCTCAGCACAAATGGGTTACATCCAAGGCAATGCTAACTAGCCATATACATGCTCTTCTTCAGTCAACACCCATTAGCTTTGGACATATTGCAATGCAGTCCCTGAAGAAGGAGAACTGAATTCACATGAATCAGCATGGAGATTATGCATAGAGAACTAAAACTTCAGCAAAACATATTTATATTGTGCCAGATGAGTTAGAAAGAATGGATATGCCTCATTAATGCATTTTCCAAGGGGTACATTGGGACACAGTATATCTTAAACATCTTATGAAAAAAAAAAATTAAAATATCTCATGGGGAAAAAAAAAATACAAAAAATATCAAAGCATTATCGTACTTTCTCTTGCTTTTAGCACACCAAAATTTCTGGAAACTAAGAGAATTTCACCTGCTTATGAGCTCTATTTCTTGGTTGCTGATCTGTTTCTTTAACATATCCCAGTCTGGATGTTTTACAACCTTTTAGTAAAAATGCCCAACACCATTAAAAATACAGCTCTTTGGAAGAAGAAGAAGAAAAAAAAAAAAAAAAGAAAGAAAGAAAAAGAACAAAAGCTCAGATTTTAATTCCATCTGCCCACTTTGTACAGCTAGTAGAATGTAGTAAGAGCCTTTAATGTTACTGCTTTGTAAACAATCAGGGAACTTTGCAGGCTCTAAACATCCAGATTAGGGCAATAGGGAACAAATCAGCCATGGAAAGGTTCCTAGGACATGTCTCTGCAGCTCACTAGCCATTGTAGCCACCACTAGTTTTATATTCTCAGAAATGTATTAAAATTATTAACATTCCCTGAAGGTCCAGTGCTTGGCTGAGATGCCAAAATAATTGTAAATTGATGGGGTAGGGAATAGCCAGTATGCAAGTCCTTCATTTGCAGCCCCTACCATTCCCTGGTTTTTATGGGAATGGACACCAATAATACTGGGTGATTCAGGGAAACAGAAGAGGATAATTGCCTTCAACCTCCAGAGACTTATTTTTTCAAATTAACAGTAAACAGTTGAAGGTTGCCATTCCCCAGCTTAATCTCCTAAACAAAAGTAAAGGCAAACCTGATTCTATACACAAAAGTGTAAAGCTGGTGAAAGAATTATTTTCCTCTTTCAGAGGAGTTGGTTCTTGGCAGGGCAGTGTAAGCAATCTCCTAGTCCTATCATTTAGACAAATCAAAGTTGCAATATCTAGCAAACAACTTCTCTTCGCTGATGAATCATCTTTATTGAAAGAAAAACCCAACAGACAATAGGGAATGGAAAACAATAGACCTCATCCCTCTGCAGGAGCTGGCAGGAGGTCTTTGAAGTGCATTTATGAAAAACTAGCAAAAAGCAGTAAAAACTGAACATTTTAGTAGACTACTATTAGTTTAAAAAGTGACTTGCAACAAGCTTAGGGGAAAGAGAAAAGAGTACAAACAAAACCAAGTTTGAATGGCATATATCCTTCTTCATTCAGCCCACGTATTATTTCCTCTTGGCACATGTGAAGTGCATGCACTCCATATACAAACCACAGGATAAAATGAGGAGAGCAATGTACTGAGTCTATATTAGTTAGACAAACATCAAGTGAGGGAATTCTGTGGTGGTCAGACAATAAGGTTAAGAAAATATATTTCTTAGGATTCTCTAACCAAGGAATCAAAAAATAACTATGCTATTTTTTCTTTCTGGTTAACCTCAAGTTGAAATGAAGGGTTTATGTTCATTTCTTTTATGGATTGAGACATGCTATTTTTGAGCATATTTATTCAACAGATAATTTTGTTACAGCACAGCATGTATTTGAATCATCACTAAATATAGCTTCTAAAATTATGCAAACTGATGCTTTTTTGTTGACACAGCACAACCTTAAATTCTGATTATTTTATGGAAGCATAGAAGAATGAGATTTGCCCCAGAGGAAATCATCTCAGCTGTACTCTCAGCATCCATTAATTCAAGTTCACAACATCACTGTATTTCTGACAGAAGAGCTGAAGAAATTCAACTTTCTGAAAGAAAACTGCAGCAGAGTCAATACTTACAATTTCACACCTGAAACTAGATTTGGGTCAATTTTTTTCCACCTGACTCACACACTGCTAAGCACTTGTGATGGTCCCTTCAAAGCTACATCATGGATAAGGTCTGACTACAGAATGAGACTTCAGCTGAATTTTGACAGTCTGAGAGTTTCAAAGTTCAGCAAATGTGTGTGTCTGGGGAAACAAGGTGCCACTGTAAATAATTTTACACTTTTTCTTGATTTTCTTTTTTTTTTTTTTTTTTTTTTAATCTAATAAAAGCTCAGGTCCACAGAGAGCTATCACAAAGGTTCTGTAGAGTCGATGGAATTTGAAATTATGGAAATATTTAGACAAATGTTACATCCCTCAACTGTTTTGCTTTGGTTTTTTGCATAAGAATAGTTCAACTTCTATAAACAGTTTCTCATGGAGTAAATTTGGTTTCCACAGCCTTTTCTAACTATTTACATTAAACACATCACTTCACTATATGAAGAGAGTCTGTTTTCCAAGAGTGTGTTTTCTAAGATGTTGACAATCAGTAAACCTTCATATAGTCACAGACTAACATATCATAACTACATGCAAATGAAAGTTTATCCAAATAAAACAAAATTTAATAAAATTGTAAGGCTTTATCTTTAGTGGCTAGCTTATTTAAGCACTTTTTCACTTAACTCTTAAGATACTTCAAGCATAAATATACTTCTTTTCCCATTACAAACATATGGAAATGTATAGAGACCAATGATCTCACACTGAATCTCTGTGTGTTCATTCCATCCCCTGCACGTTCTTTCCTTCCACCCAGTTCTAAGTTACACACAATTTATAACCTCTTGACTCTCATGCCTCTGTTGGAATTATGCTGGTATAGCTGATGAATCCTCAGTGCATGTGTGTAACATACGCAGACAGACTTTTTTTTTTTTTTACTTTTATTTAAACCTGAATCTCAACAGATTAGCACATCTGGATGCAGACTCCTCCTTAGAGAGAAAGAAAAGAACTTAAAAGAGGGAACATGCATCATCAGCTAGTTTCACCACATAAAACACTGAATTGCACACTACCGCATTGATTCTGTCGATCCATTCCATACTTAGAGGTCTATTTTATATAAATGTGTTTTCTGTGATAGTTCCTAACAGCTTTAAATACTGAGAAAAGGAAATTTCCAGCTTCCAAGAAGACATAAAGTGTCTTATTCTAGTCTAAGGCAGTTCTATGACAACCAATTGTAGAGCTATCAACATTTTCTGATCTACAGCAGACCTTCTTATTTACAGTTCATGGGAGAGTGAAAAGGTGTGTTATGCAGTCTTAATATTAATTATGCAGATAAACAAATTACAGCATGGTTAGGGTGTATGAAACATAAAATGAAAGTAATTTTTAGAGTATGCCAAAAATCCTGTGAAAGTACATGCATCTCTCCTCCTTCTGCAACTTGTTTCTCATCTTCCAAAAGCAACATAATCGAGTAAAAGTTCTCAACTGGCAGGTGAAATTATTGCCATTTGCTATCAGGAGATGCATCACAGTCTTCAACTAAAACTATTTAGCTGAAAAAATCAGTGCTAGAAATAGTATATGCCTCTCCACACAAGGCAGCTTGACAGGACCATCACCTAAGTGAGCAGTTTTTGATGGGCACTGGGAAAGAAAGTAAGCTCTTTCAGGAGATACACTCCTTTTCCATATTTCACCATGACAACTCCTGGGGACCATTTTGTCTTTTTATTAGTTTTTTGCAGCTGTTCATCCATACGCTGCACCAGACTCTCACTCCATTAGTTTTATTTAATAGTTTATACTCCATCTACCATCCCTCTCAAAGGAAGACAAATCAAATAAGTACATTGCTATTTTGGCATACCAGAAACTACAAAAAAAAAAAAAAACAAACAAACAAACAAAAAAACACAAAAAAACCAACCCCAACAAAAAACCCCCCTTCAGTCAGTTATAAATAAAACAAAAGTGTTGATATCTCTGTAAAGTTGATACTGAGTTTACAAGCTTTAAAGTACCTACCGTTCAATAACACTCAGCCTCTCAGCTTTGGTTGATGTTCAGCATCCCACACAATATTTAGCCCTGGTGGATCTAACACTATTACAAGATAACTTTACAAAGGAGGGTACTAATGCAGCATCCAGATTAAAGGGGTTTTAGCTGTTGCAAATTGCTTTATCAACTCTGTGTTGGTGTAGCAGCACTAATAAGATCAACAAATACAAAGGCCATTTTCCTAGGCATTGACGAAGTCAGTAAATATCACAAGAATATGGAAATCAGGAATAACACTGGTTGAAAACTGATAACTCCTACTGCAGGATTCATTCAGAGAGTGGCTCTTCTCTCATATCTCTCTCTTCTTATATTTTGATACCCCAAGCAGTCCACTCCTAACATACAGAATCAAAGACAAACCTCTCAGGCATTCTTTCCTCTGGTCTCAAAACTTCTATTTTCCCTTAACTAGCAGTTATGTTACCTAACTCTCACAAACTGTATACTGTGTTGCAAATATGTTTCCACATGTACTTTCTAATATTTAGTAATGACTCTCAACAGATTGTTGTGGTGGATATGAACTGCAGTTTGTCAGAATATTTTTCAATATATGTCAGTTCATAAAGGCTAAGGTATGTCATGGATATGTACTGATTAGTGATATTTTTTACCACAAAGGTCTGGCATTGAAAATCTCACTACGACTTTTATTAAAAATGTGACAATAAATATTTATATATAATTGTATCTCCCACATACGTTTACAGCAGAAAGGAATTGGTTTTGTTCAGTGAACTCTGTGACACTGTCTTTGGTTACATCAAAAGGTGGAATTCAAACAAGATGACAGAGGAGATTTCTGTCCCCCAAAAGCCTTAGCATAGTAACCTAGAACTAGAAGAGCATCACTAGAAATTAAATATGACAAAAGAATAAGAAAGATCTAAAAGACAGGATCAGGCTAAATTCAAGCTACTCTCCTAAATATTGACTGAATCAGATTCATAAAACACATTTTTAATCAACCCCTAGCACATAGCTCTGATGAGTCTCAATTATTTCCTTTTACAGTTGCACATACAAAACCAAAAGGTACATGCAGTGATCTCTTACTTTGTGAAATTAAGATGTGCCAGAATTTTAACTCTGTTACTTCAATTACTTTAATTTCCAATACTGTGTATGCATGTTATGATAAAAAATACTGTTTTAAACTAAATCATACCCATAATATGAACACTAAGAAAACCAGATATTTATTCAGAATAACTCACACTCTTTAGTCAATCAATAATGAATGATAAAGGTCCCTCCTTCACAATACACTGATGGTTTGCTGTTCTGAGTACAGAATGCAATAATTGTAGTTCATTCTCCAGTGTATTGAAGAAAGGGACAGCTGGTACCGTTACCGTTATTAAACCATCAAAATGCCAGAACAAAATACTTTCTGTAAAAACACAACATTATTTTCTTTAACTTTACGAAAGGAATGGAAACATTTTTTTTTTCAATTAGAATTCAATAAATTCTAATTCATTGGAACAAAAACCTTACACATGTGCTTTCTTAGAAAAACAGGAGGAATGCAATATCTAATATAATACATCTTTATCTCTACATCCTCATAACTACAAACTATTGGGAACTCATTCTAAGCTGTGACACTAATTGAAAAATCTCAATTCAAATAAATAAAAAGAAGCCAGATAAGTTATTAAATGCCTTAGGTTTTTACAGAAAACATCCTTCAAGTGTTCTTTACTTTGTTGCAACTGTTCCTCAGTAGTTCACCCCAATACTCAAGATGACAACCACATGTATGAAGAGATGATCTTGGTGAAGCAAGGAACTCGTGGTGCAGCTCCAAAGCAGAAAGACGGTGTTTATGAGGTGTAAGCAGGGACAAGGAGAGCAAGGAGGAATTCAGAAAGACTACACAGGCATGTAGGGACTGTGCCGGGTTAAATAAAATTCAAAGGGAGTTAGGACTTGCATGGAGCATCAAGGGCAACAAGAGGAGCTTCTACTGCTCCAGTAGTAATGAAAGGTTCAACAAGGATGAAAGGCAGAAAAGGTGAAATATAAACCTGTTACTGAATAGGGCAGGTGACCTAGCACCAGCAGACACAGAGGATGCTGAGAACTCAATACCACTAGTAAGGCATCAAACACATCTGTTGCTCAGTAAAAGGGGTTCAACAACTATCAACAGTAGATGCAGCCTGAGTCAGTGATGACTTGTGAGATCTCAGTGTATATAAATATATAGGATCAGACAAGCTGCATCCACAGACACCAAGATAACCAGCCACTTCTCATCTCTGAGAAGCCAGAGAGATCAAGAAAGCTCCTAAGTAACAGGAGGAAAACAAATATGGGAACTAAAAACCAGTCAATCTCACTGAAGTTCCTGGAAAAGTTACGGAGTTAGTTCTCTCAGAATGCACTTTTCTGGACATATGGACAAAAAAAAAAAAAGGTGACTGAGAACAGCCAGCATGGATTTGTCACAGGTAAATCATTCTTGACCAACTCACTTGCCTTCTATAACAAAATTACTAGTTTTAATCATGAGGGAAGAGTGGAGCATGTCATTTATCTCAACATTGTCTCACTGCAAATTACAATGTTACAGTCTGTCTCTTCAGGTGGGCAGCTACAGGGGTAAAAAGCCAGTTGAGGGATCAAGCCCAGAGAGTAAAATTTTAATATTCCATCCTCCACTTGAGCCAGTAACAAGTGGATTATCACAAGAGTTGATCCTGGGACCTGTCCTGTTTAACACCTTAATCCACAGCCAAGGGGAGGCAACAGAATGCAGTTTGTTAAGTTTGCAGATAACACCAAATTCAGAGAACCAATTGGTAAGCTTGAGGCCTGAGTGGCCATCTACAGCAACCTAGATAGGGTGGAGAGAGGGGACAAGAGCAACTTCCTGAAATTTAAGGGTACATATGCAGAATCCTGCACCTGGAAAGGAATAACTCCATGCAACAGTACAGGCTGGTTTTAATCACAAAGGAAAATGAGTCACCCATCTTTAAATTATATTTTCAGCCACAAATTCTGAACAAATTTGGAAAGCCTATCTGAATTTAACTTGCATAGAATCCAGAGTCCAGATTTCTATATAACAGCACTGAATGCATTTTTCCCCATACCATTCTACATTAAAAGCAGAGGTTTCCATGAAGTGATTACACAATAGTTATCCTACTTCTGGAAAGGTTTTTTTGTGCTTACCCCTTACCTTTGTATGCAATAATTGGGTGCTCAGCTCTGTGGCAGTGCATATCTTCTGTTGTTGTTGGCTCCAGTATTCCTAACACCCCAAGTCCTGCCAACAGCAGTGTGAGGACGCAGCTTCCTTTCATGGTGGTCATGCTGTCCTCCACAGCAGTCACTTCTTTTAACTGTCTACTCTTCTTGCATTCATGTGGGAAAAGCACCTGGAGAATTCAAAGAAATTTACTCAAGTATAAGACCAACCACAGAAAAAATTAGACAATTCTTGATGTTTAAAACAAAACAGCATTGCTTTCATTCTATCTCTGCAGTATTTGACTACTCAAAAGCATGCTAGCAGTTGCTCCTCTACTTAATTCATAAACCTATCATCAGTTACCCAATTTAGAAATATGGATTTCTTTTATCAGCCAGTGGGATTAAAAAACTGATATTCATTACCCCTCCACATTCCCTGCTTTAAAATTTTATTTTTAACACATGGGGAAGATAATGTTCTCCAACACTTTTTATTTTATTCTCTTAGATACAGCACATGTACTTAAATCTACTTTCCCAGTTCACTTGGATCCACTGCTTCTTGCTCTCCTTTCCTTACAGAGAAAAGAGTGCTTTGACTCCTTGTGAGTACAAGGTAGGAAAGAAATTGCTCCTTTATGTTACTGACTGTTTTGAGAGAACAACAGCCCCAGAGCATCTGTCTTCTTGCCTACCTTCAGAATATGTATAGCACAGCATAGAAACTGGTAGGACAAGGTTCACCTCAATGCTCTGATAGGCTTTTGCTTTACAGGAGTGAGGGGCACTGCTTCTGACAGCAGCTTAATTTCCACCCATTTGCCAAGACCAGTGACAAGGCTGTGAACTGCAGACTCTAATGCTGAAGACTCCTTTCTTCTAAAATTTAGATGTGAATCAAAGTTGTAATGGGTTTCATTAGAACCAGAATAAAGTTGAAGTTCAAATCCCTGGTTTTTTGAAACATCCAATAACCACACACTTATATAAGTAACCGAATATGTATTGTGTCAATATAGGTTTAGATCCAACCCAATTCCTTTAGTTTTATCATTAAAAACATTCCAAGCAGTAAGAACCCCAATGCAACCCAAAAAAAACATTTGCCACTAGCAGCTTTACTGAGTCACAATCTTCCTTGCTGATAGCACAAAGTTAGGAGCCATCACGGCCTTTGAGGGAAGAAGACAAGAGATTTCACACAACTCCATAATGGCACAAATATCATTCTACTAATTAATAGAGCAACTGATCTCAGTGAGTTGCTGTGTGCTGTTTAATAAGGTGGAAACTTTCTATTTGTATAAAATAAACACCCCAAACACATAAAACAAAGGGCTGTTAAATAAAAGATACTTCACAGTAAGAGCAGTGTGTTTGAAAAGCTATGCTCAGAAATCAGAATGGATAGTAAACATTAGCCCCCAGCCTAACTGTAGCACCAGCCTTCATAAGATGCACTGCTCTGCTCCTACCACCTTATTTTGCTGTCTTTAGATGCTTTCCAGCTAAGACCTGGACACTCCTAATCCTTATGAATTTAAACTAAAATAAATCAAAGCCATAATAAATCTGAGTGGTACATACATTTAACAGTCAATTTTAGCTCCTCTGCTAAATTTGCTTATATTACTGGGGAAAAAAAAAAAAAGGGGGGGGGGGGGGGGGTAGCTTTTAAAGAGTTAAATT
>JAWWEV010000083.1:78550188-78570844 GCA_035583235.1 Hafferia zeledoni | reverse complement strand
CCCGCGCCCCCCGCCCGCCCCCCGGCGCTGTTAGACAGTTAAATTCATATTCTTATCTTCCTAAGTAGTTTATCTTATGATGTCATCTACCAATATGAATCTGTCCCTACAAATTGCTGGTGGCTCACTGCTGGCAGTATCTGTTCATAGAAATTCTGTGCACTCATGTATATGACGGCATAAAGTGTTTGTTCCAATGTTTTGATAGTCCATTTTCTACAACGGTGACATTTCAATGCATTATGCACTATTCTTATACAAATTCAATCAGTTTATGTGGGTTATAACATAGCTAATGGATATTCCTAATTTACATACCATACAAATACATTACTAACAACTAGTTCTAATTCATGTTTCTGTAAGATTACATTAAGATTAGGAAGCAAAATAAAGGTCTGATACCACATCCCAGACTGTCAAAAGCTGTTTTTCTTGCACATAGTACAGCATCAAGTATTCAAATACCTAGGAATATGGTACGGTAATGTCAAAAATAAAGACAAAACCTTTATTTCTTTTCACTTTTAAAGTCTCAGAAAGACCCATAAATTCGTGAATATAATGGACAAAAATTAAACAAGAATAAAATGAAACATTTAAACTGAAATCCCAGCTTTCTCTGTCTCCCTGGCTGCAAAGGAAGCCCCATGGTCTTTATATTACTAAGCTTTCATATCCCAGACAAGCTTCAGAAAAACAGCTTTGCTGTAGTACTTTTGTATCTACCACTATAAACACATAATCCTGTTTCTGCAGAAAGAAACAGAAGGAACAGTACTCTTCATCCAAATACTAAACATGTACATATTTATGGATACCTTGCTTTCCATTACAAAAAGGACACTGATTTTCAAGTGGCTAATCTTGGTATTAGCAAGGACTAAGATGTAAATGTTGACAGGTTTGATGTCTTGTATCCTTCATGTATCAAGTGAACTTCTCCCCACCTGTCCCCTGTGAACAGAATTTGGTAGCAGAAACAAAGATTTCTTCATAACAACACCCTTCCTCAGCCTCTAAATCCAAAGAGGGGCCAAAGAGTTTTTTTTCTTTCCTAGCTGAACTCCATCTCACATGGCAAAAATGGAAGCAGGATACATACACTCCTTTCTCTCACTCAGAATATCCAAAGACAAGATTCTTAAAAGAAGAGACAAAAAAGGATTTGAACACACTTCTGATAATATTTATGTCAGAGAAAAACAATAACAATTGAAGTTTCTCTCTACCTCGACCTCTAGCCATTTAAATTGTTTGCACTATCCTATTAATTTAAGTCTATTAATGATTTTAGAAGTATTAATTTAAATACATTAAGCACATGTGAGGAACTGCAAGGACAAGCTTACTTGCAACTACTCAGTCTTCAGAGACCCTAATAGACAAGAGAACAGTAAATCAAGGTAGCAGGTAGAAACCTTATTACAAGTTATGCCACTATCCACTTCACTACACTACTGTATGCATGGAAGGAGAAAGGAGCCTGGAGACTACATCTAATACAATGGTCGAGTAATAAAAAAAAAAAAAAAAAAAAACCAAAAAACACAACTTCTCAAAAAATCCCCCCAAAAAACAAGCAAAACCAAATGAACAAAATCAAACACCCACCCAACAACAGAAAACCCCATACAACCCCAACCTCCCCCGCAAAATACAAATAAACCCCCACAAACAAAACACACACCTTCAACATATACCCACAGCATCAACAGATGAGCAGACACCTTAGAAAAGGCTTCAAAACCAAATCTTTTTTCACAGAACTTGCAAAGGTTAGATCACTCCCTTCTGCACATGCTTGAGTAAGAACTGCTGCACAAGTTCCATCTCTGCCCAAGGTAACAGCTGTAAAAGTGAGCCTGGGAGGCTGCACCTGAACTTCGTACCTAAACAGAGCTGAAACACTAAAACAAGTCAGAAGTCCTGAGGCAGGCAAAGCAATCTTTCCTAAAATCAGCCCTTCTCTTTACTGAAAGTGCAGCCATTGTGCCAAGAAGTGATAATTAGCCTGGAGCATAAGACATGACAAGACAAAGCCAAGAGAACCCTACACATGAAAAGTTTACGCTGGTTTCCTTGATTTCTGTATAATTTCCATATGCAAATCTCTCTCAATCATGAAACGTAATGATCAGGTCAAAACTCTTCAAAACATATCCAAACAGTGACACTGACCAACTTTTAAACTATTGCTAAATATTTGGGAAACAGCACACTGACCTGTTATTTGCATAGTTTTTCAAGCAGAGGCCTTTAATCAGACTTCTGACAAATTGCAT
This sequence comes from Hafferia zeledoni, assembly GCA_035583235.1. NCBI lineage: Eukaryota > Metazoa > Chordata > Aves > Passeriformes > Thamnophilidae > Hafferia > Hafferia zeledoni. Next base: position 78,568,559 of record JAWWEV010000083.1, on the reverse strand, counting down.
TTTACAAGTCTGTAAAACAATCTGAGGATGCAAAATGAAAGCAGAATAAGCAGCGTTATAAGATGCAATTTATTTCAATATGTTATTTTATTTCTGTATGTAAAGTCTTGTGCACTTATTCTCTCCCTCATTCCCTTTGTTTTGATTCAGCTTGCCTAGAAGAAGTACAAAGCTGAATGAGGCCCATTAGGCAAAGGTATTATATTTTACAAATGTACCATTTGGTTTCTCCATCAACAGTATTTGATGAGGAAAAATCCAGCAATTCAAGATTTTCTGTTTTAGCTGAGCAAAAAAAAAAAAAAAAAGACACTTAAAAGAGAAAAAGTGTGAACAGCTAAGCATGCAAGGCAGGTAACTGCTTCTCCTAAGTCCAAGCAGATTAATTTTAAACTATTCCCTTCAGGCACTGAAGTCATATCTTTAAAATGAAATAATCAGGATGTCAATATTTCTAGATCACTTAAAATACACTGTGCTGGAAGTACAATCTACCTCTGAATTATAAACTACATTTTCCTTTGTTCAATCAAAATGAGCTGCTCTACAAAAGAGAGAGCTGCCACACTAACTGCAGCTGTCCAGCAGCAAAGACGCTTTCAAACAATTAACTTGGCTGACTCTGTAAGCGTCAGCTTGACTGCACTTTCAATGAAAGATGAAGTCAATACAAATGCCAATATACATATACAAAAAGCAGAGTTTGGTACAGTTAAAAGATGCCAGTTTCAGGACTGGTTCTGGGTACATGCATCCACAAGCAGGTCTGGGGTTTCTTCACATGCACACTACTGTTTACTCTTGCAGAAGCTGCTCATGTAATTTGCTGTAGGAGACTCATTCCATTTTCCCTGGGCACTTTGCTCCACATCTTGGTTTGCAAAATAGTAAAAAAGTTTGATTAAAAAATTTGTACACAAGCACAAACCTGAAAAAAAAGCATTTGTCTAATGAAATAAGACTATACACTGCATACAGACCAATCAGGAAAGAGGGTATCAGCACTCCTGTGGTCATAAAACTGGGGTACATGAATACCCTGCAATGTAAGCTCAATGCCTTTTCCTCTAATTTTTCTTGATTTGCTGAAGCCAAAATCCTCTAATTCATACAAAACACTTGAGAGGAAGATTGCAAAAGAAGGGAATATATAAAAAAGACTCTATCATCACACTTATCAAAAAAACTTAACTAAATTCTAAGGCAATGTGTACACTCTCAGTTTCTAGTTCTAGCAACACCAGTAGTGACAAGCCCTGGAGCCCAGAAGGTAAAAAAGGATGGGAGGCTGGAAGGAGGCATCAAGAAGGCTGTTTCCGAAAAAAATCCAAGTTGTTTTTATTATAGCAAGTCCTGTTTCCTGTCAAAAGCACAAAACCCCTCAAACCTATACCTCTTTATAGTATAATTACTTTGAAATACATTCCTTACTCAGTATAGCTTTAAGGAAACAATTTGCATATCACTCAGATACACAATTAGGTTAGATCAATAGCTCAAAGATCACCTCATTCAACATCAAGATGAGACTGGAGGTTATAGATCTTCTTCAGTGAAATAATCTAGTCCTACACTATCACATCTTATCACTAGACCCAGCAATGCAGACTGTTTACTCTGTGGCTGAGTAGCGTATTCTAATTTGTATTTGCATAAAGTGAGAGTCAGCTTCAATTAACAAACTGATTACTGAGTTCCTTCAATTTTTTTTTAATACTGTCATTCATTTCTGCAGTGGCGTGAATTTCAAGATCTGCAGGAGGCAGACAGCCATCAGCTGTCATTGACTAACACAGTCAAAAATCAATCCTTGAATTCATAGTGACATTCTGCCAAAAGTCTGCTAATATCTGTAGCTGAGGGTGACAACTCATAAAAGAAGAATCTGTCATCAAAGCTAGTTCTCCAGAGCTTCTCATAGAGCTGATACTTGTGATTTGTGCAAAGGAAGCACTGCTTCAAGAACAGTGACCTGAGTGAAGTGTAGTAAGGCCTCAGAATGCAGAATCACATTGTGGGCTTGTCTGCCTCATCAGTGGGGCATAGCCCCAGGGGACCACAGCGTCCTGGAGCAAGCACAGGCCAGCCCAGCAGGTCTACACAGGAGAGCACCACAGGCAGCTTAGGTAGGAATAAAGATAGTCAAATCAGCATATTCTAGATCTAAGTTCCAGCAAAAGCTTGGCAATTTTTTCAAATCCCTTTTTATTTAGCTATCCATTAGCTCTTCAACCTTTCTGCTACACTCACAAGACTCAGATTCCTACCTGAAATTTCCTTCCACTCATCTAGTTTCTTGGTCCAGTCACTAAGAGTACCTTCCCCACGCACTGCTTGGTACATCCACTCAACTGTGATCCTCAGAGTGGACATCAGAAGTCAGCCTGAGGCAGTGAAAAGATGGATTCTCGACCTCAGACAGACTACAAAGATAGCAAAGCTTTTCTTTTACAAAATAATGGAAAAACAAAATGGGAATGTTTGCTTGCAAATAAAGGTCTGAAAAGTGGAAAAAAAACCAGAGGAAGTTTAAGAGACAAGGAAAAGGAATAAAGTGAAAGAAAATGAGCCAGGAGAAGACAGAAGTGTCAGCTAGGGCAGGAAAAGGAAATGGTGAAGGAATAACTAAAGCAATTAAGGGATCAACACACACATCCCTGCATTTCATCTTCTTTTTTCTCTACATATAACACTTGCCTGCTCCTTTTCCAGTTGGTACTACTACTGGCAAACCAGACACATTTTCTTAGGGCCCAGCAAACTATCAACATCATGAGCATGACACAGAACACAGGCTTTTCTGTAGCAGAAATATACTTTCAGGTGCTGTGAATAACAGCCATTCAGAATAGAGACCCCATCACAGGGTCCTGTTCATTTTAAAAATCACATAGCTTCAAAATGGGATTGGGAAGCTATGAAAGACCTTGACACTCCCATTCTGCAGTGAGAAATTCAGGAACTTCCTGAGCAACAATAATCAGGAAAAATCCAACTGCCTGCAGTCTTACCCTCTTCCCTGAGCCATGTGCTGTCTGCTCCTGACTGGGCTGGATGCACCTCTGGCCAAGCACAGCCATGTTCCCATTCCCTGTAAAGGTTTGAGCCCTGTACTGCACACTATTGGTAGCTTGTATTTTTGTCACTTATATCACCACACAGTACATACAAACCTGTATTTATGAGTTATTCATAGAGCCCAGTGAAAAGTGAATGTAGTATCTGACTTATTGTAAGACACAAAAAATCCATTGCACAGTTTCTTAAAACGCATGTGCTACAGTATATGAATTTGACCACAGAGAGAAACAGCATTCAGGAGAGCCAACCCATCCAGTAGGAAGGTCTATGATTTGGAAATATATGTTTCTTCTGGCAATAGCTAAGTCAAAGACCCCAATTTCAACAGAATCATGTAGCCATTAACTGGACTTCTTTACAAACTGTCAAAAAACATGACAAAAATTGCATTTTGGAAGTTTCTTTCAATTTATCCAGCAATGTTGTTAGTGGCCTTTGCAAATATTCTTTCCAAATATACCTAGTGTCCTCTTAAAAGATAAAATATAATATATTAAGCTGTGGACAACAATTTTTCAAGCAACATGTACGTTCAGAGACCTAATAATGCTGCCCCCGACTGAAATTGTGATACTACATTTTTCTCTACCTCAGTAAATGAAAATTATTTATGAAAAATCTTATTTACCCATTAAAAAGGAATATAGTAATAGCATGCTAGTCCACCTTATTGAAGAAGAGTTAGTTAAAAAAAAAAAAAACAAAAAAACCCAACAAAACAAAAAGACCAGAAAATTATTTTTAACACTTATTTTCATCATATTTGTTAGCAAATACAGTCTCATTTTATGATATTGTGTTTTCCTTTGTTCTAAACTACAAAATTACGTTGATTTCACATAACTAACTGCATTTTTTTAGAAGGAAAATAAGTTTGAGTCTAGAGGGAAGCTACTGCAATGAAAACATTTGTTAAACAGCCTTCAAACTCAACCTATTCTTCCCTAGCTTTACTCTAACCTATTTTTTGTAGTCTTCTGCTAAAACAGTACCTGTGCTCCCTGTACAGTGAGGAGGTCACAGAAAAAATGCATTTTGAAATTTCACAACAATTAGGAATCTATGTGGGACCAAAGTCACAATTAAGAGTAAAGCTGTGACTTCATTTGCATTAACGATGTGCTGAAACTTCACCATATATAAAAGTACTCTAATATTACAAAAGCTCATGTTTTGAAAGCTGTCCACGTCTTGCCTTCTACCATGACATTTACGCAAGTTCAGTTATGATGCAAGATGGGAAGAGAAGATGCTCTGGCTTAGAATGTTTGTCATCTTTTTCTTTTCCCTTCACGTTATTACAAACTGTCTTATACTGGAAACTATTAAAAAAAAAAAAAAAAAAAAAAACAACTTTTAAAAACATGGCTTGATTGAAACAAAAAGCAGAAGTTCAGGACTGGAAGAAGATCCATGCAACAGAGGAGCAGATGACAATGCATTGAGATAACCACAGGACAAAAATAGCTGGAAAAAGAGACGTTTTATCACCTGAGGGAAGAATGAAGAAAATTAGAATTAGATGAAAATTTGTCAAATCTTGAAGATGTGAAGAAGTGGTTTTGAGTGAAGATAAGGTTAATGCAAGCAGGTAAAAAGAGGCAATATAAGTAGGGAATAGGTAATACAGAGACTGGAGTCATATGTGTTGAATAATTATGAAAGAAGATCATCACATCACAGATTATTGCTGTAGCCATCTGGTCATATTTTTTTATATTTGTAAACTGTACTGAAAAACATGCCAAAATTTGTACATGGATATAATGAGAAACCAGAAGGAAGACAGTATTACAGAAACTCCAATAGCTGGGTTAAGAAATAAAAAATTATATTCAACTTAAAACAGTTTCCTATCAATTTGTACATCACTGTATAAAAGTACTTGATAGTATCCAGTATTTAGCTTTCATAGAAACTTAATACATTTTAAATGTGAATCACAAATCTAAAGAACAAAATTGTATTGGTAAAACAAAACTATTAGTGAATATTCTGCACATTAATACAAGGTAAATTATATATATATAAAGATTATATTAAGGTAGTTACTACTTTAAAGAACCACTGGATGAACTCCAAACTGTCGTGAAATGACTACTGTGACAACCTGCTTAAATCAAGTTAACAAAGGCAAATTGATCCTTCTCTTGGTGGGTTCAGTTCTGCAGTTCTTTCATCCAATTTAAAGGGCAGTGAGTATTAAATGCACTTCAGCAAATGCACAGTGGTCACAGCTTTGGCAATGGAAATACAGTGGAGGAGAATACACCTTTGTATGGTTCCATGGCCCCATTTGAGAATGTATTTCAGACTCCCAACTCCTCTCAACTCTCATCTCATGATCAGCTTTTGATTTGTTTCTTCAGATCAATAACCAACATATTCTCTCTTTACAGCAACACCTTAAGTGACAGCAAAGTTTAACAGACTGATATGAAGGAAAGCAAGAGGTGAGACAGCTCAGAGCTCCCATCCCACATCACTGCTACAGAACACTTCTGTTCTCCACCTATTTACTTATACGTAGCTTTTCTATCAACGTAAGTATTCAAAACTCAGCCCACCAAGTTTCTTGGATAAGCAACAGAGAGAGTATCCAACAAAGAATGCTTAGGTGGACTCAACCATCCAATGCCTTTTCACTGGTTATACAAAATGCCTGGAGTATCATGGAATCACAGAATGGTTTAGGTTGGAAGGGACCTTAAAGATGATCTAGCTCTTACCCTGGTCACAGTGTGCTGTGGGCAGAAACACCTCCTACTAGAGCAGGTTGTTCAGAAAGTAATTAGGCTACTACCTCACTTTGTTGCTTTTTAGCACTATTTCTTCAAAGATTTAGACTCTTCTGTCAATCAAAAAAACTTTTCCCACACACTTACAAAGATTCAACACACAACAGAAAGCACTGTTTAGTGTTTGTTCTATGATCAACCCCTCAAGACTATAAGCAGCAGTGCTCAAAGGAGACTCCATCAATCCACATGACCCTCCATACCAGATTTTGCATTTAGATCTCTGATTCAATACGGAACTGCAATAGAAAATCAGTCAGCTCCCCTCTGTACCAGTTCTATCTTTTGAAGATGTCCATCAGAAACAGGAAACCCTGACAAAGCTATGAGAATCCTGGAATAAATACTCTGAAAGCAAAATCATTATTTCCATTAGATATTTCTGAAAGTTCATCCACCTTTGTTCGTTATTCACTAAATCATGAAGCCAGATACAGACGTTTTAAAATTTCTGTGAAATACCAAGTTAATAAATTCTTTCCTAAAAACAAAACAAAACAAAAAAAAAAACAACAAAAAAACCCCAAACAAACACACACCCCTCCACCCCCCAAAAAAATAGGTAACATTAAAAATAGTGGAAGTTAGAAAGACATTCAAAGAGCATTCTACAGCTAAAATGCCCAAGCCATTAGAGTTCACAAAAACAAAGCCCCAGTTCAAAATTACTACAGTGCTTATACTTAAAACCCCATGTATCCACATAAAACGGTTTCACATATACGAGGAACATCCCTGCATACGCCTGAACTTTTTGTCAACAAACTTGCACATTTTTTCTAGATCCTAAAATGTACTGCGACCAAAAAAAAAAAAACTAAAAAAAACCCAAAACAAACAAACAAACAAAAAAACCACACCAAAACAACAGCAACAAAAAAACCTTTTAAGGAGAACAAATCATAATTGTACTTCTTCCAACTCCACTGTCAAAAATTTAAGTTCTATTTTTAAGTCTGTTTAAAATTAGTAAAACTTGACACAACAGAAATCATATACTATCTCGTGGAATGCACCCAATGAAGCTGTCAAACAACAAATAAAGAGATGTCAAATAACCTAAAGTTAAATGAGGCTCTTGACATATTTGTTTCAATACACAGAAGCCTTTTGTGGGTTTTCTTCAGAGCATACACTGTGCTGCTCTGTGTATTTGTGTGTTAGAAATAATAAAATAAACACACACTATTTTTTCCAAGTCTGAAATATCCTCTTGTGTTATTTTAGTTACTTAGGTTCCCATGTTTTACCTAATTCTTAATGATGATGCTCTTTTTAATGATTTCCATTTAAGAGCTTTCATGGAAAAAAAACTATTCTGTAAAGTTATTTCACAAGCTAACAATGTTGTGAAAATCCAATTTGTTTGGTGACACCTTTCCCAATGGCTTCTCAGTGGCTGACAGCTTTCATCAGTCAAGGACTAAATTACATGAAGTGTCACTGATGTCTCCATCATATCCAAAATCACTTAAGACTTCTGTAGCTTTGCAGCTGTCATTTTTCATTTATCACTTTGGAATCTTATAAGCATACAGTATGTATGTACATATTGCATACAGTGAAACATAGCGCAGATTGCTCCTTTTGAGGAATCTAAACTTCAGAGACCAAATGTGTCAAAGTCAGCTTGAGCTCATAAATAGAAACACATAGAATGATTGCATCTTCCCTTAGATTTTTCTAACAATAAAGGCACTGAATCAGCTTTCTTGGACTGTTTAGCTTATATCCAAATTTTCCAGTAAACTCACAGGTGCTTAAAGGGAAGTTTCGTGACAATCTCTACATTTTATGGCACACAATACACTCACTGGTGTCACAGCAATAGCCTGTGGAAAGCTTCCTCCCATCACACTGCAACAGCTCTCCAGCACACCATTTGGTAAGGCTGGATGACCTGCAGTCTGTAAGGTCCTTAGCCTGAAACCACCAAGATGTATGCCAAAAGCCACACTGTGCTCCTTTCTGCACATCTTCACACCCTCATATATTGAGATCCTCAAAAAAAACAAATGCATACATGTCACAGATGGGGTATCCGCTCCTGGGATGAACAAATAGTCAAAACACCAACACACTGACATGCCACAGTGGAATGCCATACACTTTGCTGGCAGGACCACATGCCCACTTAAACAACAGCCCATAGCAATAAGCTAAGGCATTCCCACAGACAGAGCAGTATAGCCTCCATTTCACTTTGCTAGCCTGGCCTTTCATCTTCTCCCATACCACATATCCAATGGTGGTGTTCCAACACCACATCCTGAGCAAAGACTCTAGCTCTCAAGCAATCTAAATCTTCCTAGCAGTTGGTTCTATTGAAGCTTAGCTCAATATCAGCTGATGACAATGTGCCTCAACATCCAGATCCATATGCTCACTCATGACTGGCACCATTTTCTCCATAAAGTCAGCCCTGTCCTAAAGAGAAACCAGCCAACAGATCCATTTTTAAGACCGCCATAGCTGCAGCATATAGGAAGGATAAAGCCTGAGACAAGCTGTGCTCATCAGATCACACTGCATCTCCTGCCACACACAGATCTTGCCCTGTCCACTCTCCCTCCACTGAAGTCCAGCTTCCTTCTTCCTTTCCCTCAATACCTGCCAGAAAAGCAACACAACAACCCACTTCTGTTAAGCTGAGAGACAAAGCTGTTTCAGTCCTGAGCTGGGTGCTGGCTAAGCCAGGCTATGAACATGCACCAGCATCATAATTTGGTATAAAGTATCCCAAAATCCCACTCACTCATCAGCAGCATGAAGGATGACACACTGACGAGCCTAAACCTTTAGCTCATCCTGAGCTGCAGACCTGCCAACCAATACATTCAGGACAAGCCAGATCAACCCTTTTGCCCATTTGCTTAGGATACAGAAATTTGGCGTACCACGGTGAATGTATTGATGTCTGAGGAGAATAGTGGGTTAAAAGACAAGGTCTCCACATGACTATGACTACTCCTGACCTTTGACACCTGCCCTTTGAGAAGTAAAGTGGCCACTTTAGTTTTAAAAGTCAGTAGATCCAAGGTGCTCCTTCACGGGGTCCTGTAAAACCATCTTCTTTCTGGCACCTGAGGCATGCACTCGGCTGTAATGACAGAACCACTCAGTGCCCATCATGCAGGTTATGTGGTGGAGTCATGGTATGCATGGTATGACAGTAAATAAGAAAGCTAGGAAAGCTTTATCCAAAATGCTGGGAGCGCAGTTGTGGAATAGCCCATTCATTCTTGATGTGTTCAAAGACAGGTGACCAGCAACTCCACTGCAGAAACACCATCTTCCACTATGCCCTAAGAAAGATGGAGCTCAGAGTAAGGGAATGCATTAGCCCCCTACAAATAAGGCACATTGACACATCCACCTTCCACCTTTCAGTCCCTGTAGACCTGCTCCTCTCCTTGTTGAGAACCAAAACCTTCTTTCATCAGCAGGAGAAGGTATTCATTTGAACACAAAGAAAATGCTAAAACAGTACCTTTCCTTTCATGTATTTGTTTTTATTTCTTTTCTTTGCCTGACAGTGGTACTAAAAATGCTCTTGCAACCTTACAATCTTCATCCCTTTTCTTTTTCTGTAATAGTTTGCAGTTATATTCTTTCTCCTTTATTTAGCAAGTCTCTCCTTTGATGTCATTTGCATATTACTACAGAATGACATGCTGTTAAATCTACTTCCAGAACAACAGTCCAAGCACAAAGCTGTAGAATTAAGGAAAATAGCCATTAAAAAAAACCCTAAAGAAAAAACAACAACAAAAAATAAATAATCCTTGTAAATGGCCTCTGTTAATGACACAAGGAAAAACAAAAGTACAATAAAATTTCTTAGAAATAAAACCTTCCCTTTGCCTGCAGGTGTGGTGTAGAAAAAATATTAAATCAAAGCATAAAAGTGTCAGCTTATGTAGGAGTGGTATAACTAGATACAAGTATCATGTGCATGAGAATGGTCTATTGTTGGAATTCAAAATAAAGAGCACAAAAGGAAAATGATGAGGATGTAAGGCCTTTCCACTGGGTACTCTGTGTAATAATGAAGGGTAGAATTTGATCTAGGGAGGGACAAAAAGAAAAGAGACTGGACACAAAAACACACCAAACAAAGAAATTTACTTATGTTGTATGCATGTGGCCAAGCAAAAAATTGGGATCATAGAGCAGTGTTAGGAAATGCGTAACTCAAGAAGACAGATTAAAAATGTGAACAGTACTCAATTTATCAAAGAGAATAACAAACTTTTGAGCATCACATGTGTGGTCTACCCCAGCATGCTTCACCCCAGAGAGAGGATGTGACTTGCATGCCACTTAGGAGTTCCAAAGGCACATTTTGGATACAAGAAGAAATCCCCCCCCATTCATAGCTGGCCAACTCTTTCCTCTGTTACATACCATTTCACCAATGACACTAATGTGACAGTTGTAGAGTGATTTAGTAGAAATTCTGTATTGCTAATGTCACTGGGTTTTTTCCACTACAGTCCTGTCATTTTCTACCACTAATTATATAACTGTACATTAACACATCTCTTTCACAGGAGAAATCCAACAGAACTCATAGTTCATAGTTCTGCTTTTTCAAAGACACATACGTGTATTTATACTATAATAAACACATCTTATAGAGAGATGTTGAAAACATAAATTGAAACAGGTTACTCTCACTGTGAAAAACCTTTGCAAACCTTCAGTGCTCTGTAAATAATAAATAACTGAAGCAGAGGTCATCTCATCAGGTTAACCATGAGTCCAACTGCCAAGATAGAGAGTCTGCTACAGCTAGGCTGTGCTAGCTAGTACATGGATAAACAGGGATTTCAATTTCCAGGACTGTCAATCTTGCATGTTATCCAGCACTGGATTCCACCGTGTTTTATAAAGATGCAATCTGAAGCCGAGTGAAAAATAATTCTAACTGCTTTAGTGGTGTTGCAGAAAGGGCTTAGAGAGCAAACAGATTATACATACATTAGTGCATACACTGCAAGTACAAAAATCTGTCTCACATGGAAAAAGATATATAAATGTACAAAGCTGGATCAACAGAATCAACTCAATGGATCTCATAACAGTGTCCTTTTCTACAAATTATTTTGACATTTTCAATCAAGACAAGACAAAGCAACCCACAAGACTAAGCAAATGAGAGATATCTGGAATGCTTAAAAGCAGCTTCTCTATGGCAAGGAGTATGACCTGGAGGAGGACAGTTGGGCTGGTGGGGGAGAAGCTGAACCTTATATCGAAGAGAACTTTAAGCATAAAAAAAAAAAATTAGCATTATAAATCAAAGACCATTTAGTTTCACACCAGGTGTTTAAACCCTGTTTCTAGATGCCATTAATCTCAGAGATTTAACTAGCTTTAATGGGAAGAGTCTCATTCTCTGTAGCAAGCAACAAAGGATTTTTCCATTAGACACAGCGACCTCATCTATTCCTCTCTGATCCTTCCTCACCTCATATGCAGATTAAAGCACAGCACAATTCATCACTTCAGTACAAAGTTGTTTGCAGCTCAGTGGTCTGTGGTTATGTGACATAGCAGGCACAATCTCTGGAAGAGAATGAAGATCCTTCAACTCTGAAATTGCTATTGCTGCTTTGAAGCAATGCAGGTTCCGTTTAAAAAAGAACAACAATTACTGCTAATGAGCTTTTCATTGTTGTGTTTAATCTATTAAAATTCCAGAGGTCCTAACCAAAGGGAAACCTCCCATCACTACACACACAGTGCCACAAGGAAGATACCACAGGACTTAGGCCAGGAAGAAGGACTTTTCTTCACAAATGGATGAGCTCAAAGAATTAGGTGGGTAGGGAAATGGCTGACCTAAGCAATACTTTAAATTGGTAATGACCTATATTATATACCTCTTCCTCTTTCCCTTGTAACCACTTCTGCTATTCCCTTCCATTTATCTAAAATAACACCCTTGTATCCTCTTCCTCCTACAAGAAAAATACTCTTTCCTCAGGACCGTGTATCACTATTTGAAATATTTTTATCATTTTTGTCTTTGCAAGTTTTGGTCATATTACTTAGAAATCTTTAGGGTTTCCATTTCAAAATTTTAGTCTCATTTTTGCTACTACTTTAACAAAATTCATTTTTACCAAGAGCAATTAACCTCTCCAATCTAACGCAAAAACTATTGTTTTCCCCCCCTACGGTTTTTGATTTCAAGTCCTCTTTGAAAACTTCCCAGAGGAAGTACACATACTGGTACAAGAAATCTGAATATTCTTTAATACTTGCAGAGTCCCATCCGTCTCAGGAGCACAAACCACTGATGGAAAAACATCAACACTGCTTCTTTCATTCCCAGTATATGCTCCTCTCTAAGCTCCCAAAACTCTGTTAATACTTCAGAATTTTATTCAGTAGCTTCTCAACCTTGCTTACTTACCTCTTTTCATTCGTTTCCTTCAGATCAATTTACCCATTTTCCACTAATCTTCTCCTATGACCCTCTTTATTCCAGTAGCCTTATCTGTTTTGCACATTTCAGTGGCTATCATTAGGAAACCTTGTCACTTTTAGCCTTTCCCCTTTGATGATGATAATACAACTCCAACATTTTACTTCTCAGATTAATTTGCAAACACGGAAGTATCTCCAAATTCAGCACTCTTCTCTCATTCTCTTTGTACTCTCTGTAGGCTTTGCCATTTTATCTCGCATATCATTCCCCTCAAAGGATATTTTCTGTACACCAAAATGGGTGTCACTAGAACTTACATATTAATAAAAAGGTGTTTCAGTAATTCCTCTCTGCCTCACAAGCACTAGAGATTGTACTGGGAACATAGTAAGCAAAAAAAGAGAATCCTGGAGTAAGAACTGAACTCTCAGTGAAACAGCTTGAACATATTAAAACAAATTTAATTGTAATTTATCAAGAGCCAAAAAAAGATTAAAAGCATTTGTCCTACAATGAGGGAAAAGTCTCCAAGCTCAGTGTGATACCTCGAATTACATCACAGCTGAGCATTTTTTAAAATCCTTTGAGCAACAGAGTTCTCTTCTGGGACTGCACCTTGCAACTTAACTGTTGATAAAACAAATAAGAACCACCACAGTGGGTCAGGCTGGCTGTTTAGCCTAAACGAAATAACCACACTGGCTCAGACAAAATGTTCAGCCTGACTTACTACTCTGTCTCCAGAAGCAGCCAAGAGCAGTTATCTAAAGAAACAATGGAAATAAGCACAGTTCCTAGTTTTAAAACTGTTCCCTGCCTGTTTCATCTCATATCTCTTCTAGTAGAAAATTATGTGGCACTGAGTACTCATTTCCTATCCACACACACTTCACAGCTTTTATAATTTTATAGACACCTAGCTTTAGCATCTGGCCACTATCTCTTTTCCAGTCTTGAGACTCTCATCCAGTTAGTTGTTCCTGTATGGATGCTGCTCCACAGATAGCTCCTGCATCCTGCTGCCCTTCTTCATTCTTGTTGCCCTTTTCTGAAACTTTTCCAGTTCTACTCCACTTACTCTGAGATGAGGACACCAGAACAGCACACCATATGCTGGCTAGATGGGATCTCTGTGAGACATCCAGTCTGATCACCCACTAAAAGCCACAGTAGATCAGGTCAGCTGATCCAACTAAGACTTGAAAGCTCCCACTGGCAGAGATGTCAACCCCACCCCACCCCCAGGTAACTTTGTTCAGTGCTGCACTACCCTCCTAATGAAAAAGCTTTTTCTACAATGCCCAATCAGAATATTCCAATTTGCAATCTGTACATGTGAACTCCCTGTTACATGATTTGACACAACCAAGAATGTTCTCTCTATGATCTTTGTAAGCACCATTCAAGTAGTTGAAGGCTAATATTAAGCAGTTCTTAAATATCCTCTTAATCAGGCTTTTATACACAGAAATCAAATCTTTCTCACTATTTCCACCATATTATCCTATATCCTTTCTCAAACAAATACGCTAACCTAATTTTTTAATTAATCCACTATGGTTTCTAGGCTCCCTGATTCCACATGAATGCTTTCAGAAATACGACATCAAATTAGACATCTTTGAGTACTGAACTGCTGAGACACTTCAAAGCAAGAGATTGCATGCCACAGTCTGTAGCTGTTCTGTTTCCCTCTGCTATTCCTAAAACACCTGTGTGAACTACATCTGGACCTGTTAAATTGAGAACATGCAGTTTGTTCTACAGTCTCACCTACAAATGCTTCCAGCTGAGAAAGGCAATCCCATAAGCCTCACATAAGAAAGGCTCCAAAACAGGAACCATCCCACGCTTTTTTGCAGTGAGCACACACTCATAAGAATCACTGCCATTGCTTTATCTCGGATTGTTCCTTTCATAATGTCATTACACTCAGGCCACACAGAATCCACAGCTGGCTTCCTGGTATTGGTGTGGTTGAAAAAGAAATTATGTTTAGCCTGATAGGGGAATGTGGTAGCCCTATATCCATCTTTGAACACAGACGCAGCTTTTTTTAAGACATCCTCTTGCTTTTAATAGTCTCCTCTACCTCGTCATTTAGCTATATGGGCTTCCTTTCCCTGAGACTTTTTTTGACTGATGGTAAGCATTTGTTGGGAGCCTCCAAAACAGCTTCCTGAAATAGTACCTCCGCCATCTACAAACATCTTACTCTTACAGTTATCCTTTCAGTTTTATTTTGAACAAACACCCCCATTTTTAGATAGTCTTCCTTTTTTAAGTTAATCATAGTTTAAGAGAGGCAAGAAGAGAGAATTGCAGGTGCTTTTTCTTGTATTACTCCCATTTCTATTTTCTTGAATTTCCTTAGCTTGGGGAAAAGAGAAGGGCAGAATAACTGTAACGGTCTACAAAGCCATCTCACAAGTCTTTTTTCAGACCTCACCTTACAATGTCCCTATGACAGCACCATCTACCCACTGAAACAGTCTCTTACCTACCTTTTAGTCACCATCCCTCTGTAATCATCTACTGCCTCTGTCCAGCGTTTGTGCAAAGCCTAACACAGTGGGGTCCTGGGTCTACGTCGTAGGTTCCTAGGAGTTAAGGAAACATAAAAGAGAAATAACAGGGATTAAAAAGACAGCTCATCAGCATTTCTCAATCATTTATAGCAGACGTAAAGCATGTCTCTCAAGACAATAAATTAGAAGTGTAAGGCACTTTAACTACACAGTGTAAAAAAGAACCAAATAGAAAAGGACAGAAAAAAAAATCATTCTTTAAAATATCTGGCAGCTTGGGATGACAACCAGAAGAGGACTACTTGTCACAGAATTATCAAAATGCATGGGACATGTATTTGAGAAAAATCCTTACTGTAAAATTCTTGGTCTCTTAACCACCACTAAAATTATACATGCCTAAGACATGGGCTGAAATCTGTCCCCAGGTGATATCTATTACAAAATTCATATAGGGTAAAACTTTACTATTCTTCCATAGAACATAAAGTTCAAAACAAAAATCTGCAGTTACTCTCTAATATCTCAAAACAATACAAAAGACATTTTCAAGAAAGAGATGCATCATTAAGCACACTTCAAGATGTTAACCCATTTTGTAGGAATGACAAAGGCAATATATTATTAAAAAAATTATCTTGCTCTTTTCTAAACTGAAATGAAGAAAGTACTGCTAATCCCACTGCTATCTCTACTTGAAACAGCAAGACAGGAACCACATAGCTGTTTCCTGCTCTCAACACCCCAAGATTGACTTCACAAGAAAAAACAGTAATAGTCCACTTAAGGCATTTGTTTCCTAGATTGAGAATCCTTACACACAGAACAAATACACTAGCAATCAACAGTTCACCCTTGAACCTAAACAGAGACATGAGGCAAAAAAGGAGTCATTGTTCCACTCTGTTTACTCACTTACATGAAATGACTGTACTAGATGACTGGAAGTGCCTGTGATTTTTTTCCAGTGCTTTCCTGACCTATGAGAGTCTCAGGAAATCTGCCAAATGCATGAGTAGTACTGCACAAAAACGTTTAGAAACGTCACACAAGCAAGAAGTACTCTCCAGGTTAGACAACAAAGATTCAGGTTTATGTTCAAATCACCAAAATTTCTCATTAATGCTGTTCTCCCTATCACCAGGTACTTCAGATTATAATTTACATATTTTCTTCTAAATTAAGAATCTCTATAATATGCACACATATACACACCCCTCTGTGAAATTCAGCAACTTCAAATTCTTCTGTAGAAGTTGCCAAGAGCAGATTTAGATAGTGTTCTTCATGACATAGGGATCAAGAAGCTAAAGGATAGAAAGTCACTTTCAATTTCATAGTCCAAGGTGGAAGAAGCAGCTTATATTGTCGAGAAAACATTGCATCACCTTATATTTGCCTCCCACTTTTCAGAAATGCAAGGACAAATTTAAAACTTGGAAGAGGACCAAATTCTGCTTTTTTATATTACTATGTACCAGAGAATACTTGAACACCTCAGCATAACTACCCGCCACCCTTGCATGTTGATGACAAACTACTCTGAGACATTCAGTCTGTCAAATAATTAATTATAACTGTTACCATGCAGTAAGTTCTACAGACAACTACAAGAAACCCATCTCCAGTGCTAGTGATTTATGTAGGCACTCACTACACCAGAATGAGCAGCTGAATTATTAGGCTTTGAGACATTACAAAGAGGGCTGTATACCTCAATTTTATTAAAGAAGCCCAACAGTACTTGTGCTTCTACTTCAACCTGCCCACTCTCACCACTGACTTCACGACCCTTACTTCTGCATAAACATGTCAGATTTTATTTGACCAAAATTAAAGCTTCAACAAGTTTACTTTTATTCTAATCTTAATAATTACCTAAACAAAATTGGAAAGCAGATTATGAATCCACCTTACTGATTTAGGAAGAACATGCACAAACACACAAACCAACTCACAAATGTTGGATTTCTACAGATTGACCTCTCATTGGACACAACACAGTACATGCTGCGAGTAGAACACCACCAGAAACAAACCTGAGTATTCACTTAGTTAAACTAAAATTAGGCTAACTCAGTCTACATGGCCTACACCAAACCAGTCTTACAGAAATTATAAATAAGGCCACCAAAATCAGAAGAGCAACTGCAAAAAACCCCACGTCAGTTATTTTACTAGGGGGTATACAACCATATTTTAGTTTAATCGTCATTTGCTAAACCAAAAAGGCTACAGTGGCTTTGTTTCATGCCTCTGTCTCTCCTTTCTAAATGACTTCGGAAACCAATAGTTTCAGTTTAACACAAAAACTTTAAGAAAAAGGCTCAGGAAAAACAACAAACAAACTTACTTTCCAAACAGCTGTTTCTCCCTACAGTCAATGACAAACAGAGGCACAGAAGAGAGGAATTCAGCCATGGTACATTTTATTTGCTCAGAAGCACATTAATTTAGAAGAGTGGGGGGCAGGGCATAAAATGCAAATGGATAAAAATATACATAGGTGTACACTAGCAATATACTAGTGGAAGGTTTCCAGAAATCTTCTCTAGATTTAATGATGAACACATAAGAGTGTTGTTTTCTGCTGCTGATAGAATATAGTACTAAAGTCACTGGTATGCCCAAGCAGTATGACTAAATCTGGCAGGGGCATGGAAGAGAGCACACATGCCTCGCTGTAATATGGCTGTGGGCACTGTACTCAAATCTGTCTAGTATACTGGAAAAGATATTTGGCTACACACTGAACTGAGCAAAGAAATAATAGCAGCATGTCTAGACAGCGTGGCTCGTCTGCATGCTGAGACTTCCCACTTCTGTTATGCTGCATGGCATTGCCCAGGCACTGTGCCACAGCAGCAACCTCACCTCACCCAGTCAGCTGGGAGCCTGCCCAGGGACTCAGGATTTTCATACAACACCTAATGGCAACCACTGCCCACCTCACAAAACAAAAAAGAACACCAAGTGGGATAAGGACGCATCTGCTCCACATCACTCCACCAGCTAGCCTTGGTTTTGCTCCACAAAGATGACAACATGAGTTAGGCAAGCTGCTTCAAGTGACTCCTGCCCATGCTGGTGCTGCTGAAGCAGAACTGGCAGGAACACCAGGGAGATGGGGCTTTTTCCCGCTTCACTATTCTCACTGTCTATGCACCGAAGAACTGAGTAAATATAAATAAACTTTATGTACTGCTTAAAATAGCAATGAACACATTATTTGCTTTTGTTTATATCCAGCAAGAGAGCAAACCTTGTCAAAACCAGAAGTGTAGCAAAACTGAGTAGGATGAAGGAAAATTAGAGGAAAAATAAAAAGATACAAATATTCTCCTCCCTCCAAAACATGAGTGCATTATGAAAACACACCCTATAATCAGAGATGAATCAAGGATGAATGGTTACAACAACTGCTATCTACAACCTTGTACTAATAATAATGGCCCAGTCTTCGCGAACGAAGATTTGGGAAGGGCTCTCCCCACGTGGGTGTGCCCTTCGAGCCTGTGCAGTGGA
>JAWWEV010000083.1:78531482-78546070 GCA_035583235.1 Hafferia zeledoni | reverse complement strand
CGTGCTTTGATTGTTCTCCTTCAATGACGGATGCCTTCCCTTCTTCCATCTCAGCATGCATGAGAGAAAGACAAAACTTAACATATCCATCACCAGAGCCAGAACACACAGCTCAGTCCATCTGGTACCATAAATTGCAAACTGATAGATGCTCCCCCCCCACTTCCCCCAGTGAGATTCTTAGCTCTTCTATTCTCTCTTCAGCATGAAGTTGAAGGCCGAGAGGTTTCTTTGTTTGTTGGGGGTTTTTAGGTGACTGTAGAGATCGCCAGAATATGGTGATTGTGATATGGACATATTCCAAGGCTTGTCTGAAATATTCCTACCCAGGGCCAAATGTTTTCCCCATCAGCACTGAAAGCATTCAATGCTTTGGCATTCTTCTAGCAGCCTATCCCTCCCTTTACCACCCAACATGCAAGCACCCTCCCATCTCCCCGGCTGCTCAGAGTACTGAAACAATCACAAATGCCTCAGGCTAAGCAAATATACAGAGGTAAACACTTTAGTCCTGGGCATCATCCCAGGGAGGACACACATAGCAATTTCCAAGCTCCTCAACGGATTCTTTTTTCTTGTGTTCAGTACTAACAAAATGAAGGCAGGAGAAGAGTTTAATGTGTGAGTAGGATCCCTGTCAAGAATTTGATTACAATGCCTAGTTCATCATAAGCTGTTACTAAAAGTAAACATCTTATATCCTCTGCTGTGCACTAGGCTTAAATGACAATGCAGGTAACAGATCCCAAAACTGCTCTGCACTGTGCCCACTTCCTTTCACAATCCCCTTGTCCTCCTCCAGTATCTCCAATCGGCAGAGTCTGCACTTATTTTCTAGCAGCATTTTACATTCACACTAAGTAGAGCATGAAGTACAATTCTGCATTCACCACACCGGTGTCCTACACGTTCACCTCAGGCAGCACAGAAAGAATATCTGGATCTGATCTTGTTTTTGAATTTCAAGTCTGCTTGAGATCCCAATTTCATGTCAAAACATAATATAAAAAAAAACAAAGAGGTTTGGTGGCTAATGCTGGGGATGATCTGGACTTCTGGTACTCAAGCAGAAAAGTATGCAGAGGCACAAGCATATTGTCCTGAGGAGCAGGGATTAAAATGCAGTGTTAACCAGTATCAGGAATTAGTTTTCATTATCTTTGACCATTTATCAAGAAATGCAATTTAGAAGTTACCTCACAACTTAAATGTATGAAACAGTAATACATAGAGAACTAACTGCAATAAACTGACCAACAAATAGGAAATTTGTATTAGAAATGCCTTTAGGAATATTCAAGAACTTGAATGGTGAAACAGAAGATTTTGCTTACTAGGACAGGATGGTAGGATGCATGTCCTGTCTAAAAGGATTTCTACAATTCCACTGTTTCTGATCACATGTAATTATATAAGAAGAAAAAGGCATTTGATTTGGAACATCTGCATCAGCAAACTCCTAAAACTTCTGAAAACAACTGCAGGAAATAAATAGCACAAACAATGAGAAGAAAGAACAAAGACACACCCACCTGATATGGAAATCCTGATGTTAAGACTGGTACTCCTTTCAGAAATACAAACAATAGTGCTCCAAAAGCTACCATAATCTAAAGTTCTCATTCTCCTTCAAAGGTAAGAGAACTTGAAACAATGCAACAAAGCAAAGAGAAAATGCACTGCAGTTAAGTCTCTGAGGTAATCACACCTTGTCTATCACAGATTAACAACATATGCCTGGTGCCCACGCTGCATTTGTTAGTGCCTTTATCCATCAGACGACTTATTCTCTCACTTTCTACCCCAAAGTCTAAATTTTTTCAAAACAATTTAATTTGGATCTTGCACTACCTTGTGCTGGAGGCAACATTCTATACAGAGATTGCAAATTAAAATTAGACCACACAGAAGGGTATACTAAATTATCCCATATAAAAACAGTGTTCAAGTGTGATTTAAACAATATAACATTAAAGTAATAGGGTAAAAAATACATAAAATTTTGATTAAAAACTGCAGTAATTTTATAACCATTATCCCAGATGACATGAAACTGAACAAAAAGGTATAAGCACCAGGAACCATTTAATCTCACAGACCACTTCAAATTACTGCTTTACTTACACTGTCTACTAAATGTGCATATAAATATTAGTTGTAGCTCCAAAACAGATGCAGCTACAGTTTAAGAACACTTCAGGTTTCTTTTATTTTTTCCATTGTTTTGCTTACTTTGATTTTCTCAATAAGACGACTCCATGGTGAAGTCACTGCTTTAACAAGGATGAGGCATATATTAAACACAACTTCTGGGGGGACTGTCGGGAATTTGGAGGCTGTGGATTTTTGGAATATAAAGAAAAAGCTGCAGCGCTACAATTCATAGTTTCCTTACAAACTTCTCCTGAGGAAGCATTCTTATTTTCTCATCCCAAAATATGATTTGCTACAATGATCCTTTTGAATTACCTGTTAACAAATTAACAGAATTGTCTATTTCCTCTTGTCACAACACAGGAACACTCCTGTCCCTTTTTGTGCACAGCACCTCTGCCTCCTCAGAGTTAGGATCCCTACTCTTCATTCTGCCATTGTGACACCACTCAGTGCTGGGCCAGAAGTGCACACCACTTTGCACATCCAGCACACCCTTCTGGTTGTCTCCCTCAGAAACTTCTGAGCAATGTTGAACACTCTTATTAAACAGAATTTTAATTTAAACTTCTCCTTCCTTTTAGCAACGGGAAGAAGAACTTAACCCAAATAGAATATTTACTTGCAAATATGCAACTTTGACTTACTGGAAATCTTAGCATCCTAGCAGTGCACTCAGCAATGTTTTCACCAGACACTCTGATAGAAGCTTCTTTATTCTGCTTTGCCTTAACTTAAAATGATGCAACTGTTTGAACTAGACTCAGGACTAAAATATGTTGTTAATAGAAGATCCCTTTTTTCCTCAAAATCAATTAAAAAAAAAAAAAATCAATATTTGTGTTGGCTTTTTTTCTGCCCCCCAAGAGAATTTCTCATCCCCTCCTTTCTGAGTGGTAGAAAAGAAACTAAAACCAATTTATCTGCTACTGTTAGCCTGCACTGCCTATAAAAATTAAGTCAAAAGATGAAAAAAAAAAAAAATCAAAAGATGCCTCTTGCTTTTGTTTGTGTCCACACATTTCTAGTCAAAGAGTTATCTTAAGATGGTTCCTCTAGTGACATAAAAAAGATTCAAGTCACAGTCTTATATGTTGCATCTGGAGAACTTGGTCTTGGAGCAATCAAATAAACATACTCAGTTACCCTAAATTAGGCTCCAAAAACATAAAAACTTTCTTATTTATACAGCTTCAACTTTCACTACAGTCTCTCTTCAATACCAAAAATCCTCTTAAAGTCATGGTTCAAATGCAGCAACATTTGGAAAAAAAAAAAAAATTTCTCTGCCAGCTTCCAGAAAGAGATCTTTCACTCTGTTTTCTATGCTACTACCAGGAATTACAGAGGAAAAAAATAGGAAAGGTTTCTTCATTTCCTTGTTGGAACATGCTTGTCCCTAGACAACCTATAGGCTTCATGGCTAAAGTCTCAAAGCAGGTAGAGCAAAGAGACAATCAGGCAGTCAATATGGTTTGGGATGCAGAGCTGGGCAGTTCTAGAGGCAGAGGCCAAAGAGCAGGGAAAATAAAGACGAGCACTCTATTTTTACCTTATTATGCACATCTTGTTACAGCAGGCTGGTGATATATCTCATAGCTGTTAGAATATAGCTTATTGGCACAAAACACAAAGCAGAACCTATACTCCTGTGACTCAGTAATTCCTTGTCCTCCTATCCACTGAACAGCAGCTCAGAAAAGTATTAGCAATAAAAGACAGCAATAAACACTTGTGGTTTGCCAGTTTCAGGTATACAGGCTGCCTTCCTTTTTTACAGGGTATAAGGATCATCCACTTTTATATTGAGTAGTCAAGAAAACACCTCATTTTCATATAGAGCATTAGTGAGAAAGTGCTCTACAGTCTGTAAATACAAAAGCAAATCCCATTTGAGAGGTAGAAATTAAGGCCAAAGAGAGGAGAAAATCCTGATTCAATAACTGAAGGAAATCAAACCTAATATTGAAATGGAAAGGATAAGACAAGTCATTAAGTGGAAGGTTAATAAACTTAGCACTAAGAATCTTGTTCTTGTTTACACATTCTTACATGCTTAAAACCGCAAAAAAGATGGTGCCATTTCCTGAAAAAATACCAATTCATGCCCCATTTCTGCATGTCTTGAAGCATCATAAATCAGAAGAGTCATTACAGACAACTGTAAGGATGGGTAGGCTATGTACACTACAGTTTCCTTGTTTTGTGTTGGGGTTTTTTTTAATACAGTAGAATTTACTACAATTCATAACAGAGGATATATCACTGGGATTTAAGACATGTTTTTTCCAGGTTCAGAACTTTGCTTTGCAGTTTGTAAATTAAAATCGCTTTTCTCAATAAAATCTGAAAAAAGGGGAAGCTAAAGAAGAAAGTTAGTTATCACAATATTTTCTCTATATCCTATTGATTGACACCTTTAGAAATGTCAATGTCTTTTGACAGCAGTATGGCAAAATTAACAAACACATTTTCAAGGCATCTCATCTGTACAATGGAATACAAAATCAGTAAAAGCAATTAGTGCCACTCAAGAGTGCCTTAGTTCTGACTCCCCAAAGTGCATAGTAGAAATCTTGTGGGGAAACTGTAAAAAACCCCAAGTAGTTGCCCACCTAGTACTGCTAACTGTGTGTGCTACACACTGCATGGGAACAGAGTTCATTTCTTTAGGCATCTTATTCCACTCTGCTTTGACCTCTGTTATTCATTGAACAGATCATACCAGAGCTTTTTCAGTGCTCTTTTACTTGTCTCTGTGTATCAGCCTTTGAACACCTACAATTACACCCAAAGGACTAACAAGGAAGCCAGTACTCCATCTCATAAGAAATACTGACAATCAGAAAGCAAGATGTTTGGTACCATGCAGCAGATGAAGCTCACTCTTAAAATACTGGGAGAAGTAGTAATGGAAGTGGATTTTTCATGAACTCAACATTTCCAATAATTTCATTCTACAGCAAAAGAGCATTCATCTGCTCTGCCTTTCTTCCCAGACAATACTATTTTTAAATCATCTGTATCACAAGGTGGTTCTATTTATACATTTCAAAATGCAGTAAGATCCTCTGAAACAAGCTGGAAGTGAGACTATGAGCAAGAGAAAACTATCTGTTGCATAAGAACAGATTCTGACAACTGGCTCAGTTCAGACAAGATATGCCATTTCAATTGCTTCTGTACTTCTCAAAATGGGTTTCAGACTTAGACAAGACAGACTTACATGAAGATGTGGGCAAACTCTTGTTTGCAAGGCAATAATTATACTTGATCCTCAAGAAAACTGACCAAGATGCAAAATTCTTCACATTTACTGAAATGCTGGATGTTCTTCCCCTTCCACTGAAGAATTAACACTTACACTCAGAGACACACTTCAGCATTGATTCTTTTTTGAAATTCATTGTAAACATTGGACTATTTGAACTTCAGACATATGGTAAAAGTAGCAAATCAGCATCTCTGAAGTTGAATGCATCATCACTGCCAATAAATCACCTCCCAAACAGAATTACTATAGTAGAAACTCAACTCCTGGCCCACACTTCTAGGTTTTTCAGAATTTTATTGCACTCTTTTAATGATCTAATTTTACAATGTGATTCTTCATTATTTATCTTGGATCATCCCCTTAAGCTCTCCTTTCTAAGAGCAACAAAACCAAAGGTAAGTAGTCTCCTGGAACTCTCAAGCATTTTTCTGAATTGCAAATTGGTCAAATTAGACTTCAAATACCATGGCAGCCCTTCTGAGATTTCTTTATAAACATATCATCTGCCACAATTTGGAAGGCAAAGAGTTTTCTCCAACAGGCATTGAAACCAGAAACTAATTTAAAATGCTAGGACCTCATCCTGCAGATGACAAGCTTCCAGTTCCTTCCTGGTTTTTAAAAGAAACGCCATAGCATAGTCCTGCAAAACAGCTTGAAGGAACCACTTCTATGTCATGGATTCTTAAACTGAACAAAAAGGATGACTATGTTTAAAATACAACAGAAATTGGCAACGCAATGAAAATCATCCCTTAAGCCCATCCAGTACCTATTTTTACTAAACCATTCCTTTTTACTAAACTCTCACTGAAGTCCTAAGAAAACCTGGTCACTTCCAGCTACAAAAGGAGACAATAGTTACAATTATTTCTAAAGATGTCAGCTTCCCTTTTTGTTGCACTGGTTTTCCATTTCCTGAAGCATCAATTTTAATACTAAGGAGTACGTAAACAAAAGAAAGTAGAAGCAAAGCCATTACCACACCAATCCTAAACACAAGATACAACCATTTAATTGTACTTTATGAGGTGTGCTGAAACAGAGAAAGAAATATGCAGGTACTATTTCCAACATATCTCCTCTCACCCTTAAAATTCAAGTATTCTAACACACAAACACAAATGTATATATACAAAATATCGAGCTATAACAGAATCACTTCTCATAATCATGCGAACTATTATAAGACTTAAAATGCTTTATCATAAAACAATAGGAAAAAAAATCAGCCACTAGAAAATTGCCTTAACTCTTTCATCCCTATGATCACACATAATTAGTTGAGAACTCACCAAGAATTATGATTCATTTAAAAATAAAAGGTTGCAGTATACATTTAAATAAAAAACAACAGCAGAAGTCCCATGGTAAGATTTTAGAGAACATTACTTTTCTAAAATACAGGCATGTACACGCTGCGTTATCATTTTGGCTTCCACCATAGAAGGTGTCTCCACAGATGCTGCTTCATCCTTGCCTAGGATGATACCAGGATACTGCAATTCAGACTCTCAGATGCATTCTGAGTCAAGGAACAAAGTCACCCCACAGGACAGTTACCTCCTGCTCCCAGACTGGGCAAATTGAAGTCCCTTCCTTGTGCAGAACTGAATAGTGCAGATCCTCCAGTTAACACTGCCATTGATCAACAGCACATCTTCAGAGAAAAGTGGAAAAATATGAAAGCAGCAGCCATGACTCAGAACAATCTGGAAACTGAAGATAAGAATGAAGGGACAACAGAAACAATAACCAAAAAAAAGGGACAGTGTTCAAGGTGTTGACCAGAACAGATGACAGTTTCTATTAATTGCAAGAAGTAAATTAGCAAAGAGGCAGAGAAAGGGCCATACTCTCCGTGCCAAGGACAAAAAACCCTCCTCCTCCTAAAACCAAACAAAAAAACAAACAAACAAACCACACCGACACCAAACAAAAAACCAATAAAATTAAGCCTGCAGAAATTATAAAGTAATAGTAATCAGTAAAGTAATAGCAAGCAGCTCATGGGGATTAACCACATCACTACCAAGATGTTTAAAGTAATTCATCCACTTTTACCAGTCACAAATCAAGATTTATTGAGATCTGATTGCAAAACACAGTTGTACCACCAACCCCATGAAAAAACAATGGCTTAATGACAAGGACTATTGCATGCTTTGTGTTTGTTCTACATTATTTTGCCAGCTAGTAGTCCTCGGACTGTAAATGCAGAGCACAAATGCCTTCCTGAACATAAGGTAAAACATTCGCAATGACTCTTTTGCACTCTCTTATACAGCAAGTCAGAACACTATATATGTGTGTATATATATTCACACAGACACACACACACACACATATATACATATATATACACACACACATACTAGTCGCTAGATACATGAAGATCACAGTGACTCTTTACCTCTGATGTGCCTGCAATGTGTCACTTACACTCAGGTGCTACTTAGAATAAACCTTGTTCTACTTTATGAACCTTCATTTTAAATCAGTTGCAGCTCTCAGTATATTATTTAGAAGCTGTAAAAGAAGCTGCTCTTTTTCCCACATGAACTCAAGCTTTTCAAGCTGAATTTTGAAAAAGGCTAAACTCTCCAGCAAAATGGCTGGGAATAGCAATTGCTTGTGAGTTTAAAATTTTGTCTAAACACTGGTCGAAGTCAATAATAGTCCAGCACTTCACCAGATGAAGGAGGATCAGCAGAAGGATACTTGAAGCAAACCAAAACTTCTTACTGAAAAGTAACACTAAAAAAAAAGAAGAGAAGAAAAAAAAAAAAAAGGAAAGGAAATCATTTAGCAAAAAGTACTGGAGCTTGTCTCCTCCTAAGTCTATGAAGAACAACTAGGGACAGCTGGGCATTTAGAAATACTAAGAACACATGTCCAAACACTGCCAGTGTCCTCCTTCTCTGTGTCAGACTTCCCATGGGCTGAGTGAGGTCTGAGGCACAGAAAGGTTAGAGAGAAGGGAACCCGAGGCCAAAAACAAGTTAAAACTGATCCAGCTGTAATAACAAAGGTACACAAGCTCAATCATTTTTAATTCTATAAAAAACACCAGTTTAAAGAGGTTTACAATTTTCTTCATGTAGATTATATAAACAGAATATCTTGCTTTCACCTTTTTTGGGTTTGTTGTTTTTTTTTTTTGTTTTTTTTTTTTTTGGCATACAACAGTAGAAAAGGTTTTAAAAAGCAATGGGAAAAAGTGCATAAAAGTGAATACTGCTCAATGACAAAAACCCAGAGATGAATTCACCCTGAAAACATTGCAAAATTTACTTAAACGTGCTTTGTAAAACAACTAGCATTTTATCTCATGGGAAGAGTCCCTAAAAAACTAAAACAATTTCCCATAGGACTGTAATTACTGAAGGCATAACTGTTTAAAAGCACTATTATCCTTTACATTTTCAAAATATTTTGCAAGTTTGGGGCTTTTTTTAAGGGGTAAGGATGTTCCTCTTTCAGAGTTCAGTTACAAGTAACTTCTTACCTTGGCAGCCACTTGTCTAAAGCACCATTTCCCCTGTCATCTCCACTACCTTTCCACAGCAGGTGAGAAAAATATGCAACACGTGCTTTTCACAAACAGGACGGTTGTCAAAGCCAATATTTTAATGTGCTGGAGGCTTTTGCACATGAAGACCATGGACAGACACCAGGGTGAGCAACATGACATGCAGGCAATTCTGTCATGCCGAACCACACAAAGCAGCTGAAGCTGAAGAGATTTTATCTAATTTACACACATTTCATAAAGCCTAGTTCCTCATATCCATCTGTGCCAAATATACTTCAGAGGTGAAATGCAAAGTATGTGCAATTATTGCAACATCCCTCAATAACTGTGAAACGCAGTTGTGGGCTGTTCTTATATATTCAGATACATGACCGTAAACAAGCATTTGCCTCACACATCATTTTCCCTAAGACACCATTCCCACCCCCTTTCTCAAGTTTTCACCTGTGCTTAAAAAAAAAAAAAAAAAAAAAAAATCTTTCAAGACTCCAGGCCCACTTTCTCTTCTTCCCAAACCTAATGCAAATTTTACCTCCGACTTGCCTTTTCAACCTGCCACTGCTGCTAATTTATCAGCAGGCCTTCCTCCCACTCCCTTCTCTTCAGAGAAGCTACATGTCAGCATCTGCAAATCCCCTCACTGTCCTCCTATCACTCCCTCCTCTAATATGCTGATACCTTCAAAAAAAACTAGCAAGAGCACAGTTGTTTACAACACAAGACAGAGTTGTTTCACTGTTTCTGGGTACTCCCTTCAATTCATCATCCATTGTGTTGTTTGAAGGTGGAGACATTTTGCTTTGTTTCAGGTTTCCTCACTAGATAACAGAACAGTTCTCATTATAACTCTTCATAACTAAACATCTCCCTTTCGTCCTCTGCTTGAGGGTACAAATGTGACAGTCAGAGACCAACTCATGTGACAACTACCTTTTCAAAATAAAATATTCAATAACAAAATATCCTTCATTAAAAAATCTGCATACAATATTTATAGTGAGCATACCCTGGCAGAAAATGCATAGTTTTCATGGATATATTTCAAAGAAACTGAGTGCAAGGTAAGCAATAAAATATGTGCAAATGACCCAACATAAGCGATACATGTCAGAAGGGAAACCTTAGGAAAATGGCAGACTGACCTCAGTTACCATCTTAAGTGTGAGCTCCAGGGAATACTGGAGAAGAAATGCAATCCATTAGCTTTGTTTATGTTCAAAGATATTATCTTTAAAGAGATAGAGTTGCTTAAGATAAAAAGGTTCACTTTTCATAAAAACAGAACACTTTTGGATTGTGGATCAAAAGCTGTATCAACTAAATAAAACTTAATTTGCACATGGCAAGAAAACACAACAACAAAATTATTAGAATAAAAAGAAGTATCATGGCTTTACACACTTGCCAGAGCCTATCTTCCTACATTAGAATTCCTAGTAAATTAGTCCAAATCCTTAAAAAAGAAAAACATCAACAAGTAGTAAGTTCCTCATATAAAGACCATAATTCTTTTTTCAATATAAGTCAAAAATCCCTTTAAGCAAGAAATGAGACTTATTATTTTCTATTTATGCAACTGTTATTATACCACAATGATTAAGAAAATCTCAACAACAATGAAGATGAAGTGGTTTCACATTAGTTAAGTACTCATTAAAGAGAGACAACTTCATCCATATCTCAATGGAAAACATTCTAACAACATCACAGAAACATCACAAATAGAATCAACTCTGTATTCAGGACTAAGTACTTCAGTCATTTTATTGATTTCAGTAAGGTCAGTAAAATATTCTATTTAATCTGGTTGATTTATATTAGCAAAATAACCAGTCATCTGACAGAATTGGAGTCACAGCAATTAGTATAGTACCCTGCATAATTAGAAATCACCCGTTATAATTCAGAAATAAGCAATGCTTCAGATAGGATGACCTATAAACCATAGACATTTAACTACTAT
Source organism: Hafferia zeledoni (assembly GCA_035583235.1). Taxonomy (NCBI): domain Eukaryota; kingdom Metazoa; phylum Chordata; class Aves; order Passeriformes; family Thamnophilidae; genus Hafferia; species Hafferia zeledoni. The sequence goes on along the minus strand of JAWWEV010000083.1, from coordinate 78,535,144 downwards.
AGTTCAATAAACCAATAAATTATGTCTGGATGGGTCACAGAGGATCACCCTTAACAGAAGTTGAGTAGAGAGGCTGAGACCTCACTACTGTGGAAGGAATGGCACCAGGTGAGACTGGACAGATTACAGCTGCTCTGCATGCTCAGGTCTCCAGTTTTAGCACCCAAGCAAGGCCAGGCACATCCAAAAGGACACGCAGGAAGGCCACCCAACACAACTCCTGTGTGTACTTTAAAGCAAAGAAACAAAACAATACCACAAGGCTTTAAAGACTCTATTCAGGAAATAGGTTTTTTACATAAAAATATGGTCTGATATCTCTGTGCAACGCTCCTTATCACTGACCTCATCACTCTCTATAACTACCTGAAGGGAAGTTCTAGCCAGGTGGGGGTTGATCTCTTCTCCCAGGCACTCAGCAATAGCACAAGGGGGCACAGGCTCAAGCTCTGCCAGGGGAAATTTAAGTTGGATATCAGAAAAAATTCTTTCCAGAGAGAGTAATCAGGCATTGGAATGGGCTGCCCAGAGAGGTGGATTCACTGTCCCTGGAGGTTTTTAAACTGAGATTGGACGTGGCACTGATCTAGTAACTGGACTGGAGTTGGACCAAGGGTTGGACTTGATGATCTCGGAGGTCTTTTCCAACCCAATCAATTCTATGATTCCACTTTTTTTGCTAAAGCAGAAACAGAGCAATTGGATCATTCTCCTTAAGAACTAAGTAAGCAATGTAAAAGTCTTCCTGGCTCACCACTCATCTTCACTAGAATCCCTCTTATAAACTCTGTTTCTATAGTGGTTTTTTTCCAATATAAAACAATGTCTAGCCACTTACTGTATATGGGTTACATATTCAAAGCATATATATACAAAACCTAACATTCAGAGCTACAAAAGAACCTCAACCAAAAACATTAAAATAAAATAAACCATTTTAACGTATTAAAATAAATGCCTCTCTCTGCCATTAAGTAATTTAAAAAGTACATACTTATTACAAGAGTGTATATGAGAATACAGCTCACAACATTTCCAATTTCAATGTAATTTTTCGTTCTAAGAAAGGAACTTCATGACTTACCATGTTTGAGCTTTTAAGCGAAGATAGAGCTGCACAAATTCTCTGTGTTTCTTCTAAGACAGCGTAACTATCTAGCATGAAAAGTCACAGATGGTTTGCTACTGTAAGTGTACAGTAGATGAAAACAAATCCCTCATCAGGACAGTTTCTCTGTAGAATAACACAGTGGAATTTCAGTGTGATGGCTGCCTTAAAAGTTACAAAGAAGGCATTACTCAGTTACCTCTAACTTGCATTTCCTATGCATTAAACTCACCCAGTTTCAGTAAAGAAAGTGTTCTGCTTATCACTCGTGCATCTGAAGAGTTTTCATCTATAAAGCTGGCATTCTGTCAGCTTAGAGATTGCCTGCTAAACTGCCCATCTTGGTTTGCATTATGAAAAACAGGAACAGGCATGCTTTTGTAAGGCACATATCCAAAAATGAGTAATACCTAACAATTTATATAATTACAGAACACACAACCTTGCTGAGATGCATATAATAAGAAAACTAAATTTATTTCCATTTTTAAAACTCTGTCTCACCAGGAGTATCTACATACCTACAGTATTTTACTTCATGAAAACAGCATCTATTAATTTCTAATGCAAAGAGCATTTCACAGCTAACTCAAGGCAAGTATATTGTACTCCTAATTGCTTACATATAGGCATTTAAAAATAAAAATGCCACAGTAAACTGATACTGGGGGCAAAGAGAGATAAAGGTTGTTTAGCATTTATTATCACCACACCATCAAGAGTATCCCCAGAAATTTCCTCCCCATTGAGAATTTTTTTAAAAACACAAGGCTTTACTATTTTTCCCTTAACACTGGATATGTACTTAATGCTTATAAAATGCTAAGCACTAACTGCAGTGTTTTGTCAACCACTAATATACTCCTCGTTAAATATCCATAACAGCATCAGCCTGTTAATACCACTACTTGCCAGTCAAAACAAACAGCCATTCCAGGTCTTCTAACAGTAATAGGGGACTTGAGAAATGCAAAGAGCTGTGAAATAATACAAGCATCTTCAAAACATAAATTTAAGTCTGTAGTACCATATCACATGAACACAGCAAACCCCAGTTTCTAGAAACCTGTGCCCCTGTGGTGTGAGGAAGAACTAGCCCTGCAAAAAGTCATCTTCAAAGCCCACATACTGTTTGTGGGAAAGATTAGTTATTCCTCATGTAGCCAATCACCCCACATCATCTGCATTTCCAGCAATATGGATATGTATATAACAGCTCAATAACATTCAAATTCTAGTTTCCTATAAAAACAAAAGTACATTTCTTGTTTTAGGGGTCAATGGTGGTTTTTTTTCCTGATTCTGTACTTTAGCAAAAAACATAGATTTTGCATCTGTTATGATGGCAGGAATTTAATCACAGACAACACTGGTTTAACTTCAGACCAAATCTTCTGAAAAGTGACTTGGGAACTAATATTTATTTATAGTTGAAATTGGTCTGTGATGAACATGCAATGGCCTTAATGTGTTTTGCATCAGTAGACTCACACACAAATAATTCCAATGTGACTATCTTTGTTATTTAACAGTATCTGCATTTTAACAGCATCCTGTTGGCCTTTTAAATTATTTATTTGTTTTTAATGAGACTAGAGCTCATAAAACCATTGTTGCTTGTTTTATTTTTCTCCAGTTTCATAAGTTGAACAGACAGAAACAGCTTTAGAAATGTAACAAGCTTCATTCTTTTCCTTAGGTTCTAACTCCTCAGTCATAAGACTTCCATCATCTTGAATCCCCTGCTCCTCCAACATCTTGTACTTCTAAACCATCACAGCAGACTCTAGAGAAATGTGAGAAATGTGGCTCACCTTGTGTTCACATCTACTGACAACGCTGCAGTTCCACCATCATACATACTATGGCTACACACAGAGATGCACACAATGGACAAGAGGATACTCTTCTGAGTACACATACAGTACTTTCTGCCACCTTTCAGTCTAGAAGAAAGAAAGCTCTTAGATTTAGGGAAATATGATCCAGTCAGTCCAAACTGCTCAAAAATTTACTGCAAACATAAAATTTACTACTTTGGATTTTGTACTGAAAAGCAAACATAAAAAATAAAGGACAAGAGATTATACTGGTTTCATTGTTTCTTATCTTCCAAATTCTTTATTGAAGTCCATGTTTTTATGGTAATCATCTTTACAGCATCATTCCCCTTGAGTCAACTGGTTTACTGCCATAAGGCTGTTGTATAATTAGTTGAAAGCATACAAGTTACAAATCCCTGTAATTGGACTCTACTATCTTATCCCTCCTTATCAGAGCAAACATATCTCTTAAAAAAAAGACATTTCAGTAAAATATAGCAGCAAGGGGAAATCTGTTGCATGTGACTGAGGAAGAAGCAAGATCAACCCAAACGATGCATGTACAGATCATCAACCACACAATGTTGAAGCTGGAAAGCAGGAAGCAAGGATGGAAGAAACAATTATGATAAGGCAGTAATAAACTATTTCCATTTCACAGAATCATAGAATCAATTGGGTTGGAAAAGACCTCCGAGATCATCAAGTCCAACCCTTGGTCCAACTCCAGT
>JAWWEV010000083.1:78510616-78531382 GCA_035583235.1 Hafferia zeledoni | reverse complement strand
TGAGGTCACCTCTGAGCCTCCTCTTCTCCAGGCTAAACAACCCCAGCTCCCTCAGCCTCTCCCCACAGGACTTATGCCCCAGTCCCTTTGTCTCATGCTTTCCAGCTGACAACACTGGGAAAGTGTCAAAGCATTAAGGATGTACTGATAATACCCTGTGTATTAGTCTTAAGTGCATTCAGCTGCATAGTCTCTTCTGACTCAAGTCAGTGTCACAGTGTCCAAAATACATTTCTAACAAGGGAAAAGGCTGCTTGTTCCATACAAAATAAGAGGGTTAAAAATTAGCATGTCCAAAATCTTTTTCATTCTTTAAATAATTATGTAATAGTCAATACATGTCAAGAACAAAAAACATGATGAGAATTACAAAAAAAAAATGTTAAGCATCTAATTATTTAATATAGGTATTAATTTTTTAACTTTTTGCATTCTAGGAAGCAGCTGCTCATCAAAAATGAATGCAAACATACCACCACAGTTTAAAAAATAAAAAAGAGCAAAAATGGAATGGATTTATTCAAAACAACTTGCACATACTTAGAAAGAATTAGGGTGTTTACAAGTAAAAGTTTAGCTTTTATATTTAGAATAGCCAGAGCAGCAACTCCCAGGAATACACAAAGTTTGATGCAGTCCGTGCTGAGATGCAGTGCCTGGTGGGGTCACAGTTCAAGCAGGGACAGTAGAGCATATGCCAACATCTGAACTACTGCCAGTACTGAAATAGCAGTTCTGATTAAAAACCTCACCCAGTTTTGACCAGAGTAAAACTTTGCAACTAAACTGGTTTTAGAAAAGTAAGGAAAAATTATCACCTGTTTTAAAAAAATGCAGCATTTTAAAACCACTTATTCCAAATTAGTATTTGAAGTTTCAAATCAGATTTTACTTCTTAATCGGCAGGTATCTCTAATATTCTAGTTTTTCTTTCACATTTCCCAGTATTCATAAATACAAAGGTTTTTAGAGGTCTTGATAGTTCCAGGAAAGATCCAAACAATCTCCAAAAAAACCAACGCTGGCACCAGAGCCAATCCAATCAATTTCTCCAAAAGCCCAGAGCACTAGAAAGTGTATGGCTAACACGCCAAATGGTTAAACTTACAGAAGGTTTGGGTATAGCAGAGTAACAGCAAAGGCATTTGCACATCACCAAATTAAATTTATGGATTTGTTTAGCATTCAGCAGCACCCTAATCAGAAGAGAGTGCACACATGTACAGAACAAAACAAAAAAGTCCAAAACTAACTAAAAGAAATTAGAGGGAAAGATTAAATGTGAGATATGGCTTGTTTTTGTTAAAATGCAAGAGAAGAAATAAAGTACAGTTAACTGACACTATTATGCCTGTATCTACCAGAAACAGTCTCTCTCATGGGGTTCTCAGTATCATGAGCTGCAAGATCATTTGGGGAAAAAAATAAAGAAAAGGAAACTTTCCAGCTACACAGAGAGGCCCTTCACTTAGACAGCAACTACAGCCTGGCAATAAGTTTCTTCATCATTTCATCCAAACTTAGAATGAAATATTAAAAGCTTTATGTACCATATTCTTTGATATAGTCAGTAAGACAGTGAGTGGAGAGGTGCTGTGCCTACCCTCATATAAACATACAAACAAGGAGAACAAGGCAGAATTTTAGATTAATGCCATTTCACATGGGTGAAAACAATCAGCTTCTGAGCATTAAAGAATTGCTCTTTAAAGGATACAGTATAAATGTGATTTGTCAGATATTGAGAGGAAGGAGGTGAGCAAGAGTGAGCCTTGTACCCATTTTATCAGAAAAAAAAAAAAAAGAGAACCAATAATGTAACATACATAATTCATCCTACCTGGATGGTCTCACAGTAGTAGCTAGGAGGGCATGGCCAAGTGTCAGCTGATCAAGTACAGTTGAAAAATCAACTCATTGGTTTTCTGTGGCAAGTCAGTGGCCACAGAAAGGAAATCCCGACTTTCTGTTTACGTTCTGACTCTGGCTTGTCAAAGTGCTACACAGAAATAGGTGAAGTGTCCAGAACAGATATTACTAGAATTCTGATATAGCTATAAAAACCTCATTTCAAAGTACTGAAAAAAAATTCAGTGCAGAATAATTTATTGAATTTATGAACTTTCTCTTCCTGCACAAACAAGCTGCTAATATTAGAACTTTCTGGTTCTAATATGATTTGGGGAAAAAAAAAAAAATCCAGCCGTGTGTTTAATGGTGGGCAATAAACACCATGAAATAAAAACATAAATAATGCAATAAAATTTACACAGCCAATATTTTGTCTGATAATAAATATGTTTCTTAGGATTATTCCTCAAAATGTAAGCCCAAATGTTAGACAAAACAGAGATTTAAATCCATATCAACTGCATAGCCACATACAAAGATCACAGATTATGATGTTTACTGGGCAATTATGGACAGGCACCAAGACATTTTCTATTGTTTGAACTCAAGGCTTTTGGATTCATAAATCTCAGTGGTATTGCTGTTATGGCTAATTCATCATGTCAATTAGTTCATTCTCATTATTTGTTTCAAGACAGATCCCACTGTCATCTTTAAAAGAAGCAAGTTGCAACAAAGTTTGGTTTTGGTTTTTTGTTTGATTGTGTTTTTCTATTCTAGGTGCCATCCGGCCAGACTTAGCACAGGTGCTGAATATTTTGTTGTTCTTCAGGAGAGATATGTCCGCTCAGACAACAGTCTTGATGTAGAGACACAGCAACGCAAATCTTGCTACATGCTCCTGTCTTTCTACAGGCTTGATCCACAATCCAACTCCTGATGATAAAGTCTGTTCTATGGGGGCTCAAGAAGAATTTCTATACATGGACAGTCAACTAGATGATTACATATCTTACTCTTGTACATAGCAGCAGTTAGTGATGCTTTAGTGTCTTTCCTAGAACTAACCAGATACAAAGAAACAGGATTCAAACTTAGTTTTCAAGATCTTTAGTGCTTGCATAGATCAGAGCCTATTTCATCTTTTTTTTTTTTTTCCTGGGCATTTGCTTGGAACCATTCCACACTATGCTGAGGCACTTCTCTATACACAGCTCTGTTCATATATGAAAATATTATTTATCATCATGAAATCATATAATGCTCAAATTCCTATTCCTTCTTTATGGCTAAGGTGCTAACTAAATTCATTATGCTTGTCTGCTTTTGAATCCCACTTATGCCAAACAGTTCTCAAAAAATATTTCCTCCTTAAACTTCATAATCAATTTTATGAACAAAATTACATACTTGTTCAGGCACAAAAAAACCCAACCAAAACAAGCTCACTTTTTCAGTGCTTTTTTACAATCAACACCATTTTACCAAGTGAACAAATACAGTGAGCTACAAGTCAGCAAAAAAAGTTGTCATAGCAATTTACCACTGATTGGAAAAATATTAATAGCCTCAGGCAAATCACTCATTAACTCTTACTGATTTGGAGGGTGATATAGCATTAATAATTCAATAAAAAACACTTTGAGTAATAAAAGCTCATGGTTATTTATTTAACCAATTAGATCATTTTTGGCAGCATCCCTGCTTTTGAATAAACCATGCATGTTCTTCAATTAATCATGAGAATTGAAAACTACAAATCTGCAGTCTCTGCCTTCCAGTCAAAGAGATACATTGCTTAAGAAACCTAAAATATTGAGGGAGAAAATAAGAATAATTTACATTCTCAGTGGACAAAAGAGAGCTGGCACTAGAAGACACGCTAATTAGCAAAGCTTGGCTACTGGTGCTTAACGATCTGTTCCTCATGCACCACTTTCCCAATCCACTGAGAGACAGGTACAAATTGCACCTATAAAAAGTTATAATCCATTAGCATGCATACGAGGTGCATCTTGTTACCACTAATGTTCAACAGTCCTCTCTCATCTATGAGAGTGGCAGAAAGATGCAAATATTTAACTAGAACACTATACTGAATTACCATGCACATCATTTATTAACAACTTTATTTTATTCAGAAACCTCAGTGTGACAAACCATTACCACCCTGGCAGTCTGAAGTCAAGGGTTTTTTTCCTCAATGTGTTGATCGCTTCACTTTTGGTCTTTCTCTCTACAGGGAATCAGTACATGTCTCATGATCCATATAAATACCTAATTCTCCACTATAAATTCTAAACTCCTTATAATGCAGTCCAATTCAAAATCCCTGTGTGGAGTCTCTTCTTTGGCAAGCCAAACAAGCGAAACTCTCCAGAGTGCACCTTCAAGGGGAGTTATAAGCCGAATGCTCAAATTTCTCTTTCATGAAATGCATTCAGATTGGCTCTGCTTCTTCAGACAAAAGCCAAAATTAGGCATTACAAATCAAACAATCTGCTTCTCTAGAATAACTGGAATGGCCTTACCGAATGGATGAAAGGGAAATATAAAAGATGGCCCTCACTTCAACAGCTCATAATGAAGTTGTGTTCTTATAATTAAGTCTTTTGATATTTAAACTGGGATTTCATGTAAAAAACCAAAAGGCAATATTTATTTACTTTTAATGTCAGTCATCTCAGCAATACCGCTTCACATTTTGAAAAAATCTTTATAATGATTACTTTTTAAAGGAGATTTCACTTTCATTGAAAAGACAAGAGACCTGTCAAACTCACTTTTGAGAGAAATCAATGAGTGCTAAAGCAACGTAGATCCTATATATAGACCTGAAAATACAACAGTAAACAAAAAACAAAGAAACAAAGCAAAAAAACCCAAAACGACAAAAAACCCCATAGACATCTACATCCTTTACCCTCGTTTTTTCCAGAGTAAACTCAAAATTACATCTCAAAACTATTTTATTTTAATCCAGTAAGGTTCCTAATTATGGTGCAGAAGAGGGGGTGTTAAGTTCATTTTTAACTGTCAATACTTCATTTCTCTGTAGTGTTTGGGGATTTGGGGGGGATTAGGGTTAGGTTCTTTTGTTCTTTATAAGTAAACATTAACTATTTTAACACTGCCACCTTCTAAACCAGCATTTTTGAGAATGTATGCCTATATCACATCCATATCTAATCACTTATCCATATATCCCAGTTTTCCTAGGGGACACACTTGAGCAACTAGCATGAGTAAGGGACTTTTTGGTCTTTAAACAAGAAACTAAGAACACCCTAACTTCAAGGCATTTACTTCTGTATGCAGAGTTTTAGTGAAAGGAATGCTTCTCCAGCTTAATGAACATCTCATTTTTAAAAAAAACATTATCTTCCTATTTAAAATTAATCTGCCTGTTTCATTAACTATTCAATCAGCCCTCAGTTTAAAATTCTGGTATCATCAGGCCAGTAACAGTTATGGGCTGTGATTGTTTTGAGGTTTTTTATTAAGTCCCTGTGCAAGAAGACACAGGAAATGCTTCAAATCTCAAATGTATAAAAAAAGGACTGGACTTGGTACCTTATGAAATTGCATAGTAATTACTATCATCTCAGAACAAGATATACATATTCCATAACCAAAGTTTCTCTTCTCTAATAAGGACTTTAGAAGATACAGGGTGTAAGTGTGACTTCTGAGAAAGGAGTTTTAAAAGAACCATCAACAGACTTGTATTGGTAAACCCACAGTAGGAACAGAGCATATTTGCACTTTGACAACCCTGACATGTAAGCAAAGGCCTGAAATGTAGCAAATATTTAAGTCACAGCAATAATATTCCTATTGTTCATGTGTCTAGAAAGTATTTTCTGTGGTTCCAATACAAAACCCCTGACCACAACAGAAGACAGGTAAACTAAGACAAAAAGCAAAATAAACAAAAAAGATGAAGAGCTGAATAAATAGCACCATGATGATAATAAATTGTATAGTCATTTAAGCCAGCAAAGCATGCAGGTGTTTTAGGGGACACCTTTGGTTTTTTAAACTGTTCTCCTCAACTCTCATGAAGAAGCCAATGTGGTGCTACTTCCAGAATTAATGTTCAGCATCTGTTTGGCTAAATGATGATGATTCATCCTGTCTTACTGTTTCTCAATGATGCCCAAACTAAGTGTGCATACTTTCTGTGAATAAATGACTGAAGATTTCAAGCCATCAACACTAGGTCAACCAGCATTCTCCTCACAAGTCACATTCCTTTCCACTTTTATTTTTTTCACTTGCTCCTCACCACCCAGTACTTCCTATTCTGCAGGGGATTCTATGACTACAACTCATAAGCATCTGCAGTAGAACAGGCATAGAGAGGCTTTTTCCTCTTCTCCTTTCCCCAAGTTAATAGAAGGGATTAATTGTTACAGCCCTAATTGATATGAATATGACCCTAGATTTGGAGACATTCCTTTTTCTTATTACCAGGCTAAAATAATTTCAAACAATCAGTAACTGTCCATGGAGGAAAAAACCCTTAAGAACAAAATTTAATTCTAACTGAAGAAACATAGCTTTCACCCCAGAATTCTGACACAATTGGCCTATGAAGCCACAAGTTAGAATTTGCGACAGCAAAAAGTTTTAATGACCAATTTATCAAGAAAAAAATACTTGAGTGGAAAAAAATTGAGTGGAAAACAAAAAAACATGCCATCAGTCTTGAGTCAAGCAGGAGGGAAAAAAGTGAAGCAGCCCGTGGTCAGATGCAGTCAGGCACTCAGGAAGCAACTTTCTTTCAAGACGAAGATGCTTAAACACTAGAAGCAAAATAAAAACCTAGAAAGAACACAAATGCAAATAAACCAAAATCATTCAAATGTGCATGTGTATGACATTTCAAGCTAAATTGATTCCTTGTCTTAGAGAAAAGAAAGCAGAAGATTATTAAGTATGGAGTAGAATTTTTAAATGTTTTCTATAAAACCTCACAGTAATCATATAGACAAAGCTACTTTGTAAATAGCTATTAAATGCAAAATATATTCTGATTATGAACATTTCTTTCAGATTTCTGCAAAAATTGCATACTGCAAAACCTCACAACAGGAATTCTGTCTGCAAATTTGCTCTAACAAGATTTTGTAGCTCTGCACCAAACTCTACTCAGCAGTTCACAGCACTTGCACAGGACCTATAGCATGTCCTGCATTGCACTCATTACTTAGTATTTCAAATATTCACAATATGTTTCATCTTGGAAGGTACCTCAGGAGGCCCTAGTTCAACAATCTGCTCAAAGCAGAGACAACAATTTATTTAGACCAGGCTGCTCAGGGCTTCATCTAGCAAGGTCTTGACAGCCTTCAACCATGGAGATCTTGCAGTGTCTCTGAAAAACTGGTTCCAGTGCTTACTCATCTTAACAGCAATTCTTTTCCCCCTCCAGCACTGGAAGCTCCATGCTTCAATTTAGGACTTAACTCACATTTTTTTACCACGTATCTTCTACTAGGCCTCCTCACACCACCTCTTCTGCAGGCTGAGGAAGCACAACCCTCTCAATCTCTTCCCTACCTTACATGCTCAAGTCACATGACTATCCTGCTGGCTTTTCATTGAATTCCCCCAAGTTTATCAACTCTCTTTTACTAGGCAAGCCAAAACTTGACACAGTGTTCCACACATGGCATACTAATAAATGTCAAAGGAGGGGAATAACCACTCCACCTGCTGGCTACACTCCCGTTGATGGAACCCAGAACGCTTCAGCCTTCAGCACTGTCAGGGCACACAGGTGGTTCATATTTAGACTTCTGTCAACCCACTCCCAGATCAATTAACTCTAAAAGTATGACTTTATGATATTTATCCTCACAGTGATATCTATCTATAAATTCATCCAGATATCCCCAGATGCAAAAGTGACACTTGGAACTACACGATAAACTTCCTGATGAAAAATTGCACGTACCAAAAAAAAACCAAGGCCATCTAAGAGAACAAAGGACACATTCAGTATAGAAAGAATTATTTGACTACAAAAGCCAACCAAAACACAAAGATATGTTAAAAACTTTACACAGATCAACAGGCCCCCAGAAACTGATTTTTCCATTTTTACAGTACTAGGACCTTGTTGACCAAGAATTGTCAAAACCAGTTATCATCTTATCACTATCTCTGACTTGGAGTTCCAGATAGAGTCTGATGTTTCAGACTTGCATAAGTATTTTCAAATTTATTTTTAAATAATCATTCACAAGTGCCCCCAAATTTTAAAATTTTTCACAAACTCCTGGTGAATTGTGTGTGCATTAATCATTAAGCAGTTCCAACTTGTAACACTCCACTTTCTTTGGACAACCTTCTGGAGAAGCTTTGTTTTCCAACTTCAACATGCAGCAATTTCATTAATCCAAAGAATGTCAAAGCATGCAGACATCTGAACAAGTCATTAACAATTTAACAAACATAGTAACAGTATTTTAAAGTCTAATAGATGCAAAAAAAATGTGATGGACTAAATTGTATTGCTTTCAGGGTACCCAAGTAATTTCTTACTTCAATTAATCCCATATGTATAAATAATCAGCTTAAATCTATAAATAAAATATTTTTCTTCATTTTAGCATCCTGCAGTTCACTGGAACATGACAAGCATTAATTAATCACATAAACAGAATAAAAATTACCCACATGAATGCTGAAATAATTCACTGCGCTTACAATCTGAGTTATAACATATTTGATAGCAAGCGCATTAGCTTCCAGTCTCAAGGCTAAATATTTAAACTTGCAAAGTTTGAATTTCATACCTCTGAAAAATTAACTTGACAAACACAGACAGCTTTCACAGTAAATTTTCACACTGACCAATAAACTTCAAACAAATCACAGCCTTGGTCTCAAAAGTATTGACATAAAAAAAACCCCATCAGATTGCAAATACTGTTTTTTAAAAAATAAGTACTATTTTTCTGTTATTTTTCTTAAACTAGAGTCTAACCATTTAAACACAGAAAATTCTTTGAGTACATTAAAACCAAATCATTTTCAGAGGTCTGTATTCAGAACTACTACTCCACAATTTCAACACCCGTATATCATTTTATATGAATTAAGAACAGCAATTCTTACTCTTGGCAGTTTTTTATGTCCCTGACACCATGATCCAGTAATGGAAGATAAAAACAATCTAGCCAGAGGGCAAAGAAGGAAAATTATTGACACTACAGCTTTGTGCTCTCCTTCCAAAACTGAAGCCACTCCAAAGCTGATCTCAGTTGAGCTTCTGTTCATGTTACTGACAATCTGGATTAACGGATGCAGAAAGAAGAAAAGCATCTATATGGGTGCCTGTGCATAATTCACACTGCAACGGTGAGGAAATATTTGCATGTCCCTTTGATTGAAATGCAACGACAACTTCGCATTCTGTTCAAAAATAATTAGGTGCTTGTAACAGAGTAACACATTATAGTGACAACTGGGATACACTTTCAGGCCAAACACATGCAAACAAAAGATTGTGTCTACACAAGCACACAGCCTGATAGTGACAAGCATTCTTTGAAGTCCTAACCCCATATTATCTCTGCAAGAAAAACAGGATCAGCCCTTTTAGCTGCATTTGTGAAGTGTTCTGTCTTCCAGAAGGCTTAGGCAGAAATTCAGAATCACAATTTAGTGGGGAAACATTGAACTTTCGCATGCAGGAGCCTTCAGAAGCAGCTCAGCATCACCCTGTACAATAAATACTGTACAAAAATCCAGCAAAGCACATAGAACAAGACTTGAAACTCATTCATAGGGATCCTCTAAACATAAAACATCCTGACTGGAGAAGGGTCACCTTATATGTAGAGAACAGCAACATTTGAGTGTGTTGTGTGTTTTCAGCATTGGTTTCAGCTGGTCTAGAGGTCTTTACCATGGATGTGTGGTCACTTGATACCCGATCCCATCAGATCTCAGAAGGTAAGCAGGGTCAGGCCTGGTTAGTACTTGGTTGGGAGACCTCCTGGGAATACCGGGGGGCTGTTGTTTCATCATCCACAGATACTCAAAGGCAGTCATGTAGGGACAGCATCAAATTATCACACAAGGACATAACATCACGTTTCTGTGTTGATTTAAGCCTCCAGAATTTTGGCAAATGATGCTGCAAACAGCATTTAAATGATATATCCAAATTTTATACACATATTGAAAAAAATTAAAATTCCTTGTTCTTTTTAGAAATGGTGTGGTTATAAAAGTGCAAAAACCAGTCACACACTCAAGGTTACATAAACATCTGTAACTATATTAAACTCATCAGACCTCAAACAAATAAGCTCTTCTTTTGCAGCTCACCTTCCATATTTTCCAAACACATTTTATTGAAAAGTAGATTGTTGGTTTGCAGCAGGTGTTTTTTTTTTTTAAATAACAGCTCTATTTTTTTGTTCTTCCCCTCCTACTTCTCCTTAGGAGCTCATAGGCTACCACCAGCAAAATCCAGCATTCAGTAGCACAAATACCATCAATTGCAAATGAAATAAGGCTTTGATTTCGAGAAAAGATTACTTTCATCTGTACTACAGGCACTTGTGCCCTCCAAAAAATGAGCTATTCCAAGAGGATTCCCAGCCAAACTAGTAAGCAATTCCTACAAGGCTCCTAGAATCCTTCTTGAGTAATGATAGTATGATAGTACTTGGCTGCCAAAAATATGTGGGGAATTGTTAACATGCTGTTGGATCACTTCAGTGCTGAAACATCTGCTGCTGGCTGCAGGAAGGGAGGAGTGGAAATACTGAGACTCATCAAATACTTCTGACACAAGAGGCTAAGCAAAATTTCCCCCACCCAAAAGAACAGTGGAGTTTAGTCCTATGTGTATCTCAAGCCAGGCATTTCAAGTGGCACTACCTTTTAAACTAACATGACTTTAACTAGCCTGAACCATCAACATCTAAGAAAATAACAGTTTATCTTTTCCATGACTAGGTATTTCCATTAGTAAAAAAGATTTCATGGAGAAATGTATTGAGTAACTGACAATATAGTTTGAATAATGTTGAGCCATCATTTACAAACACAACTGCCTCAGAAAAAAGCTCCATCATCTGCAAAAAGTGGGTAATGGCAGAGTTATAAAATAAGCACTCGGTAGATATTTATTAACCTTACTAGTAAAATAGATAAGATCTTTAAGGCACTAATTTAATTTTTATTTAATATCTTGTTTTCCTTTAATACATCTTACACCAGGAATCAAAAAATATTTAAAGCTTATCAAAAAATCTGCCAGGACCTGAGTGAAATTAGCATTTGCTAATTTGAAACTTTTCAATTGTTTCTTTCAAATCTATTCGGATGGTGCTAAGAGTTTAATACTTTAACTAAGATTTCTAAGAATTTACTTACATTACTAAAATTTGTTTTTTCAGGAAGCTGAAAGGAGCAGACAGACAGGTTAGGGATGAGCAAACCAGGTCAACAGCTACAGAGAAAACTGATTCCCTAATGCCACTGCCCCACCTTCCTCCCAATCTTAGGTCCAAATGAAGTATAAAATTTAAATTTAATTGAATAAAATAAAAGAGTTCACCACAACCATGCAATTATCATGTAAGAATATTCACGCTACGTTTGAATGTTTTAATATGTATTCATAGGAAAATTTATACAAATTAGTCTCGTATCAGTTTCAGTATTCTGGAATATTAAAAAGGAATCCACTGCTAAAAGAAATGTAGTAAAAGAATGGGAATGCAATTATTAAATATTTTAAACATATTTGCATTTTATTTTCCATTTAATTTGGCAATTTGTTGCTGAATGCTTTTTGAGACAACTGTATAAAAAAATATAAATTAACTTGTCTGCACATATCAAGACACATAGTTACTTTATAAAAACTATGTTTCTACTGTTCTCTAAGTCATAATTTCTCATTAATTTATACTCAGTCTCAACAACTCAAATGCTACCAGGTCTTTCATCATGGCCCACGTATTAGTCCCTGTAATTTGTTCTAACAGTTTTTTTACAGAGAAACCCAGTAGGATTTCCTCTAGGAAATATACTGACTTTTGAAAATACTATTCTACTATAATTCAAATTTTACAAAGAGTAAGCACACATTTCAATTACACTATGCAAACTCAGAGCGTCACCGACAAAAACGTCTATGTTTCAGGGTACATTAGAAGCAGCAGCCTTCTCTAGGGAAGGATACAAAATGTACTTTAAATATTACTTTTAAGAATAATCTCAGTCTTACACAATTTTTTTTACCCCAAAAGTCTTAAGCATCACACCAAGTCATACAAAAATAAAATGTCACTGAGCAGCAGTGACTGAAAGTACAGAGTTTGGACACTGAAACACATAAATGCTTTTTCCCCCACAAATTTACATCACTGTATTTTGTGCCTCAAACTTTATTTGACCTGGCAAAACGTTTTTTCTAACATTTCACAGATGAAAGGGTTAATATCTGTAGTATTAAAAACATGACCAAAAGGCCTATAATCTGCATTTTATAGACAACTTCTTTAGGGATTTGTCTAATCCTCATTATCAACATCTTTCAATCTTTAACAGAGAAAGTCTGAATTTGGATTCCATATTTGTCTGAGGCAATATGAGTTGACAAACTTCGTGAAGTAAAACTCTACAAACACAGGAATTGCCGAAAGAAGGAATATACCTGCTTTGTCTTTCACTGGAAGTATCAATAAACCAAATATCATTTATTCCAGTAAAGATGACAACACAATTCAGTAAGGACTCTAAGTGAAGACTGCATTTACCACACCAACCTAATGTCTTTTGTTGCAGAACAGTGTCATGTTTCATAACAAGAAATATAAATTTCAGGTCAGTTCTGCTGTTCAGGTTTATGCATTTGTGACAGCCCTCTAGTAATGGTTTAATAAAAATCACAAGTTCCATATTGTATCTAAAGGTTCAAAAACATCATTAGTGTATGTTAGTTTTAAAGCAAAAAAATATATCAGAACTTTTGAAACAATATTCTCAAGAAAATTTTCCTAACAACTACTTGGCTGATATTTAAGTGTAATTTTTTTTAAAAATGCATTTCTCTTGCTGTTAGTTATATTTAGGATAAATAAATTAAGTCCTGCATTTCAAGCTATGAAGTTACTATGCCTATAGAGCAGCTGTTTGCACAGGATCATTCACCAGCTAAGGCCAGGCATTCTGGCACTGCAGTATTAATATTCAACTTGGCAGACTAACCTAAGCAGAGACTGTCGAATAGGATGAGTGGGAGGTTGGGGGTATAAAGGACATAGAAGATGGCATCTATCTTTAGGAGGTGGTTAGTTTAATTATCTATGAAGTTATTGATCTTGAGTTAGGAATCAGTTGAACAACTGTTTTAAAGAATGCCATGAGCAGCCAGCTTGCGATCAAAAGAACACTCATGTTCTTAAAGGAAACTGGAAAGCAAAAAAATACTTTGGAAGCTATTGGGAAATGCACATTAGGTAGAATAGAAACAGAAATTTAAAATATTCATGTCTGCATGTGCCAAAGTCTATGGTGGATTTTTTTTTTTTTTTTTGATACAGGAATTTCCGCATGCCTTCAAATACAAAATTTGAGAAATATTTTCCTAGTTCTCTCATTAAATTTCCTCAAAATTAATAATGTTGAAAGATTGTCCTTGTTTCTACAGATAAGTATTGAGAAACTACAACTTTCTGGTCAAATGATTTTCCAATGAGCCACAGAATGATCACACAAGTATTTTGTGTACCAAGAAAAGAATAAATGTTTATGTTCAGTGAAACAATACTAGTTTAGACCCAAAAATGTCACCAGAAACCCAAAAGTTTAACTTCTTTCTGTAAAACAATCTCCTTCAAACTTAATTTTGTTTGTTTGTTTTTTAAATGAACGCTAACCAGTGAGTTCTTCTAAACACATTTGTTCCTTTACACCTATGACCCTGGGCACAGTAAACTTATTCCAAACTCCTGTCAACATCACCTTTCCAATCTCTTCATGTGAACATACACAATTGACAAACAGTACAGAAATCACTTCAGTTTGAATCAGAAACCAAATGCTGGTATTCTTCATTCCCTAAATACCCATAAATTGAGCTGTAAAGGACTCAAAATTCACAAGGCAAATATAAGATGTAGGGTAAACAAAGTTTCTTAACTGTCACATGCTATGGCCAAAGTCTCAAGTAGCAAAAGGCTGCACACTCTTCCTCTTCAAACAGGGAAGGGCTTGTTAGCACAAGGAAATGCCCACACAATTCTGCGGCTACCGTTGTGGAACTTCTCGTAAACAGAACAGAAAAAAATGCTCCTTTCTCATTTTCTCATATGCTGCTGCTGCAAATTATTTGTCAGTGGAAACCCCTGGTCAATGTGGTTAGGGCAGCATTTCACCAAATTTTCTTTCCAGAGTTACTCTATGCTGCAGACATACCAATTTAGCTTTATGTTGGTTAGCATAAGTATCAGGGCAGACATGAATCTGATGGCATCCCTACAAATCTAAACTAGGGGTGAAGCTCAAGTCACCAATGTTACCATCCTATCAGTCCCTGAAATAGATACATGAAAACTAGCCTGGGAACATCTGTGTGCACATCAGTCACGCTTCCCCACAACCTACAACTTGATACCTACAGAAGTAGTGTTTTGCAACTCAACATGACTCACTCTTAATGAACTATTACTAAAACTATTATTGAGAACCATCTTTACAACTGTTTTCATTTTATTAATGTGTGCTTAACTACTAGAGCTCAAATATTATGATTAGTGGGTCCCTTCCAACTCAGAATATTCTCTGATCCTGTGAAAATTAGAGAGGACATAAAAATTAAACACATTAGACAGAATAATTTATTACATAAACAAAGTACACCACTGGTCCTGAGACAGTAGTAACACAACTGAAGCCACAGTTGAGTACTTTGCTCCACTCTGAACATTTGTCTTAATTATTCTCATTTTTGGAAAACCTGTATTTGTATTCCTTGATGCAAAAACCTTCTAGACTTTTAAGTTAATGATTAATATTGAATAATAAATACATATGCAGAAAAAAACTCTAAACCTTTACTCTAGAAGGGTCTTTTTGGTTATTTCTAAATTGTTAATTTTTTCCTGTTTCCCTAACAAGTTTCAATAAAGTCTTGAGCTCAACCTTTTATACTTTTTAGTCCTATAAATATTCAGGAAGAATGCTCAAGTTACTACTTTGAACATGATACGACGTAATACTAGCTCGGTATTTTGCACATTTGTAGGGTTAAAATACCTTTTCTGTGAAGTACAAATCCTCATAATCTTCCTGGTTCAAGTACACACTTCTAGACATGCCAGATTCAACATGTTAATCAGTCATTATCCAATCGAGCATTTATTCATTCATTTCATCAAAATAGTACCTCAATACACTGTTATACTGTCATATCCTTATTCCCAATCCCTAGTAATGTTTTCACATATATTTTTACACAGTTTTAAAAATAATTTTACCCTTGAAAATCACACACAAAATCAGATTTCTTTTGTGCTAAAGGGCAATTTTTGACACATGGTCTTACAAAACAGTCAATGAAAATTACTTTTATACAAAAAGATTTGGGGGTTGAAAACTTTTACCCTATTTTCTATCAAAAATCACTTTATTCATCTCAACATGCTTTAGTTTCATAAAAACAGATTCAAAGACTAGCAAAGTTATATATAAAAATGTCTAAATAAAGTCCTATTTTGACTATCCATTTGCAGAATGATTACTTAAATATTGCTTTTTTCCTTTGTATGATAAAAACATGAAAGTTAAGCAAGTATGAAGAAAAACACTCAAGTGTTATTGTATTCTAGTAAATGACAACTGGTATTGGTTCTGGAAAGAGTGAAATGACTGGGTGGTTAGCCCAGCATTTAATAATCAAGACTTTTCCCAGAATTAGGTGTTAGCAGTTAATTTAGGCGTCTTATTTTGTGAATATACAAATGCAACACATTAGCACTGAATTGCATGAAGCAATTGAGAGTTCAGTTTCACCTCAGACAAGTTTCAAAAAAGCCAAAACTTATCTATAAAACTCAGAAATCCACAGTAATTTGAACTGAATGTTTCCAGTAGAAAACTATTTTCTTGCAAGTCAGCTAGACGAACAACTCCTGGATGTCCTAAAAGAAGTCAAAATATGCTTTTCTCTTGCCTCCGTGTGTATTTTATAGGATGCTTTCAGACGGCTATGCAGACAGTTCCATAACACGAGATTGAACTGAACACAGCAGTGTATAAAACAACAGACGTAAATTTTTTATGCAGCACAAAACAGAAACTGATTATAAAAACAAAGTGATACACATCTCAATCAAGGAAAAAGCACTTAAGAAGTGTCTGCAGTCAGGTCCTTTCCTTGAACCTCCTTGCCATCTACCAGTCAGATACAACTTTCAGATGTGACGAGCCCCTGCACTGGCAGGGTAAAGAGTCGTCAGGATTTGGGTAGAAGCACAGTGGCCTCTCTCATTATTCTTCCAGACAGCATTACACCCAGCCAGGCCCCAAGGACACAAACATGAAACATTCACAACTCACTAATTGCCCACACCCAGGCAAGGCTGCAGAAAGTTTTATGAGAAAAGCAGCTGGACTGTCAAGGACAGTTCGCTCCTACAAAAAGCTCTAGTTTAAGGTCTCATCTAACTACTACCTCCCTTATATCTCTTTTCATTGCTCATTTCAAAAAAAAAAGCTGGTCAGTTTAAGAACAACTTTACTTAGGACCTTAAGGACAATACGAAAGGCAAGAAGTAGCAACAGTTCATCCTGGTGAGCCTCAGCTACTGAAGTTTACAGTATGCAGGAGCGTAGGGCCACAAAGCACTTGACTTCAATGAAGTGAAATTTGTTGATTAGTCAATATCAAAACTGGTAAACAGGTATTTCTGTTGTTTTATTTTGTCAGAAGCTCGCAAGTTTGTTTTTAGAACACTATTATCAGCTATTTACAAATTCTCGTGGTTTCCACATTAATGGATTACACTTGCCACACACCTACCAAATAAAAATAAAAAATTCAGAAATACTTTTTAACCACCAAAAGCACAGTAAATGCAAACAGAATAAAAATTCTTCAGTGTTTTTCACCTGTAGGCACATTTGTATTTTAATTTTTTTAAGCTCTCTTGGATGCCAGAAATCACAAAGATTCCAGACTGTCACTGCAAGAAGTTGTTAAATTTTAGCTCAGTAAATGTACAGACGACCAAAATGCAGCTTAACATACAGCATCCTCACTCTGAGCCTGAATTCTTCCTGGGAGAAAGCAGTTCCTGCAATGCCATACAGACAAAAGAGGTACAGTATAGCATACCATGCACAAAATGATTACAGGTCAGGTCTACATTATGTGTACCCTATCAATATAACAACTTTACCCCTCTCATTTAAGAGGCAGCTACACTGTCAAAGATATCACAGAAGGGCCGAGGTTGGCACTGATGCCTTAGGGGTTTTTGATTTTTTGATTTTTACATTTTTATAGATATTAGAAGTACTGTTAACTGTAGTAAAGTGTAGATTTAAGTGTAGTAGCATTTCTAATTTAAGTTCGATGTTTATGGATTGTAACCTCTATCCCATATCAATGCCTTAAATTCTTTTAGCTATTTAGTCTTGTCTTCAAGGTAGAAGGCTGAAGAATATCAGAAGGCCTGCCACACGAGACATAAACAGTGGCAGAGTGACCCAGAAGTCAGAACACTGGAAAGGTTCCAGGGGTCCTACGTGTGCTGACAAAGACGAAGATGAGGAACAAGGGGTCCCAAATCTCCCCCACACTCAAATCGGAGGAGCTGGGCCTGGGGCGGGACAGGGCTGGACCGAGAGATATGTAAAGTGGGGATTGGGTGGACAGTATTATAAAAACCATGGAAAGCAGAGTTTGAGGACGCATGTCAATATGTGTTCCTGGATGAGCCTGGGTGCTCATTAAAGCCACTGCTCTCTTATCTTACCTCCCACTAAAACTGGTTAGGAGTCTTTCTTGCAGACTTTTCAGGCAACAGCAGGGACCTCAGGAGGTCATCTGGTCCAACTCCCTGCTCAAGCTAGGCCACCTAGAGCAAGCTGCACATGACAATGTCCAGGCGGCTTTTGAGTATCTCCAAGGTCAGAGACTCCACAGCCTCACCTGGGATGTTACACTTTGTGTTACATGCTGTATCAATACAGCAAAGCTGTAATACAAACCACTGAAAGTCAAAGAGTTTAGGGCCCATTTTAATGTTCTAAAGACTTTTCCTAGCAAAAATATACTGGCATCAATGCACACCTTTCCATTTTCTGCACAACTACATCACTCTTAGCGTACATAGAGGTCATGTAGGTATACAAAGTTGATAGTAAACATTAGTCTGTTTTATCATTTGTGATGCATCCCACCAAACGGTAAAGTCAGCAACTATGGCTAATCAGGCACCAAGCCTGAGTTGCCCTAACACTCACAAAGATCATGAGTGGAAGTAACTAATATCATCCTATGCATCTGTTCAACACTGGCAACTACCACATAAATTTGATCTACTATAGGTAGGAAGGAGACCCCCATAATAAATATGTCATTACACTAGACTGTTCTGAGACAGGATATTCGTCTCAGCACAGAGTATTCCTATCCAGCTCAGGTAGGATTATGCAAAAGATCACTGTAATGAAAAAGCAGCACCTCGTTAATTTTCATTTGCAAGAGTAGCAACTATCTTTTACGTGAAAGTTCTCCAGGCAGCTATTGCATAAAGCCATTTTTCTAGTACCTGCTGGGTCTACCCTTATTTCACACAGTATGTAGTGTGTGGAGTCATAAGAAACTATTAAGGGAGAGTCATAGGAGACCATTAAGGGATGGTAAAGAAACTGGTTATGTTATGATCATTTGAATGATACAACTTGGAAGGAAATAAACCAGAAAAATACTATTATGTCTTAAAAATTTAATAAGAATTCATCAGAATTATTAACAAAAGAGAACACAGTACTTTGCAGCATTTCTTTGTGAAAAAGGCTATTTTAAAAATTACATTTTGTCTCCATGGAAACACAGCAGAATAGCTAAATTAAGCTATTAAAAATATTTAAAATATGTGTTCTTAGCAAGAAGTTACATGAACCATGAAGTTGATCTGTGATACACCAAGATTACTTTTCACAAAATAAGAACACCAGGTTCTCACCAATTGAATATACTAGGCTACAGTTCTAAGTATCAGCAGAAGTAAAAAAGACAACTCCTATATTAGAATATGAAAAAGACTTTAAAGGATATTATTTCATCACCACAAGACTAGCTATATGGCTCAAAGGCCATTTTACTTCTCAACAGACCTAGGAAGAAAACTAACAGAAAACCAAAACCAAAGGGGCTTAAAGATCCTGTGCTTTCATCAAAGTCATTTTCTCTCACAGTGAAGTTTTACTAAACATTTTTCTTTCCAAATTTCTGGCAGGTGAGCAAAGAAGTAAATGCGTCGACAACAGTTATTGGTAGAAAAATAAAGTGCATTTTTAATAATTTCTAACAGTTAGTTGGGAAGGTTGTTGGGTTTCTTCCTCCCTTTACTTAAGTAAGTGGAGAAAAAACCTTCAAAATCTCAAGTTTGCCTTACCTACTCATAAGCAAAGACATGCAATTTATTCTTAGAGGAAATCTAATCCAAGCTGATTTAACAATGACTTGAAGAAAAAACTTCTTTCAACTATTTAACCAAGACGCCACTTTTCTTGAGGGAAAGGATAAGAGGCCGCAAGAGAAGTGGCTGAGAATTGTGCTTAGTACCTCCCCATCACTAGATCTCCAAAACTGTATCTGCTTTAAAAAAAAAAAAGCCCAAGAACTCTGGCTTCCTTCAGGTGTTGCATCATCCCATAGAACAAAAGAGAAATAGTGCCTGTGGAAACAGAATTTCCCTAGAGCCAATCTAGGACAAGAGCAAGTTTACCTGGCCACATCTGGAACAGAACACATCTCACAGAACATTCCTATAAAGGATTTCTTATAGAGTCTACTAACATTAATGCAAAAGTTTTTATTATCTCCAGGCATCCTTAGCTCAGACCTCAAACAGTGCTACACATTTAAAATTCTGAAGTCCAAATTGACAATTAATAATCCTACAGTAACAATAATGTTATAGAACATAACCACTATACGTCACTGTTCTCCACTTACTGATCTATAAGAAAAGCTGGCCAGTTCAGCCCTCTGGGGAAAACAATAAACAAAACAACCAACCAGACTTCACAGGAAGAAGTGGATTTTCTCTTTTTAAAAGACAAAGGCTTTGCCTGCAGATAAATAAATAAAAAGATGAGGAAAATATACAGGATGTGATGCACCATTACCAAACATCACATCTGTTACTCATATTTTAATATCTTCCCTGCCACCCTGAAGCATACTATGTGCAATTAAGAGGAAATTGCAATGCAATTTTTAAAGTAAATTATTGTCAACAGGCATACAGTACTAAGCCAAATGCAAATCACTAAATCAATTCAGCACCAGTTTTAAAAGTTTTGATTAATCCTCAATTCAATGCTATGCTATTATAATATGTTATTAAACGCACCCACCACTTTAAGACTCCCTCATTTCATTTGTAATTACAGTAAATATTGATTGCAAGGGTGGCCTGGAGACAGCTCCAAAATGTGCAACTGTGGTCGGTCCCTGGAGGCAGAGCTTAGCAATAGTGTTCTGTTTTCATGTCTGCCCTTCAGACAGACTCAGCAGAGATATAAAAATTCAATATATTAATTTACTGGTTAAATGCATACCTGCTTGTGTGAGAAATAATGAGGGAGGGTTCGTTGTGGGAGGAAGGGAAAGAAGGGTTTTTGGTTGATGGAACAGTTGAA
>JAWWEV010000083.1:78493749-78510516 GCA_035583235.1 Hafferia zeledoni | reverse complement strand
TAGCCGTGGTGAAGCACCCCATGCGCATGGTATTGGCCATTAAACCTCATTTTTGCTTTGCTCTTTTAACTTGTCTCCTTCTAAAATTTTCTGAGCCGAGACTTTTTCTCACACTTGGATTTTACTCTATTAAGCAGAGAAATTTGTTACAGTTTTTTAATAAAACCCTTAATCAATTTTACCTTTAAATACTGTTGTGAAAACAGTTCCAAAGCAGCTTTTGAAGACAGTTTGAAAAGTGAATCACAGTCTCAGAATAAAACTAAGAGCACTGGTGACCATTAATTTCTTCTCTCTGGTTTTTCAACAAAAACACATACAGAGAACAGAGACAATATCCAGTCTGGTAAAAGCTGAGCTCATCCAAACACAGCAGGAGACTACACCTCTGTTCTGACATCTGCTGCTGTACCGAAGTGTCCTCCTTCACTCCACCCTCCCTTTTACATCACCCCTTCTGCTAAGGGGGCATCTCCAGCATGTCCCTCTAAAACTTACAATGAGCCCTGTTCCCATAAGGTGCTGACACTCAAAGCTTCTTCACACCCTTCTTGCCAGGCTCCCCTTAAGGGGAAGCCTAGCACAGAGTCCTCATTTACAAACTTAAAACACCTTCAGGCCCGCCTACCTGCAGCTCCTAAAAGAACAACTTTAAAAAAACATACTGTCCACAAAGATCCACCTACCATAACCAAGGTGATACACTGCAAATTCAATTGTGATTTTTCATGTACTTCAATAAAGAACAAAAAATAAGATGAATTTTCATTTTCACACAAATAGGTTAACCCTATGAAACATACCCGGAAGATCAGCTCAGGTAAACACCTGGTGTATAACTCCTGGCTAGTGGCTTTGAATTATGCTAATCTAAATACAGGCTACAGCATGGCTTCATGTAAAGGTACCAACATTCAGTATAGAATTCAGTCAACCTCTAAGCCATTTTCATTAAAAGACTGTGCAGAGCACAAATGCCACACATACATACATCAAACAACTCTATTAAAAATGAACCTAAAAGCAGGTTGGCATGAGGCCCAAATTAATGTATTCACAAGTAGTACCTTATTACATGAAAGTACCATCGGTATCACTTGCAATTTTATTGCCATCAGAATATAATTATCATTTGTTCCAACATTTGTACTTACCTGTATGTGCTCTATTAGAAGCCACTAACACTACATCTGCACTAGCTGATTAATCAGTACCAAGAAATATTCCTAGGCACTGAAAATTTCATTATCCATAATGTTTGTTAGAATGACCCCCAGCACAACTTCCATCAGAGCTAGCTATCATTCACTCCAACACTTTCCATGCATGCCCGGAAGCCAACATACCCAGGAAATAATCAACATATACAGCCTCCTTTCTGAAGAGTAGAAAGCTTAACAATATCACTGCCAGATGTCTTGTGCCAATTGCCTTTGGTGTGAGAGTGTGGTCGTGGCACACTAATTCACAAGTAGAATTGCATCCTCAAAGATTTATATGTTGTACAAAATCATCATTAAAAAGAAAGTGGAAGTCTATGCTTATCCTAAAGGTAGGCAAACAAGAAAAGCTCAAAGTGCTTGTCCCTTCAGCACACAGCAAAGTGTTGTTTCCTCTACGTTTTCCTTGTTCTAATCAAATACAGATGGGATTTCTACTTGTCATTAGATCAAAATACATTTTCCAACCCAAAACGCCATCACACATATGGAATCTCAGGAACTACTAACACAGACATAACTGTATACGCCAAGGTGCAATCTACACGGAATTTTAAACTAACCCGTTTGTTACGTGACTTTGATACAATGTACTAAAGCACCCTCTGTGGCATGGATAACTTGTCTTCCCTCTTCAGTTAGTTATGACATAAGAAAATGAGAAGACTGTCAATTATTTGAAGAAGGAGATTGGACAACAACCGAATTAACTTTTTTGCAATTCACCTATTTACTTACTCTAAAGATTGAACACATTTCAACCAGGAAGAAAATTCTTCTGTTTTCATATGTTAACGAAACTAAGGCCAGGTCTCTGTGTGTGTGTGTGTGTGTGTGTGTGTGTATACACTCAGAAGAGCTGACATGTGTTTCCATAACACATTCACAGATCAAACTTGGTTGTACTGCAAGTTCATATGACACAGTACATGAAGATTAAAAAGTCTAATTAGATTTTTTGTAACTTCACTCTTATCAAAGTACCTCAATAAAGCAGCCAAATCTTCAGAATTCCTTAGTAGTAAGTGGATTACATTTATTCCAGGTACTGTTGGATGCTGAGAAATCTTATACAAGGCAAAGCAGAGTCATAGCATGATCACTTTTACCATCTGGTGCAACAAAATTGGCTCAAGAGTTAGTAATAATTATAGCAACAGAACTCCAAACTATAATGCTGGTATAAACACAGGATAACATGGTGACACTGTCGCTTTCTGGCACAGGAATCAATCACCTTTTGCATCCAGCTTAGGCTGCAGAAATCTGCCAGTCCCTGTGGATCCACTTGGAATTGGCATTTAACGCAGAAATGGACCTCCTCTGCCATCGGCCCTTCTTCTACAGGCTTTTCCTCAGTCTAAGGTTCACTCTCTGTAACTAAAGCCACAATAACCTTGAAATGAGAAGGGCATTGAGCCACTGAAAATTAGTGAGACAACAAGAAATACATAAAGGCTATTTTTCTGTATAAAATTTTTCCCCTATAATTAAGGGCACAATGTCCACAACTATACTATATACATTTTGGGATGTTTCAGTTCATTCTATTTCTAGTCTAGTCTCCTGGTGTGAACATCCATTACCAGATAAAGAGCATCTTTTTGTTTAGTCTCATTGGAAAGGAATCCAATATCTGTGAGCCAAGGCCAGTGATTAAAAATGCAAATTACAACAGTACTAAGAGAACAGCTTCATCTAAGCAGCCTGGAACTACAACAGTAATATGGATGCAAGCCCCCTCAGAAGGCTTTCATGAAGAATGGTTCCTCCCAAAGCCAACTGCAGGAGCTCAAACCTTTGTTTGGATCAGATTGGTACATACCAGAACCCCTCACCTCACATCCCGTTTAAAAATATGCATCCTTCCCCTCAGTTCCACAACCCACACCACCTGCATACTCCAATAATCCTCAGGTTGTGAGAGCACCCTGCTACATTCAGTGAATGAACAAACCAGCCCCAGTGGGAGAAAGAGAGAGATCCCAAATGCACAGCTCCCACAGAGGCCCACAGAACAAGCAAGCAACAAGGTCAGACAGGCTGGCATAACTCTCGGACTCTGTCCTACCTAATCCAGGGCTGAAGGAGCGATAGTGTGGGGTGCTCCTGCCAGCTGTCCCACAGATAGCATGACCCTCACCATCACCTTACACCAAGGCAAAATCTACAGCTGACCATTTAAAACATCTTCAGTGAAATACAAAGGAGAATCCTTCAGGCACTGCCTTGCAGGGCAATCAGGCGAAAATTCTGGGAATCTGCACAATTACTTTCTCTTACCTTTTTTTTACCACGTTCTCCTTATACAATTTCAAGGCAACAAAGAAAAGTATGAAAGGGTTTATTTCTACTCCATTTCTCTTTTTCACCAGTTTTTCCCTTCTCCCCCTGCCACATTCCCCTCCTCACTCCTCCTTCCTCTCCCTGAACAACCAACTCCTTCCTGCCTGAGCTCTGCACCAGCAGAGCTGCTGAAGCCGGTGGGATGGCCTTGCCAATTATCAAGGCTGTCTGACACCTCACACGATAAGGTTCTGTTTTCATCCACTTGGACTGCAGTCTCTCATGGCAAGTGCAGACTGAACAGTCTGGGGGACTTTCAGCTGAACAGTTCAGTCATTTGCTCACACTATGCCACTGTGAAGGCTATTCAGACTATTCCCTGAGACACTCCATTGCCTGTGGCAACAGGGAAAGGATGGGGCATCAAGCATCTTCCTGTCACTGCTCTCGCTCCACCTAAATGTGCCATGCGAACCAAGTGGTATTTGCAATGTCAACCAGGGTGGCTGAGCTAAGCAAAGAGCTTACTGCTGACAGAGTGGATGGACCCACTCCACCTTCACCCTTGCCTGTCCACTCCTCAGAGTTCACTGTGATGCTTCACAAGCCAATTCACCCCTCTGAGCAACAGAAAACTGCTCTCATTTTGGGGGGCAGGGCACTAAGCACATAGATAATCGTGGGTGTATCTTGCTAGCCTGCATCTTGAGTCAGGCTGGAGAAGGAAAAGCAAAATCTATTTCCACATAATTACTAGACACCACCCAAGGCTGAACATCCACAACACTGTCCAACTTCAGTATGTTTGCATAAAGGCAAATATTGGCTGACATAATATTTTTACAATGCTGCCATTTCAGTTTCTCTCTGTTCTGGAGCACAGGCCAGAGATCACAATCTTCCACATTAATCAAAATGTTATAGGGTTAAACTTCAACACCTCTGATTGAATGTTGACTGAGAGTTATTAAACAGATACTATCATGCAGTTCTCTAGTAAACACACAGAAAAATTACTGCCATTTACAGCACTTTCTGTTTGGAGTATTATAAATTACTTTTAAATGGAAATGAGAACACAGAAAACCTATTGACATTCTTCATAGAGACTTTCCACCATTTATTAGTCACGTATTTTGACATCTTGCATTGAATAAGTGTGTTAAGGGATGGGAGCACAAATGTCATTTGCCTCCTTTACATACTACTGTTAAAGTGCGCTATTAATAGGAAGCATATCACCTCCACCCTATAGAGGTTATAGAGGAAAAAAAAGGCACCATCAGGCTCAGGCCAAGCATCTCAGTCACATAAGTAACTTGTCTAGCAGTCTCCATGGTCCTGGCCACATTCCAGTCCTTGCACTATGAGCTGATCGCTCATCATATGCTGGTGAAAACAACAATGTCCAGAGTGATCTTGAGTGGTATCTGTCATGTTGATTTTTTTTTCCCCCTGTCAGTATAACACTTTTACTCCACAGGGTGGAATGAAGTCTTTCCCAGCCAAACTCTGGCTCCTTTGGAAAAGTTGTCATCCACCAGGTGTATGGCCCAGCTCCTGGAGCAAATACAGCCTGTCCAAATTGGCTGAGATCTTTTGCTGTTACAAATCAGCCATTCCAAGCCTCTGAGCTCCAGCTGGTTCACCTATCAAAAAGTGAAGGAGTGCAAGCTTACTACTGCTTCATAAAATAAGAAGTATAACCATTAAATGACACATTTTCTCTCTGAAAGTTTCCAGATCCTTTTAGCTGAATTATCCTGGATCATAAACACAGTATGTTTGGAGAACAGCTGCACATTGTATTTCAGCTAAGGTCTATGCTTTCTCCACCTACCTTTCTCCCTTTAGGCCAAAGTCAAATGCTATGAGACAAGTATATGCACTATAAATCACATCTTTCAACACCACCAGTTGGCCAGCATGCTTACACACGGACACAGCAGAGCACACTCCCTCGGGCGATAACCAGTGGAAGTCAGCCCATAGATCCAGCTGCACTGAGGATGAAAATAAGGACTGAGAACAGGAGGCAGAGGCTCTCCTGCTCTAGCAGCTACTCCCTTGAGACACTCAAGGAGAGAATGAAGCTTCCAGGAGACAAAGGACAAAAAGAAGAGGGATAGGAAGAGAGAAGGAAATGGTTCAGTTGAGACAGTATTTCCTGAAAAAAAGGCATGAGCAGACAACTACCTACCCCTGCAAGATGGGTTCATCTGATCCGAAAAATCAGATTTTTTTGGCTGTTTGAAGAGACCATCACAGACACACAAGGCTTAGGAAAGGAAACATAAAACAGGAAGGAAACAATAGTAAACAGGATATTCTAGTCCGTTAGGCCTGAGATAAAAGGAAAAGAACGAGGAGGACAAAACAAACTTCAACAAGAAAACAGTAATTAAACAGAAAAGAAATGGAAAGGTTAGCCTGTGAAAAAAAACGACATAAGGACATTGAATTATTACAGGGAAAAGATAATACAAGTCATATTATCCAGGGTAATGAATTTGGTGTTAGTTGGAACAGAAGGGAGGGGATGACTGTGAGGAGACAGGACAGCAAGGCTCCAGCAGGACACATTGGGAATGAAGAGCAGAGAGCGCAGACAGAAAGCCTGCAGAGTTAAGAGAGGATGACTACATGAGCACTGTGGGGATGACAGTGTGTTTGTGGATCTCTTAAGGTCTGAGGTGATTGAGGAATACATCTTTAAGGACCAGAGAGGCACCTGTACAATGTGAGATGCCTTGTAACCAGTAGAATCTTTCCATGTATGTTAGGTGAACTACTGACCAATAGTGTACTGGCATGTTATATGTAGGAGTAGATAAAAGTGAAGCTGTTACTAAAAATAAAGTCCTTTGTCTTTGGTGAGCCTTCTGATCACGCTGCAGCCTGAGTGCCTCTGCCTCCTCGACCGCCGCTAAGCTAATCTACATTACCCCAATAAAGGGTGACCCCAACAGAGCACAACCAATATACAGATGGGGGACAAGCTGAAGAAACAGAACAGATAGAATATAGAGATAGAGTATATTTACAGCAACAACAAAACCAACAAAAAAAAATCTGTGAGCCAGACAGCAAAAACCATATAGAAGCTGCACTGGAAACCAGCATTTTGGTATTTCAGTATATAAAGAGGGCTATAATGAAGTGAGAGAGACTTTTTACCAAGACCTGTAGTAAGAGTGCAAATGGTGATGGTTTTTACTTGAAAGATTTAGACTGGATATAAGGAAGAAATTTGTTATTATGAAGATGATGAAGCACTGGAACAGGTTGCCCAGAGAAGCTGTGGTTTTCCTGTTACTGCAAGTTTTCAAGGTCAAGCTGGATGGGTTTGAGCAACCTAGTCTAGTGGAAGACATTCCTGTTCACAGCAGTGGGATTCAGCTAGATGCTCTTCAAAGGTCCCTTCTAACCCTACCAATGACTCTGTGATGATTTCCCACCTCCATTCTTCTTCCCCTGAGCACAGCCCTGCAATCCAACAACTGTGCTGTGGTATATCCCAAAGCTGGTTCACAGAGCAGTAAATCAGTTCCCTATAATATCCTGCAATAAGTCATGTAAGGGTGGCTCGTGCTACAGATTTCATCATCAATAATGACCCATATCACACACTTTTCACACAAACACACATGATGCCTTTCTCCTGATGCATACACCAGACATATTAGATTAAAATGGGGGGAAAAAAACGATGTAATAAAGATGGGATTTATACACTTTTTTGCATAATGAAGAGACACAGAGAAATGAGGAAAAATGAGTTTCACAAGTACAAGTGTCACATGTAACACAGGAAAACTGGCCTTTTGTAGATTTCTCTTTAGATCCTAAATCTTGCAGTAAGCCTAAATATGTTATTTAGTTCAATCACATGACTAGAAAACATTTCCAAAACCAAGATAAGACAGGACTGTCAATAGACAGAGTCAGAAAGAAAAAGATTGAAAAACAATGTAGTCAGGAGGGTTTGGTGGCTTTTTTTAACCTGATCTAGATTAGGGAGATTTAGAAAAAAAAATTCAGTCAGGACAACAAAAAAATTACCTGGCACCATGAAAACATTCCTCTGGCACAGAATATGTATTTATGTTCTTTTGGCCGATACTCCAGAAACTTCCTTAAAACATTCTCTAAAGTTATGCATGATTTTCCATTCTGATAAGTTAGGTTTCTGTCAGCGTTTTTTAAAATGATCCTTATGTACCTATTTCTGCTTTTCACATTTTTGTTTGTTTTCATTTAGTAGTCACATAATGATCAAATGCATACATTTTGTCCAGTTATATCATGCATTTTCTGTCACATCTGTATTGTCCTTTACTCTTTGAAGTGCTTAAAATTTTTACAAAATAACCACACACACCCCAAAATAATAACAATAACAATATCATTACCATTTAAGGGAATTTGTAAATTTTTAACCTTATACAGTTTGGAGAGGAGACTAAAGGCTGCATAAATGTAAACTACATGTCTTGAACAGAAGTTCAGATTGATTTTTGGTCAAAATCTGACAGTGACTAAGTACTTCGGAAACTAAATCGAAATTTGAAATGTCACAGACAGCCAGAGCAAATCCAGATTTCAATAGCAAGGCCCATTCCAATCCAGCACCAAACCAGATGAAGTGTATGTCAGAGGTACATTGTGAGGACAAGCCCTGAGCAGACAGACAAGAAGGAGCATCCCGCCTGTAACTGACAATTTCAGACAAAACCTTCCAAATCAAACTGAGGTGATAGCCCTGAAATTATTAAAAACAGCAGATCAAGAATGGTAATAGGAATGGTATAGATGGTAACAGAGTGCCCTGTGTCTGGGCAATGTGGTCCTGACTTGGTGGCAGGAAAAGTGTACTCCCCTGCTGCTTTCTCTGTTCCCCACTCATAAAATGCATCTCCAATAAAACAGACATACCAAGTTCTGCAACAGATGACAACACTCATTGCAATGAAACTACAAAACCAAATAATACCGAATTTTGAAAGATATGATTAATAACTCTTGTATCCACATGAACTTTTAAAGAAGTTTGAATCAAAAAATACAAAACTTCACTTATAAAGCAGCAGCAAAGTCAAGATCATTAAAAACTTGGTGTTACTACATAGACAGCTGTTTGAAACAAATAGTGACAAAGACAACTGAGAGGAAAACAATAGTGAAGGAAAAGGTAATCTTAGATTTTCTTGCCCTCTCATCCACTTGCAATTAAATCCAAAGAACCAAAATCCATTGCTATCTTCTTCCGTAGTAGGAGGAAGTTATACAAATAATTATCATGGTCAACATCAGACATCTAACTAAGCAGAATAAACTGTTAAATCTGCAACTCCCCTGTTTCTTACTCCAAAGACAAACAAGAGACTGATTCTGCATGCACATCAGCCCTAATCCTCCTCCCACAACAACAAAAGAGAAATTAAAAATAGGTAACCAATTAAAAGAATGACTAGATAGCAACCTTTCATATTCAGTAAGAATTTCTTTAAAACAAATAACATCCCTTTCAGAATCCAAGGTTAAACGTGTTAAAAGTTGCAGCTACCACACAAGACTCCAAGATTTTTAGATAACAAAACTTATTGTCAACATCATCTTTGATAGACAGGAGACTCTTGTGGAATCAAAAGACACAGTCCACTAGGGGACTAACTGTGATAGTCCACTACTGCTAACTGTGACAGCTACACTGCTATCACACCTGCCAACCTAACCCATGTGCTGAAGCACTCATAGGTCCTGCCAACCTACCCATGTGTTGAAGCACTCATAGGTCCTGACAATGGCTCTAAGTCATAGCCTTGCACATTTAAAAAAAAGAAACTGTTAACCAAGTTTTGGAGCAAGTGTTAAAAAACATCCATTTTAATGGCTGTCCAGGTCAAGTCCTTCAAAGAAATGTCTACAAATATTGAAATAAATGTCTGGTGCTAAAAATGAGCAGGTCACACCTTAATCTTACAACTGGGATCAGATTTCCTTGCTACAGAGAACATTGCCCATTAATGTGTGATTTTCAACCCCAGCTAACAGATGTGTAGAAATTACCTGAGCTATCTAGAGGCATCTTCAGGAAAAAAAAAATAGTTTCTCTCCTCTATAGCTGTAAATTCATGCTAGCTTTCTAAGTGACAAAGCAGAAGCAAAGGCCTCTGATTATCCAGGGAACACAGAATCTGCTTGACAGCAAGTAGATTTGATTAATGGCTGCACCCTCCTGACTTCATCACCCCTTATTTCAAAAGGATTGACCTTCAGTTTCTGATAAAGATCCTTTCCAAGCTTCTGAATCCAGCAGAGAATTAGTGTTGTTGATAAAAATGAATATTGTTTGTATTCTCAAAAATATCATGACTCCCTTAGATAGGGCTAGAAAAAAAAAAATTACACACCATGTCACTTTGGCTTCTTTTGCTACTCCATTTGAAGGGTCAAAGGAATTAGGTGGCCTGCCACCAACTTAACTCCTGCAACAAGTGGTCCATTGCAATAAATGGGGAAACAGTGCAGCCAATCCACAAAGTCTTCTTGTAGGGCAGGAAATCATGTTTGAACAGTGGGTCTTGCCGAGCTCAAGCTGATCACAAGTACTTCAGATTCCTGCTTCCACTCCTTGTTACGCAGCCACTACTGGTCTGTCACCTGATGCTTGGACTCTGTTGCATTAAGTGCATGGGCTCATCAGCCAATGCTGGAAGCTGCTTGAGTTTCACTCACCAGACTGTTGCTGCTCCTCTGTCCTTTTCCAACATCTCTCATGCTCAGCCCTGTGCTTTTGTTCCACATTTCTTTATAGCTGGAGAGGCTGAAGGAGGAACGGGTTATCTACAAGTAGGTTCTTACTTTAGTAACACTGAGGGTTTCCAATTTTAAAGTTACCTACAAATTTTCTAATTTGCAAATTCTTTACTTTGGTTTCTTCCATCCTCTGTTTTTCAAGTGCTGCAGTAACAGAAAGAGTAATTGAACACAAAAAACCCTAAGCAATAAATGTTGTTGAAAGTTCCAAACAGCAAATGGCTTTGGGCATGTAGGTAGAGAAGAAAAATGAACAGCCTTTAAGTTTCTAACCAAGAATCTCAATTCACTGCTTGCCAAAGAAACAATAGACATATGTGACAAAGAATACAACTATGTTATCTGTTGCAGAATGGCTTATACCTCATGCTCTCCAAGCTGTCCAACAAATCCATGGGGAAAAAACAAGGCTTGTAGACACAGTAGAATTGTGTTAACTTAAGTCTGGCACTGCGTTGAACTGAAAAGATGGGAGCTGGCTCCCAGCCAGCCAGCTGGAACCATAAACAGAATACGCTTCCTCCTGCCTTTAAGTGTTGCTGCAAGACAGAATACCAAGGAAAAAGTAGTACCTCTGTGCTGCTGATCATACAAAGCTGTTTGGTTTGGGTTTTGAATACCGGGATGCATTCAATGCAGCTGAATCAAACAACATGGAAACAGGGCAGTGCTGGGAGTGCCCTTAAATTGCTATCATCTTCTGTGTTACAGTAGTGGGAATGAGCAAATCAGATACTTTCCTGCAGAGTCATCTTTCTCCACTTTTTCTGACCAGTTCAGATTAATTTGCAAGAGGAATGATTTTCACTAATAAAATTAACTCCCACTGACTTTATAGTCAAGTCAGAGTAGAACAGAGATGATGGCAACTCCATCTCCATGTTAAGCATAACTTCTTCCTTGGTCAGAGGAAGCCATTGGTAGATAATTCTTGAGATATTGTTCAAAGAGCTAAATACACTATGCCTCAGATAAGTCCAAAAAACAAAGGACTCTGACAGTAAAACAAATCAATTCATCCAGAAGTTACTTGCATAAGGATTACAAAGAAGGAATCCACAGTAATTATTCAAGGAGCAGTAACTCCCAGAAAGACAGTACAGGAGACACTGTAAATGTCTTCTGCATTTGAATAAATTGCACTACTTAGGGTAAGCTGTGTTGCATTTAAATAATAAATAAAGCAACACACAAAGCACTGCTGGGTTTAAAATATTCTTAGCTTAAATCTACATAATATCAAAAAAACCTGACACACATTTCATGGCTGAGAGATCCGTAATTTAGAGGTAAGAAGCAGAGTTCCAGATTTCAGAATTAACACCATGGAACAAAAGATCCATGCCAACTAGTAAAAAATTATTAACATATGTGGTACAGCTCTAGCAATGTAGCACTAATTGCCAAAACTAGAGCATTACAATAAAGAACACAGATGGCATTTGATAGAAAAATAAATAAATAAGAGCATCAAAGGTGTCTTGTTGGGGGAAAAAAAAAAAGAGCCTACATTAGCTTATAATTTGTTTAGCAACAAATTATGTTCTGCACTTTGCAAACAAAGAACTTATATTCAAAATGTAACATAATAAGTATAGAAACCAATACCAGGACTACATTTGTTAAAAAGCAGCCTTCATCTCACAGATTTCACATGTATGTTCTCTGAAGCAGGGCAGTATTTCCATACATGCTATAGGAGATGACAGCCAAGGCTTGAAGCTGAGCAATATTCCTTTTCTAGTCCACACAGAAACAAAGAGCAGCATCCTTAAAGGCTTTTGGGGAGGGGGGGAGAAAAAAAAAAAAAGCACCTTTTCTCAATATCTTTCCTTGTATACAATTGAATATGAAGAGCAGACAATAACCCATGGGCCAGGGCAGAAAATACTTTTTCAACTCACTGTTTTATCTATTTTCATCCTAAGGTCTTGAAACCAAGTAATATTAATTAATGCATATTCTTAGAAAAACTTAAAAAATACTTGAGCACATTGTTCTTATCCTGAAAGCCTATCTTCCACAATCCCAAGTAGCCCAAGGCTGAAAATCTGTTTTCTATAAGGATTCTAGTCAAGCTATAATTACGTTTGCAAGCATAAAAAGGCCAGTTCTTTCATTTCTACCTTATAATAGGGAAAGTAGTTATCTTTGATGCTAATTTCTCCTATTCACTTCTCTTACCAGTATCATTCACAGTTTTTAATGCAAACCAGATGATAAGAGCACTATTTTGAATAGCACAAAATAGCTAGGTGTGTCATTTCCACAACCTGTTCTTTAGCAAAGCAGAAAATATTAATCTCTTTTTCCATTTTTTACACCAGAGCTGATCTTGCTCTGCAGTTCACACACAATTTACATGACCGAAAATAAAAAGTGCTTGAAGTGTTGCCAAGAAACTTCTGTGCCAGGAAACTCACACTAACATCTCCATGCATAAGCTCAAGAGTCAGGACTCCAGCTCCCAATGGAAAAGGGCTCCAAGCTCCTCTGCCACACAACTCATGGTGGTTGCAACACTGAGCTGATCTGCACAACACCTTGCACTGTAAGTGCAGATCACTCTGCATCGCTGGCTCACACTGCAGGCAGGCCAGACTACCCGAGACACGTATGCACACTGTGGGAAGGACCTCCCCACACTTAACATGACAGAAAAAGTTAAGTGATAAATATACTGTACCAGAGTATTTAAGTTCTAGTAAATTTTATTGTTCCCTGTTGAATATTCCTTGCAATTTTTGTGCCAACTGTAGCACCGAGAAGAAAAAAAAAAGGTAACTGGATACTGTTACTGAGTTGGACTTGATGATCCTTGTGTGTCACTTCCAACTCAGGATATTCTATGATTTTATGACTACTGAATAGTTTCCAGTCAAGACTTTGGTGTCAGTAAGGGTGAACACTGGAGACAATCCTAGTGCTGTACTGCATTAACACACCTAGGAAAGTTGTACTTTCTTATGTGATGTAGCTTCAAAAATAATTGACTCACAGGAAAATACATCTGTCCAATTTTTAAAATTATCTCACTGTAGTTTTTATTAGAAGTTACTCTTTTTCCTCTAGTAGACAAAAAAAATCCCTTTTTTCATACAATCATGTTAACTTTGTATGACGGGAACTGAGACCATCCAAAACTCCTTTCATGATTTCTTTATTTACTGACGAATCATACACTTTCCTTTTAGTGCTGAGTATTAAACACTGATATTTGTACCAAAAATTCACTTAAATGTCATTTGAGGATGAAAAGCATAAAATAGTGATGTAACAATTTAGGAATATATATACTCTTCAGAGCAATCTTGTAAATGTAGTACACACAATAACCCTAATGGAGTCTGTGAAAATAATTGCATATACAAGTATTTCAGAGCAAGATCAAAAGTATTCAAAATAAGTATCATAGTAATGGACAAACATGAGACTTTTTTTTGTCATTTCCAAATACATACGTAATTGACTTTACTATCTTTATCTCACACAGTTCATCGTATTTTATTACAAGGCAACTATTACTAACTTTTCTCTTACTAACTACTATTCTTAAAAATCACCAACTAGTCCCTTAATCCTCAATTACTCCTTTACAAGTACTATTTCCAGAACAAAATGTTTCTCCAAGGTCTTTGATATACCAGAAGATGACTTGTGGTATACCTACCACAAACTTACTG
Organism: Hafferia zeledoni; assembly: GCA_035583235.1. Taxonomy (NCBI): domain Eukaryota; kingdom Metazoa; phylum Chordata; class Aves; order Passeriformes; family Thamnophilidae; genus Hafferia; species Hafferia zeledoni. The sequence goes on along the minus strand of JAWWEV010000083.1, from coordinate 78,496,508 downwards.
TTTGAAAAATATCAGCACAAACCTACTGTTTTAAAAATATCACTATAATGTAGAATTCAACAGAGATACATAAAAGCTGTCAAAGTCTGCCCACTGCCATACCATGGGCCATGGTGCAATGTTGCAAACAGGTTTTGCTGCCATACCTAAGCCAGACAATAAGCAAAGACTAAAGGTTCAGAACACTACAAACACGTCACAAAATATAACATCTCAATCAATATGCATTTTGGATTCCTTAGTAATTAGTTAATCCATGAGCTTGGAGGAATTTTTTTTTTTAAAATATCCAGGCTTGGGCTTGGTAACACGTGCTACTTTCCCTATGCTCTCCTTGAGTACAGTTTTCAGCTAGAAAATTCACTACAAAACCAAGAGAATAAAATCTTGTTATTACTACTTGGTGCCAAAAAAGGTAGATGCAGAAGAAACTTAGGCAAGAGCACAACATATGATTATGCCTTTTGATTAACAACTCAGAAGACGGGGCAAAAAAAAAACCCAAATCCACTCTGCATGAGAGAGAGAGAGACTCCATAATTCAGAAGAGAAGGTAGGTACAGACAAAGCAGGCTAACACTTCAGAGGATTAGATTACAGCCTCAGTTCCAAACCACTGGCACAACGAAGGTATCTAGGAAGAGAAAGGTACAAGCTTGTTTGTTTTCATTACCTCTTTTAAAGGCTGCTTGGCTTCGTTTACCTTCAGTTATCCTGGTCTCTAAACAGAGAAGCACCATATCAGAGCACCTGTAGAACTGTGTAGAGCATATTTCACTTAGTGCAGTCTCCGCTTTCTGTGATAAACCCAATAGTTCCCTGCCGCTGAGCCACAAGGTCTCACTTCTACAGAGACACTGTGGGAGGTACAGCCAGAGCACACTGTGCAGCCTGCAGGATGGATCTGGGCTGGCACATGGAGACCTCCCCACGCTCTGAGAGAATTGCTTCTCAGAAGCTGCAATGAAAAACTTCACTAGAAAAGCTCAGAGCTGACATAAACCAGCAACTGCATGTGCATAAGTGAAGAATGAACACGGTACCCACAGCTGACCATCTACCAGCATCTGTGCAGATCTAGCCTCAGCTTGTTATGATTGCTGGATATGCCCATTTGCTGACTGCCTACAGAATACACTGCTTGTTGAAGCCCAGCTTTGTATCACTTCATCCATCAGCAAAATTGGGCACCAGTATTGGCAGTTGCAGTAGAGAAGACAAAGAATGCACAAGTAACCAAGTTTCAGTCACCAATAATGAAAAAAGGAAGAAATGGAACAATGAATCTTAGAGATAAATTCACAAGAAACTATTTGCAGCTGAATAATCCAAGAACTAACTACAAGCACTAGAGGAGGTGGAAGGGAGAAAAAAAATACACACGGAACAAATATGATTTCTTAATTTTGTTTTATAAATGAAAAGCATTCTAAAACTTAAATACAATTTATACACTGTCCTCATGATGTTCTACTGGATGCTCATGCTAAAGACAGGTTTAATTTACAGTCACATTCTTTTAATAGCAGCTGCAATTTATGTTGCAGGACAAGTGTCAGTAGCTAATGATCCTCCTGTTATCGATTACCCCTTGATGGGATGAAAACTCATTTCCCCAGCCTTGACACATGAAGACCCTGTCTTGCATAACCAAATATATAGGTATACAAATTGTTTGGGTAGCGGAAGGCATTTAACGAGATCAGGACCCATCAGTATGGCCAGACATATGGCCAAAAAAAAAAATCCACTTTTGGCACAGGTGTTTTGCAAGCAATCATTTCCACCTCATTACTACCATAGCTGCTCAAAATCCTCTGGCTACAGAAATTCTGCATGGAAGGATTTGTACATGGGACAGTTCTGTCTTAGTGTTGATTTGCTTTTAATAATCAATTAATTTTCTGTATCTAAAGAAAAGGAAACAGGTAATGCAACACATGTACAGATAAAACATATGAGTTTACTCTGAAAAAAAAAGGCCCACCATGATCCCTCTACCAGCCATGCCTTTTTCCACCACCATTTTATTACCAACAATAGGATTTACCAATTCAGATGACAAGCCTGAATACATTCAGGAAGCTAAAAACTAATATATTTTGCTCAGAATTGGACATCAACCCCTGGGTGTTCAGTCCAAGACACCAGGAATGAGTACATTTAAACCACAGATGCTAAATAGGTCAGCAGCTCACAAAAAAAAAAAAAAAAAAAAAAAAAAAAAAAAAAAAAAAAAAAAACCAAACACAACACCCTGGTAAGATTTTTCAGGGACATGTGACTTCTTAGGTCGCAGCTTAAAGACAAAGGATACCTCATCTAATTAGCTGGACAAGTTATTTGAGATAGCATGAAAAAATCTCTCTCCCCATTTGATAGTAATTGGGAACTCTGAATCCATGTAACATTTCCCACTCCCAGTAGCAATGCTGGAAGAAGAAAAGATGACTAATCTTCTAAGAACATAGTCAGCTTCCTCAGAGAGGTATTGAATAGAAGAATTTAGATGTCCTATTCTCCTCCTAGGCATCAACTTTTCTTAAAGCATATTCTGGACACTTAAGGGTGGTCCTGTGGTGTAAAGGAGAGCACTACAGATTCCGAATGCCAAGGTCATGAATTCGAGTCTCAGTGGGGACCGTCCCCTGGCAGTTCAAGCCTCCCTGCCATCCCATCTCATCACATCTCAGATGCTCAGCAGGGTCAGCCCCGGTTAGTACCGGGTGCTGTGACAGTCCCGAGGACTTCACTGTCAC
>JAWWEV010000083.1:78461367-78493649 GCA_035583235.1 Hafferia zeledoni | reverse complement strand
GGACTTAAACGGTGGGGCCAGTTCTGCACACACTGTGCCTCACCTAAAAAATCCACTGCGCAGGCTGGAAGGGCACAGACACGTGGGGAGAGTCCTTCCCAAATCTTCATTCACGAAGTCTGGCCATACATACATTCTGGATACTTACTGGGGAGTCCCACTCCACATAGTTGTTAGGGAACACACACAATTCATCTTGCTTTCCTTTTCATTATTAATCATTAGACTTCTAACTCAAGGCTATCTTTGTCTTACCCCAGTACCAATCTGATTAACGGATGCAAACCTTTCACCTTTCAATTACATACTAAATTTTCACTGCCTCATGAAACTGATTAATCCTGTCATATCCTCACCCACATTTAACTTAAAACATGTAGCCGGTACAAAACCAATTATCTTTGACCGATAAATGAGGCATTCTTCCTTCCTTAGGGTCTTGGGTCTTTTTTTTTTTCTTTTTTTCTTTTACCTACCAAGTCCTCTTAGATGAGGTCTTTTGACTGCAAGAACAGTGAAAAGTGAATTGTGAAACAGCACCATCCATCTTATGCTTTTAGGATGTTAGTCTTTGATTACTCCTCCAGGGAATATGTAGGACAAGTGCTGAAAGTCCTCAAAAAACCCAAAGTTTCTAAAGTTGAGATACATAAAATGTGTTAGAAGAGGCTAAATGAAAACAAAGATAGTCTGAACATGGGTGGTACTTAGATGATCTGCTCCAGTCCCAAGCAAACCACATCCACTGATTCTGTGATGGTGAAAACAACTCTGTAGCACCCACAGCAGCACTGTGTACACGGGAAACATAATCAATGCTAATATTCTTTCCTGAGTGTTTAAATGCTTGTCTAAAATACCACTTTAGAAGAAGTAGGACTGCCTGGAGAAACAATTTTCATGCTCAGTTCTGTTGATTTCAAGAAGAGCTGGAATGGTTAGCTTTGAATAAGTAAGGCACACTCTGCAGAATCTATGGGAAAGTGGCTACATTTACTTCAAACAGACTGTTAAAACAAAAACATCCATGAGTTAGTAGGCAAGCAAAATACATTTTCTTTCACTACTGGATTTCAAACATCTAAAAGATCCCACGGAGTCAAAAACAACAAAACCAAATGAAAACAAAAGAAATTTCTAATGCTGTTAATAGCACAAAGATCTAAAGATAAACTCTGATGATATTACAATATACAAGAGTTAAGGCAGGAACATTTCCACTTATCCCTTTCTCCAAAAGACCACTCATGCAAAAACAAGTTCTCTTTTTTTTTTAACTTTTCTTTTTTCCTTTGTAAAATACATCCCTGTTTGGAGAAGTGGAAACTTTCAAATGCACAGATGTTTGTGATTGCATGCTAGCAGCCTGCTGGGAACCATTAATGGTGTAGAGAGTAAAGTTATTCAATCATCTCGAAGTCACTTTTCAAAACTGTTGCCCTCAGTCTAGGGGGTGATTAATGGCGTCCAGCAATGACATAGATTACCCCCTGTCCATGCAAGCTCTTTGATTTTAATGCAGTTAAGCTACTGAAGTAAACAAACCAATTTGGGTGTTCAATGAGCTCTTTGTCTCATTAAAAATTATTTGACTAGACTAGTGGTAAAAGAATATTGCATATGTCCCCAAATTCAATTTGGCATTCTGTAATCATAGCAGCAATTACATTTGCAAAAAGTTTAGAAATTAAAAGAGGCAGAAAATGGTCAACCTTTCATTAGGAACTTTCATTAGGGATTTTCGTGTGTAACAAAATTAATATTTTCTAATCACCACGGTACAGCAAGCATGCTTCTGTATGTTTCAAAGAGGCCAGCAGAAACTACAGTCACCAGGCAAAAGTTTCAGCAAGCAGCTGCAAATTTGTTGTTTAAAAGCAGACAGCCTTCTACCCTTCCCAAGTAGGATTTCTTCAAATTGCAGTCCAGCATCCCTCAAGGACGCCTGCTGTAGTCTGGGGTCTGGCTGCACTTGGCACTTCGTGTCGGGACAAGCATTTTCTTCCCTCCCTTGTACTACCAAAATAATGAGTGTGAATGCAGCAAGTTGAATTATAAAGGCTAAAGCATTTGGTTTCTTTATTTAGATGCCAAGTGCCTCACAATGATTGGAATTTACTTTTCTCGCAGTAGAAAATTTGAATTCACTATACCTGTGACCGTACAGGTACTTTGTGCTCCGCACACATTCAGTGGCAGAGACAACCACCTCAGAAGGCACAGAGAAAAGCAGAGTGATTTGTGCCAGAGAAGCACTTTGGCAAAGGGGATGGCAAAGCCTGAGTGCTACTGGAGGGAGTTCCCACTCTGGGCACAACCAGATGATCACTTTAATTCTTTTTTTAGTGACACAACAGGAGCTATTTAGCAAGCTTACATCACTGGCTCTCCATGAAGTCCCACACTTACAGCCAGGCAGCCCAGAGGTTCACTTACAGTACTGGCTGTGACACAGCTCCCTGCCCCCATGCAGGGCCACAGCACAGCCTCAGGTGCCATTTGCAGCACATCTCAGGCACCTTGTTAGAGTATCCCATAGTCTTAACACTTCTGCTTAGTAGAAGTGTTACTTTCTGTACCCTGTTATCACAAAGAGAAGAAAAATTAGAAGACCTCATGTAAAATGGAGCTGACAGCATGCCATCATCCTTGGTCTTAGAAAATGTCACTGGACACGTATTTCACAATACATCAAAGATTGTTTTCAAACCTTCAGACAGTTATCAGAGTCTCATTTTTCATCACATTCCTCCCAACAAATTGATCCCAGCCTTCCGCATCTTACGACTGAGAACAAAGTATCTGTTTCCCACGCATCCTGATCAGCCTCTTTACTCTGAACTCACTCCAAACCCATCTCCTAACACCCTGCTACTTCCTGACCACTCATCTCAACCTTCCTTTTATCCTTCGCACACAATTTTTAGCATCTATTCTAAACGCACGCACCTCAAAGCAACCCAGTAGAAACTTGATAAAACCTGCTTAAATTCAACAAAACACAACAGACAGCAGGGAGAATTATTTTCCTTTGTCACTATTACACAAAGAGCATCCAAAAAGTATATTAATAAAGCCAGTTTCCACCTCAACATAAATAATACAGTTCACATACACAGATATGATGAGCATTTTAAATTCTCAGTGTCTGGTGGTACAGGACTTCTACACAGATGTTACTTTCTGTTAAATTTACTGAAATGAGACCAAAAGCACACAAAAAGGAACAAAGCTTAGCAAACTGGGGTAGCATTTTATATTCTTTATTAACACCTAACTTAAGGCAGGGGAAAAGGAGGAAAGAAGGCTCCAGCCATGTCATCCTCAGAACTGATATACTGCATACCAAGAAGGCCAAAACCTTGCTCCTACTGACACTACTATACAGCAATAGAAAGCAGATTTTTGCCACCACTTCCAACTTTCACATCATGTATTTCAAAACATGGGAGAACCTACTATACCCAGACTGTCAAATCAATACAAAATAACTTTAACCATCCAAGTATCTTTTTACCTTACAATTAATTTTTCAATATATCAATTTACTAACTCCCTCATTGTATTTAATATGCAAAGAAACTTGCAATGTTCTAAAAATAATAGTACATTTCCAGCAAGATGTATGTAGCTTTGGTTCCAAATACAAAGTGAAATACAAAAGAATTATGCTGACTTGCTAATATATTATAGAATGAGTTTACATTTTTACAATGTGCTTCCTTTTTAGCTTTTAAGTTTTGTGTCCTACTTTCTGGTCTATTAAAAAAAATCTTTGCTTTTTAATTTAAATTATCTTCTCTTTCTTCATTTCTTAGTTGACAGGATACTATTACTCCTCATGGAGAATGCTCTACGATAAATAGGACTACTTCTTTAAAGCTGTATTTAATTATTCTTGTGCACTTCCTCACCCTGAAGCAGTTGCCATTGAGCACCTACTCTTTTGAAGGAGTTTCATACATAAATCAAATATAAAGAATCAAAACAAGATCATTAATTGTTACCATAAAACATGAACATGCTATGTAATGAAGCTATGGATACTGAAATCTAATAGTCTGAAGTCAGTGTTAACAGATTTCTGTGTCACTTGCACTACAACTTTCTAATTTGACATCTGCAAAGTATCTCTTGTTTCAATGCAAGGACAAAGCAGAAGAGGCACATGGGGTTTACGGGCTTTTTTTTGTTGAGATTTCTTTGGTAAAGCTCTTCTTACCTCTAGAAGATGCAGCTTCTTATAGCTTCATCTTGAATGAGGCTTTCTCAGATAAAAATCTTCTCCAGTCTGTTACCTGTCCACAAAAGTTGAGAAATTTCATTGTTTTCAATTATGTTTTGCAGAAAGCGGATAAGGGTGATCTGACAGCATCAAGATAACGGAAGAGTGTTTAGAAGTCAATAAATGTTGTTAATGATTTCTATGTCTGATAGCTAAAATTCCAATTTTAGCTTCCTAACAGAGTCAGGAGGCTGCAAAGAACTCAGTAAGGCAGCAGATAAAAAAAAAACAAACCACCCTACTGCTCAGTCAATAACCACCCCGAAATTATAAAAGCAGAAAGACATGCCATTTTCTGAACACAGGCCAGGTGTTAATCATGCAAGGAAATATCTTAAAGCATAACTTGCTCTTCTTTCCCCCAGGCTTTTTCTTTTTTAAATAAAAGCTTCCTTTTCTCCCAGCAGCGTTTACATATAGCAAAGGCAGTGAGTTCTTACATCTTATGTTTTCAAATGCCATTCAAGCTGCTCATCAATCTGTTCTAAAACATCACTTCATAAAGAACTAGCCATGTTTTCTACTTCTCATGTGAGGCTCCAGTTGTCACCTAAACAAGATGGAGGATTTTTCTCATATATCTAAAGCAGCTTGGCCCAAAATTAGTCTTAAAACTAACAACAACATGGAAATACTTTATTTCTGTAAGGTTCAAATCCTTTTTAAAAAGAGATGAAGAAAAATCCTTTTTAAAAAGAGATGAACAATCCACGCCACAGATGTGGTTGTTCAAAGAGGTGAATCAAGAATGCTTTGCTCTCACAGAGTGCATTCACCAAGTAGCCCAGGAGCTGAGGGGTAGAGGGATGGAGAGTCCATTAACAACCTCTGCCTTCAAGAGTTTTCACTAGCCTGTAAACTAGGCCTGCACAACCATCATATTTGAAATAGGCATTAAATTGGTCATTTTCAGGGAGGGGGCACAGGGTCTTGTTGCCCTTTTCCCCTCTTATTGTGTGGGCTTGTTTTTTGGTTTGTTTGTTGTTTGTTTTTGTTGTTTTGTTGTGGTTTTTTTGAATCTTAGAACACAATCAGAACTTTTTTTAAAAAAAGAAAGTCTGGAGAAACCAAAGCTCTTCTAAATTCTTCTATTTTAAATGTGCACTTCAACAATTTATGTTATTGTCCAGGTAAACACTAGAACACCATGGGATTTTTCCTTTAACAGAGTATTAGTAGCTGCCTAGTGCTTATTTTAAAAGTAATTTGAAAAATTATGTTCACTGAACTTGGATATATTTGACCTATTTACCTCTATAGTATCTTCCATTGAAGCAGTCTAAGCTCCTTTACAAAAGGTTTTGCAAACAGTGTGTACAAATTAATTTCTCCCCTAGACAGAAGAAAGGCATTATAGCTCGTATTTTTTCAATGTGTTTTTCATTAATACGTTATTTATTTATTTATTTATATATATATCTTTATAACAGGCATCATGACAATAACTACAACTTCATTAGATCTCATGACACAACATTCAGCTTTCCCAAAATTCATCCTGTATTATGTACTTTCTTAGAAGCCTCTTTTTGGTGCTTACATTTACTGTTTCCCTGCAGGTCAAGAACGACACACACACACATATATCAATTTCACTTGGAAAGCAAACCACATCTGCAGAACTCCTTTCTGCTTCAAGATAATGCACTAAGTTTCATTGGGGCTGATGACTTTGTAACACCATTCACTTCCATGGCTGCAACATCTGCTCCTCTGGGATGCAAATAAAAAACCAAGATCCTTCTAGTGCCACACCACACTGTTAATGTCAGGTTTATTCTGGCAGGGAAAAGCTTACTTTTCCTCCTGAAACCACCTTTTTTTTTATTTAGTGTTCCCGCAAAGACACATGATTAAAAAAAACAAACAAAAAAGAAAAGGCAAAAGAAGCAAACTTGCTTAGCCCACTGGGTCTAGGTTTACTTAGCTGTAATTCTACCATTTCCATAATGACATGATGCATTTGCAATCACTTAAAAATATCTTTATTAAACATTTCATACATGAGGGGTTTTTCCCCTTCCTTCAGCTTTCAAAGCATAAATGCTGCTCAATCTCATCACCATTTTGAAGCCTGCCACTAAACTACTACAGCAAATGAACAGAACAAGCCTCTGCCATGAATCTTTGGAGATATTACCCTCCTGCCTCACGCAGTCTACCTGTTATATACCCTTCTGTACAAATGAACATCTTTCTAGTCAGTGCTGAATGTTCCACCTAAAAATCCAGCCTCTTCATTCTAGCATTACCTAAATTCTTAGAAGTGAAACTAAATATATTACACATCATGTAAATTAAGAATGAAAAAAAAAATTTTATCCCTCAAGAAGCTGGTAAAATGCTCACAACTATTCAACATGACACAGAATTGCTTTAAAAACAAAAAACTGTGAGCAAAGCAATAAAGACCTGAAAACAAATATGGAAATATGAAAAACTAGTCTCTCACCTTACTTAACAATCATGTTTAAAAGTAAGAAGTCTTTTATAAATAAACTCCAAAAATATTTAATAATTTACTCTGAGCTGAAAAAAAAATATGGTCATATATAGTTAAAATATAAAAGCATCCAATTTTTTTTTCCTAGATGTTTCTCCTCTGGGAGAATATTTACACATATGCACAGTTTTGCTGTTTCTCTCCCATCCCCCTCCACACATAAACAGATTTACATAGGGAGAGTAAGAAACACAAGAACTAACACCTATACTCAATAAATAAGTCATAAGAAAATCCTATCTTATTTCTACATGTCATTCCAATGGGTTTTAAAGAAACCTGCTCCCCACAGTCATTAAAAAGGTTATGTCCCACTACTGTCCCAGAAACAGGAAGAATAGAGCAGAATACTGAAATCAAAAAGTCAGTACAGACTTTCCCCATACAACACTAATCTGAACCTATTGTAATTTGCAAAAATATTCAAGTAATTAATCAAACCATAATACCCAAGCTCTGTTCTTCCTCAAGCTTTAAATTCCCCTAATAGAGGGATAGCACTTTTCCTCAAGCTTATTTGGCCAAGCTATAAATTAAAATAGTATAATGTGAAATAAAACACACTCAAACTCGCCAACTGCCTGTGTGTTTATATATATTATCAGAAATAACTCAGGATCTACTTATACTCCCAGATGAAGTCAGCTGGAATGGTACCACTGACTTCCATTCACGCAGAACCATGTTAAACATCTCTGGCCAAGACTTTGTTTTAATTCCTGTGAAACACATTTCACATTTTGATGCCATATAAAGAACAACAGTAATAACAGTAAGTCAGCCTTGCATAAAACCATAAAATGTTCAAAATAAGTATGTTAAGACCTGCTCGTGTAACAGAGGGTGCTGACAATAATTTAGGCTTGTGATCACCTGCAGTATTATATCCAGGATACAATGCTAATTTTAGATTTCTGGATGAATGCCCACTGTAGGATGTGCTATTTTTACTAAGTTCTGACAAGTCTGTCCAATGGCACATCTCCACTTCTGGGGTGGTACTGAAAGACTATTAAAGCTTCCACTTACCACTTGGCTCAAAGCTGCAAAATACACAGCTCCTTCACAAAACTGTTCTTCATATTCTGATTGACTTTACACAACTGAATTTATGAATAAAACCAAAATAAATACCTGAAAGCTAATAACTAAAAGAGTGTGTATTAGTATTCTCTTCTCCCCTGAAGCATTTCTCATCAAACTCCAAAATAATAGTATTTTATATATATTATCAAAACTTTCAGTTCAATGCACAGAAATAAACATACAGAAATAGCTCTCCTCTTCTAGGCAGACTTTTGCAGGTGTCTATACTATACTGACCACACTTGTCTCTGTCTTACTGAGTAGTAAAACAAAATCAAAAATGTAACAAATCCCCATGCTGATACATGTATTACTATAATCCACATAATAACATGGATTTGGGGGACCACCATTCATCAAGTTTCAATTTAGGCCTCTAAACCACTGAGTGCAATGAACAATCCAATTTTACATATGAGTTTATACTACAGAGCTACTTCATAGTTTTCTCAAAGAGCTATTTTTAACCAAGGTACAGGGTCAGCAAGTCTGGAATGAGCTTTCGCAATTACAGTTTAAGATTTCTACCTTTCTACTCACATGTGCTTTTTCCCTTACTGTCACATTCCAACAGGTAGACTGAGACTGTTCTGAGACATGTCTACTGTTATGACAGATTTAATACATTTTTAATAATAGAGATTTAAATATGAGCATGGTATTTGGCACGCATCTTGAAGCAAACCGTAAGATGTATCTTCTGCCAGACTCCAATGAGGACAACGCAATAGTAGGGGGAAATGTCAGCCAGAAACAGTTACATGAAACACAAAACCCCCTGAAAATGAAAAAGTCTTTATTTATTAAATTAAATGCAAATTTTTCATTCTAAAACTTCTGATCTGTTTTCCTGAATTTTCTCAGGTAAGCTTAATTAAACCCACTCATCAACACCAACTTTGTTCAAAAGAGCAATTAATGAATATGGCACAGAAGCAGCTTAGCCCTGGAGGAGACCCTGACATTTGTTCATAGTGAAGACTGTTCATTAATTGCTCCCCTTGTTCTAAGCCTCTTAATGGTATTTTTGACACAACACCACAAGTCATTGTGACTTATTCCTCACAGCTAGTGACATGTACACTATGTAACGTTAATAAAACTACCTTTGAAGGGTTTTCAAGAAAATATTTAAAGACATAGAGGAAAAAAGGTCTGGATGTGCTGACAGTGGAATAAAGAGGTTACATTGAATTTTGTACTATTATCTCAGAGTACACTTTGCATTACAGACAATTTAAGAAAATATTGTGTGTTCCATATTCACCACAATAAATGGAACTCCAGCACTGTGCTATTCCAACCTACTTCAACTGTGCTCCCACATCAGACTAAACTGTAATGTTTCATGGGTCTTCTGCTGATGATAAGTTCTCAGGCAAATGAGAAGATTGGCTTTTTGATTGCTTTGGTAAAAAAAATTTAATTTTTTTTATTTTTTAAGAAATAAAAGGTGGAGAGCATAGTCTGGCTCTGGGTTATAAAGTAACCACATTAAACCAAAGATGTCTCTCCCATACATAAAAGAGGGTTTTTATCATTTCACAGCAAGTACATGCTTTAATTTATGGGATGGCTTTGCTGATCTCATTTGGGTTCCAGAAATGAGTGTGCACTTTATAAGTTTGAAAAAATAACTTCTTTATCTCTGTAACATGCCTATAGTTTCATACCATCCATAGCCAAGTTCCACTGCAGAGCAAGTAATAATTCACGAAAGACACTCAAAGCAAATAGCAAACAAGGTGCCTGCAAAGGTCATACCTGGAGAATAGCTGAAGGCCCTGTAGATCCACAGACCTTCAACACGCAAATGAGAACAGTGTCCACCCTCGGAGCTGGTGACATTACTTCAACTAGCCTGACCAAGTCTTCCAACCTGGAATTCAGTTACTGTAGTTCATATTATATAGCAACTCCTCCTGCCTGCCAATTATTCACACCAACAGAGCCATCAAGTTTCACACAGTTATATGTGGGAGAAACTCTGTGGTAAGCATTTCATTAGCTAATTGTATACTTCTAAGTACTCGACAAAAGCAGCATAGCAGCAGTGGATGGTTAGCTGGAACCTTGGTTTTTTAATCTAGTTAAAAAGACTCAGGTCCTGTGAACAGCCAAGCTGTGACTAAGAGAGTAACACCTGGAGCCCAAGTGGGGTTCCAGGTGTGCAGAAGTGGAGAGAAAGAAGAAAGGCTTTCACAATTTTGCAAGTGCCTATCTACTACCTCCCACCACATTGTTCTTCTATGGCACACAGCCTCTGGTTTCCTCTGAAGCTTTCCATTCCCACTCATCCCACCTCTTATTTCTCCCAGCTGCTTCTCCACTCTTGCCCACCACCTATATCATTATCTTTGCCCCTTAAATGAGGAACTAAAACAACCCAAACACACCCACATACAACAGCAGCTGCCTTTCTTTGTCCTGAGCTTCAGGACACAAAGCAGCAGGGAAAAAAAATGACAGCCCCATAAGTACCACCAGGCTCCTGCCAGGCCAAGCACCCCTGCTTGCTCAGAGTTCACTGACAGCAATACACTCATCATGAGCTACAGGAATGCAGGAAAGGTAACCTGCATGTCTTAGACGTGACAGAGGACATTCAGCACACCTTCTGATGGCCCACTGAAGGCTGAGATGGCACGTGGCTCGCTCACAGAAAATATGTTACCTGCTGGGACACCATCTTGGTTGACTTACTGCAGAGTGAAAGCAGAAGAGAGTAATTCCACCTAGTTAAAAAAATCACAAGTTCTCATCCTTGATGGACTAGACAAAGAATCATTTGTCCATTAACGCATTTACACACATGTAACCTAGAAGCAGAATGCAGGAGTACCCTGGCCTGCCTTATACTGTAGACATTATTCTGCGCATGACAGACAAAGCTGAATTGAGCCACATTACTAAAGAGTAAAGCAAAAGAAATTCTGATTTTTTTTCTTTTTTTGCTTTAAAATGTAAACAGAGCAAAAAGGAACTCAACAGAGCATATGAGCTCATTTTATTAGCATTGCTACTATAGTGTAGATAACAAACCATGTAGAACTTTTATTTCCCTTTTTTTTCTAACATGAAGCAAGGCTAATGTCAATCCTCAGTATTCCACACCCCTTCATTAACATTAAGCCACCTAATCTTAAATTGAGAACCCTAAAAAAGCAACGTATTACCCTACATTATCTGAAATAATATATTGGGACCTATTCATGCCACTTTCAGAGCTACAGGTGTTGTTTGAGGAACCACAACCTAAAGAATTTATAAATTAAAGCATAGCAACTGTACAATCTTACACAATACAGACTGAATCACAGCCTGCAGCGAGACTGCATGGCAAGGTACACCATCAAATCAGAGGCAAACTATGGAAAAATATTTGCACTTAAAAAGCGTTCATCAGCTTTCAGAAAATTATATTCAGGTCTCAAATGCCCATGTACATCATTATTAGTGTAGTCCAACTAGCCTGTCCATGTTTCTGATCCATCTAAATTATCATAACTTCATAATTTGAAAAAAATTCTGCTGATTTGATTGTATTTTCTAAATTTACTCAAATCACATAATTACATCTGCCTTTAAAAGATCCCACTATAGTCATCATGAAAGATTAAATTATATTTCTTTTATTCACTCCTTTTCCCTTTCCAGCAAAGGTTGTTGCATTTATCCCTGCAGTCCAACTTGCCAGAATAAAGTTAAGAAGTTTATGAATTTTAGATATTGCACATAATCAATATTTGATGCTAATATTTCTTTGCTCTTCAAAGAGATGAGCTCTTCAGGGCTCAAAATAAAACTATCAACTATTAGAAGAGTGTCCTGATCTCTATTTCCATTCACTTTGTCTTTTGGAATGATCTTGTGCACTAACCACTGGACTGAAACTGGTAAGTTCTTCCTGACAAAAAGGCTCACAGATACACTTTATTATTAATATAAAGATTTTTAAATTATAGATAAGTTTTACTGTCAGGAGGGAGCATTCCTATGATCCAGTCATCTACCTAGAAAAATTTTGGTCACTAAACCCCACCCAATTTCTACACAGAAATTATTGCTCAGATGAGTTCTGTCTATCACAGCCTTCATTTAATTCACATATATTTATCACACATTACTAAAGTATCTATCAACACTGTAGTTTTACTATACAACTGTGTTACTATACAGCTGTGTTATACTTGATCTTTCTTTGATGGTTCAGAACTTCGAGCAAACCAAACATGTCATCTACCAGTTACAGACAGCTGCTGCTCAGCAGAAGTGCCTGAGGCAGACAGACAGGTAGTGTCTTCAGCCCCCTTCAAGCCACACTGCATAAGACATCAGAATTATTAAATCATAGAATGGCTAGGGTTAGAAGGGACTTTAAAGGTCATAGAATTATTAAGGTTGGAAAAGACCTCCAAGATCATTCAGTCCAACCTTTGGCCAGGCACCTCTGTGCCAACTAAACCATAGCACTAAGTGCCACATCCAGTGATTTCTTAAACACTTCCAAGAATAGTGACTCCACCACTTCCTGAGCAGCCTTTTCCAATCTTTAGTCACCCTTTCAGTGGAGAAATTCTTCCTGATGTCCAGCCTGAATGTCCTGTGGCACAGCTTGAGGCCCTTTCCTCTTGTCCTGTTGCCAGTTGCCTGGGAGCAGAGTTCAACCTCCACCTTGCTACACCTTTCAGCTAGATCATCTAATTCCAATCTGCCTGCCATGGACAGGGAACCTTCCACTAGATCATGTTACTCAAAGCCCCATCAAGCCTGGTCTTGAACACCTCCAGGGATAAGAAGTCCACAACCTCTCCAGGCAACCTGTTCCAGTGCCTCACCATGCTCAGAGTAAAGAACTTCTTCCTAATATCTAACCTAAGCTCATCCCTTTTCAGCTTAAGGCCATCCCCCCCCTGTCCTACAGCTACATGCCCTTGTGAAAAGTCCCTCTCCAGCTTTCTTTTAGGTCCCCTTTAGGTAGTGCAATGTGCCTTCTCTTCTCCAGGCTGTACAGCTCCAACTCTCTGTCTGTACCTATAGGAGAGGTGCTCCAGCTCTGCTTTCCTCTAGGCTCATTCCAACAAGGTCTGGATTCATTAGAAACTTGACAACAATTAGCTGTAAATCTTTCAGGAGTTTCTGAAGTAGACCTTTAAGTGAGAAAAAAAATTAGTTCAAAGCTGATATTTAAATACAAGCTAGAGACTACAGAATCTTTTCTACAGGACTGCAAGTATGAAAATATTACATACACTACCAGAAGTATCTTACTGTTTCAATGATTCTGTGCAGTGCATCCTTCACCTCCCATGCTGAGCTATAGTGGAATGCACTGGGAGTGATCATACCTGATAAAAATGATTCCATCAGTAGATGCCTTGGGGCAAGGATGCTGTATTTCCATTCACTTTTGAATGGCTCAGAAAAACTGGATAATGGAAAATTGATGTAAAGCTTTCTTTGGCGGGGACCAAGGCATAAGTGTTGTCTACAAAAATTGAATTCGTTACTAGGTGTGAAACAAGTCAATAATTACACATTCAAGAGAGACACTGGTCATTTATTTCAGAGTTGCACAAACCTCGACTTTCAATGGAATTCCACAAATCAAGCACACCAACTATCAAAACTTTTTACTATTTATATGTTTCAGCAAACAAAGGAATTAGTGTTCACGGGCTACAAGTTACATAGTTCTCTTGTTAATTAGTATTCTATCTTCCAATGGTTAAGGATTCCCTTGCTTCTCATGCTAATTTGTTCCATACTCAGTCTTTCTCTTCTTTTGAGTCGTTGGGTGGGTTTCTTTGTGGTCTTCTTATCAGTTGTCTGTGAGTTGCTGATCACAACTTCCCTCTGCAGGAATTACCTTTTATCCAGTTGGAGCTGATTTCAGCACAATTGCTGAGTTGGCTTTGTTAGTTTCCTCCTTGTCTTGGGAGTTCTGTCAGTTGTCTTTTCAGCCCATAAATCCTGCATTCTTTGAGTCCAATATTAATGGGCATCCTTCTTCCCAAGCTTTGTTAACCTCCCCCTACATCTAAGGTCATTGACACTTGTCAAGCATAAACCTTAACAAGGCAATTCCACCAACAAGTAATTTGGTTTTCTAATACCTGGACATCACTTAGAGATTGCTTGTTAGCTGCTACCTGTTTCACAGATTCAATCTCCCTTCTTGTTGATTAGGCTTGAAAGCATACAAAGATCAAACATCAAAGAACATCCTTTCTTTAAAAAATTTACATACCCCACATTTTGCAACATAAAGACTACAGTTATGAGCCTAAATGCTATAAAAATAATGACTTTTGGGAACTACTGTAACAAAAAGAGGCTAAAAGAAACAACATTTCAGAAGATACTAATAGTTTATATATCAGTTGCCCATTGCTAAAGTGGAAGAGATTATCTTCTCTTCATGGCTTTCTCCCTAGAGAAATCCAAATTCCTTCCAGTCACAGTATGAGATGTAAATGACAGGTAAACCTGAATAATATAATGCTAAGTGCTGTTAACTCAAATGCTTACAACTCAGCCACAAAAGTAAGGCTCCCATGAGCACTTCAGTGCACATAAACCTAATGTTTGTAGGACTACTAATACAATTATGAAAGTCAATGCAGATGCTATTATGAAGCCAAAGGTTGGGGGTTTTTTTCTCTTCTTAATGTTTTGGGATGAAGGGTGTCATTAGAAGTACCTAAAAGACAACACAAATGATATTCAGAATGATTACAGGCAGTTTCTCCTAAGATTGCTCATCCCAATTATCAACTATTTATAGATAAACACTCACAGAAACAGTATTTTTCAAATGAAGATTGATTTGTAGAAAATAACTTTTTATGTGGGAGCAAGAATATGCAACACATGCAAAATTTATTATAAGGCTTAGAAAGTTTTAGTGACCAAATAAGCAAGCAAGAAAGAAGGTACTCATACCATAAAGGAGTATTTCTCACAATGCAGGAAGGGGCAAGAGGAGATAAGCACCTGGCTTGGCAAGAAGCAGACCAAATCTGCTAGTTAAAACCAGAAATCTCTAGTTCCTCAGGTTTCCAGGTTCTCTAGACTTGATCTATGGCTACAAAGAAACCTTTGAAAGTGTGTGTGCAGAGAGCTGGGAACAGGCCTGGTGTCAACTGCTCTGCTCATCTTGAATGTCACTTTCAAAATGCTCAGTGTTGGCACTGTTAGAAATTTGGGGCTTATAAAAAAGGTCAAGGTTGATAAGAGCAGCAGGAAAACCCCCCAAACCTCTTGTTTAAAGGACTTTAAGGCAAATGCTAAATCTACAAAATAAACATGCAATTATAAACCAGGCCTGATTTTCACAGAATTCACAGTAAATCAGAAAGGTAAGTTAAAGCACATGATTTTTTCTCACAAATAAATTGAGCTCCCTATATTTCCTGGCACTTCTTACTAAAATATTAGTGATATGCCCCTGTAACAAACTAGTTCTTTTTTTAGCCTTCTGTGGGGAAAAAAAGAAACAATTACAACACAGCAGCAGAAGTTGAAGGACAAGCTTTGTCAACAGTCATCCTATAAAAAGACTAACATGTCTTTTTCCCAAGAGGCAGATAGCCCATTGCAGGCAATGAGTTCATAGGGGTACTCAAAGGAAAATAACACGTTTGTTCAAGTTATTTTAAGAACACTTTATGATTATAGGTTTGAGAGACAAATATAAAGATTCAAGTTAAATAGCAGAATTAAGTGTTTACCTCTAGTTCAAGACTATTTTTCCTCACAACTCAATACTAATCTCATTGGCCTTCAGATTAAATAAATTTGCAAAATAAACTTCCCTGCCAGTTACAAATAACTGAGCAAAACCCGACTTTTCTAATAAAAGCTACATGCAAAGTCACTTGTAGAAAGGATACTGAAGGAAAAAAAAAAAAAATCAAGCCACTCCACCCAGGCAATTAATGTAATTTGAAACAACAGACAACAATGACAAAAAGAACAGCAATTCAGCTCTAGAGTCTACATGTCTCTTTTTGCTGTTGTTGCTAGCTACACTTTCTTTTTTCATAACCACCAGTTTAAGGATGATGCCCAAGCTTCACTGGTTTGTCTTCTATGTTAAACACTTAAATAATCTTCAGGTAAAGAGCCTGACACTATGCTCAGTAAAGCAATAGAATATAAATTCAAGAATCTTGCAAGTCTCTTGGACAACTCAAGAAAGCCTGTAAACTCTGACCAAACTTTAGAACAGAATTACATCACTTCAACAAGTCTCCAGAGCCTGGGGTTACAGCATTCTAGGACTCCTATCCTGTGCACCAAGAGAAGTTTTTCTTCCCACAAACACCACCTCTTGCACATCTTTAGATCTGTATGCGTGAACTCCTGCTCTTGGCACATGAATGTAGAAGGGTTTTGTGGTTTTGTATTACCAACTTCAACAGCATGTACTAGAAAGCATTATAATTTTTCAATGGAGTAAGGTCTGACAGACAAACTCTGGAAGACTGAACTTCAGTTTTTAACAGGTTATTACCCTGAATTTCACCACTTCTGACACACTCAAGGGCAATGCAATGAGGCGTTGCCTTTCAGGTACCTCACTCCTCAGGAGATAAGTTTAGACTGCTGGTGAAGACAGGCTTATAGCTGTGCCTAAGTCCATTTGCAGCCTCCAGAAGAAAGCTTTTTAACAGGCAGCAAACTAACATAACAAACAGCTGTATCAATACACTCTAAAGCAGAGGCAAAATTCAACAAACTCCATTGTTTTGACGGATTAATTACAATTTTATTCTGCACACGCAATCCTCCTCTCCCCTCCTTCTTCATCTGACAATAGTCACTTGCACAGCTGCAGTTACACTGAAATCAGTGCCTATGGGGCCTTACGGGGATCAGTGGCCATGGATACTTCAAAGACAAAGTGTTAAGAGAATCAGTTCCTTAATACTGTTTACACTATGGTTCCACACTACCACAACTAAAAAAACCCCATAGACAACTGAATGACATCAAGTCACAAAATTTCAAAGAGGAACAACAAACTACAACAGCAAACTCTGACTGGCACAGCATCCTCCATGTATATCTGTCTGCCTTTGGAAAACACAGCATATAGTGGTTTTCAGGTCACAAAGAGAATTTTTTAATAGAGGACAGGAATTAAGGGGGTTTTCTGGTTGCTTATGTTTTTCTGAAGTATTTCATCAAGTGAGGGCCAGAATACGGATTTGCAGGTCAGAAAACAAGTGCAAGGGACAACAGTACCAACATCATCTTAAGCAACTTCAGCATCACAGCTAGTTCATGAGGCTCATAAGAGGCCTTAGAGACTGGGCCTACCTCAGGCTGATAAGCCTTGAAAAGCACTATCAGAAAACAGTCCTCTCCCTTCCAAAGCTGAAATCCCATCTTTTGGCTAAGCTATTAGTCCCATGTTGCAGCACTGGGTAATATAACATCAGACGCTAGTAGCAATTTTGTGCACCTACTCTCTCCTAGACATTCTTGTGGAGTAGTTCAATATCATTGCTTGGGTTTAAAAATCAACAAGGAAAAGCATGCACTGAAGCAAGAGAAGTAGACAAAAATTAGAATAGATACACACACTGTTTTTATGATAAAAACTAATAAAACAACCACACAGCCCTACTGCAAGTCCAGAATAAGAACGCAAATGAGACCTAAGAGGCCATCAACAATGAAATTCAGATTAAGTAACATACCAGCCCAATGACTGTAGATATTCTCTTTTCACTATCTTCAACTTTGACTCTGACTTAGTAAAGAAACCCTAAAGTTTTGCCAGACTTCAAGAGACACAAAGAGAGACATGACCTATCCACCACTAAGTGGCAAGGCTAGGAGTTTTTCCTCTAATACTTGGCAATTTCACTATCAGACAAGGTCAACAGAAAGGGCTTCATCCCACACATCTTCTCCCATAACAAGGTCACTTCAGCAGTACTCCCAGGGTACACTTCATAACTAGGGGGTTTAGTCAATGCAAATGTTAGTGGTCTTCCAGTGAAAGCAGGTCATTGAAAAAACACAAATGATAAAAAAACCACACATGGACAGGGACACAAAAAAAAAGGCAACGGGAATTTCTGAAGTGACTTTGTGCTGAAGAAAACACAGTGCAGAACAACTGCCTAATAATTTTTAAAACCACAACACAAATAATCATTTGCATACCTTTGTCTGTAGAGTTCACCAGCAATAGAAATGACTGATTCAGCAACAAGATTATTGTGGGTCAGAAGAACAAGGTCCAAAATCATTAAAATATTTCTTCCTGGTTACAGAGACCTTATAGTTAACTTTATATTAAGCATTCTTGATTGCCCATTAAACCTAAGTCTAACCAGAAAGCACATTTCAATAGTATTCTGGGTTTCCACCTAGACTAGCAATTCAGAGAAGGAAGACAGCAGCAGAGAAGGCAGAGTAGAAGGAAAATCTCACAATGCACGGTACAGCCCATCTTTTTAGCCAATTCACACTATAAGGCAATCCTACAGCCATCCCATGTTCTCTAATTCATTCACATATAGTTAGTAAAGCCTAGGAACGCACCCCAGTATTACAGACAGAGAGAGAGCGAGGAGAGTAACAGGCTGCATTTCGGCATCTTCAAAGTTATAATTGCTCTGAGCTTCTCCTAAACCAAACAAATACTGCTAAGTGGATACATCACCTAGCAAGGGATTAAAAAAAAATGGAATATTATATGCCAAAGATTCAGAGCTGCTCAATCAACATCTCCTAAATGAAACATTAATCTCCTTTATTGGGGTAGGTAATCATGAAAAGGTTGATCAGTTCCATCAGAAATTAAGATCCAAGAATTCTATGGTATACTGGAGCTCAGGGATATATCCTGATTTAAAAAATTGGAAAAGGAATGAAAAACCATATTATCTGGCTATCACACATGAAATTTCACAACGCAGATAAGGTAATTGGAGGTAAGTCTGGAAATGATAGTGCAGCTGGCATGCTACACAGCCTTTAGACTTTCTAAACAAATCATTCAAACTGTTTGCAAAAAAAAAGATAACATTTGAAAAGATAGGTTTCAACAGTTGAGTTAAACTCAGGAATTTCACTGCAACAGCCTCAGTAAAGACTTTGTATCAATCTCAGCTTTCTGCTACTCTCATGGACAAACATCAGCTCTTTTGTGAAGTTGATAAACTTTCTAATATATACTGGGACACAATTA
The DNA here is from genome assembly GCA_035583235.1 of Hafferia zeledoni. NCBI lineage: Eukaryota > Metazoa > Chordata > Aves > Passeriformes > Thamnophilidae > Hafferia > Hafferia zeledoni. The sequence continues at coordinate 78,474,563 of JAWWEV010000083.1, read as the reverse complement.
GATTTCTTCCAAAATGGTCCCCAAATTAAAATTCATTTTATTAATACATTTATATAAAAATTGTGAGTATGGAGATAAAGAGTTGATCCTATACAGTAAAAAAATTTATTGCATCCACGTACTTCAGAGGAAACATGATTTTGAGAACAGATGCATGAACAAATATACTAAATAACAAAGATTTGCATGCCTTATCCTTAAGAATATACATTCTAGGAAAAAAATCAAAAGGACACTAACTAAACTGCAGTTTGGGGATCATTAACTTGATTTAGATTTGTTACTTTCCCGACAAATGTTAAGCAAATGTGCTATAGTTAGATGCAAACTGTCAAATTCCTAAACAAATCATCGGAAATATTTATGAAGCCAACTAAAATAAAAGCCCCAACCTTCTTTGGAAACAGTGTGCCCTTTTAAAAACAGGTTTAACAGCAAACTGTACTTCAACTGCACAGTTCAGGCTGTAGCATTCCCCAGGTATCTGTAAGAACTGCAGATAGCAGAGTGCCACCTGCCTTTCACGGGTCACAGCTGCAATGCTGCAGCCTAGAGATTAAATCCAGCCTACCGCCAACAGTTGGCACACACATCTCAAAACGGTCAGTTTGAAAAGTATTTATAGTGTTTGACAAAAAAACCAAAACAAAAAACAAAAAAGCACCAACCAAACAACAAAAAAATCCCACCTCATTCTTTTGAATCAGCTACAGCTTTACAAAATGCATTAGTAAAGAACAATGTATAGTCTGTAACTTAAAATTGTTTTCAAATAGGAAGGTATACACATGCCAAAGAGGACAAAGGGATGATAAGGATGATCATGAAGAGAAACAGACTGATTAAGAATAATTTGGAGAACTCAATACTGACAAGAATGCCCATTAAACATCTCCATAAAATGATGTTACAGAAAAGAAGTTCCTCAGTGCTGCTTCCTATAATTACGGCAGCAGCAATACCAATTCATCTCAGAAGCCATAGTAACTTCAGAACATATATTACCAAACATCAAGAGCATATGAAAACCTTATAAACCAGATGTTAAATCTAAAGCTAAATTGTGTATCACTGCTATTCAGGAGCCCATCATCACAACATATTAAGCAATTACTAGATATTGCTTTACATTAAATTGCACAGTATTGGATTACACACACCCTCCTGCCCTCTATCAACTGATAGTACTGGTAGTACACACCTACTATCAACTGATAGTACTATCAGCTATCCACTTACGTGTTCTACAGCACAGAAATAAGACCCAGCCAAGACTGGTGATAAAGTGGTTGCAGACCAGAGGGCAGAAACGGGTCTGCCTGCTCCTTCTCACCCCAGGAGTTCAGCTGCTCCCTTGGCTGAATTCCTGCACACAACTTCTAACACAAAAGCCATAATTTGCAGGGGATTTACATTTTATTTCTGCAATTCACAGCTTGTAGTGTACCATTTACTCACTGGAAAGCAATGAACTCCATTCATTTAAAATCTTTCATCTGTGCAAGACTACATCAACAGAAGTCAGAATCCACGTGGTTTCCCTAAGTAGGTAGGAGAAAATAAAGGAAAAAAAAAAACAAACCACCACACAACTCCTTCTTCTGGAAACAGCAGCAACACACAGTTACCAACCTCTGCATCTCTGCCCAACAGGAAATGAGTACAACAAACCTGCTACAACTATGTTTATGGATCATTACAAAGTGCACAGACACTCCTACTACCTGTAAGTATTGTGAGAAAACAGCACTGGTTAAAGATTAAAAGGAATGAGACACTACAGATATTAACGCCTTCAGCTTTGTCAACCAAACCAAAACAGTTGCAACATCCCAGGGAATAAGCAATACAACTTAAAAGCAAGTGTTTATATTACTTAGTAAAAAACAGCCTCTCAAACAGAGAAGTAAACTGCCACACTCCAGAGCAAACCCCTAGTTCTCAGCAGGACTCCTCACAGCTGTTCAGCATTAAAATGAGAGAATGAGATGAATTGATTAGTAAACATAATAAAGTTGGATTACCAGTACCTGACAGAGAGGAAGGTGAGAACACAGCACAAAATGCAGGAGTCTACCAAAGTCTTTCACTAGACTAAGCAAAGTACCTAAGGCCATACCTTTGAAGGCAGTAATACACTTATGATTGAGCATGTGTTACATATATGACATCACCGAGTTAAACAATCTTTAGTAACTCAAACTTTACTAAACTAAGTCAGTCTTATATAACAACCAGTAGATGCTCAAACTGCAAAACCTATGATTTGAGCTCAATTTCCATTATGAAAAAATATCTGTTCTACAGCACTCTAACTGTGCTAGCATCAGACCAGCCTTTTATACCAAAATTCAAACCCAGAGTGTTTAGTCAGATTTCAGAAAACATGATCTTCCGATGCACTACGTTAGTGCTGCCAGAGCATGCTATCACTATAACTTTAACACCACATTTTAGTTTCAGGATGTTTTTCTCAGCTGTAATCTTGCAAATTCAAATCATCTTCACAAGGATTCGTGTGCCTGCATGTACAGACCTATGCTGCCAATAGTCCGATTTGCTGAAGGAACAGATGCACTGACAACTCCCCCCACGCCTGCTGCCCCCCCGGAATAATCCCGGGCAGATTACTGTTGTGTCAATCTACAATGCACACTCAGCATCTGGAATGATACAACAAACCCCAATAGTTTTCATTTATCTGGTAAGCAATCCTCACAGATGGATTTACACAACTGACCAAGGTGTTTCCATCTGCATCGTTGCAGAATGATAACTCAAACTCCCCAATTCAGAAAGTGCCAAAATACAGTCACATCACCAAATGAACATAGTCCGGTTAAATAACAGGTAAGATAAAAGTACCTCAGGGCTTCAAATTGTACCACACGAATATCCCACTGAATATCCCACGTTTCTCAGACAACTGCCGGTGCCTTTCACGCCACTTCTCTCCAGAAGACGAGGCTAAACAAACTTCACTTGCCAAAGTGTGACAAAAGCCCTCCAAAACGTTTCGGAGCCAGCGGCTGCCTCCCCGCAGCCGGGGCTCAGCGACCGCAACGCACCTCACGCTCCCGGGCGAGAACGCGCTCCCGCGGGTGCGACCCCGAGAGCGGGAGCGGCGCGGGGGTCCCACTGCGCGGAGCGCCGGCGGGGACGGTCCGCGCCTCAGCCCCGCTGGAGATGCGGCTGCCTGCCCGTCAGTGTTTTATTTCTCCCTAGCAAACAGCACTGTCTTCGGGGAGAACGGCCGCCCGTTTTGAAAGGCTCGGCGGACTTTCGGGGTGGGGCTGAGCAATGCCCGGTTGGGGCTCCGGGCTCCGGCCCCGCTCCCCGACACCGGTCCCCGGCGGCAGCACCGCTGCGCCTCGCCGCCAGCTCCCCCTGCCGGCACCCACCCGCTGCGCCTCCCGGACCGCGACCCCGGCCGGCCCCCGAGCCCCCCGGGGCACCGGCGGAGCCAGGGGCGCAGCCCCGCAGACCCCACGCCAGGCGGCCCCGGGCAGGGAGAGGGCGGCCGGGGACACGCCATGCCCGCGGCGCTCCAAAAGCGCCGCGGCCCCCCAGCCCGAGCCCGGCGCGGGGGGAGAGCGGCCGGGAGGGGTTACCTGGAGGCGCCGTGGGCTGCACGCCGCGATGGTGCCCGCTCCCCGCCTCACGCCGCCATGGCCGCAGCCCCGCCGAGCCGCCCGCGCCCCGCTCGCTCCCACCAAGTTTGCGGCGCGGCAGCTGCGCGCCTCGCCCGCGGCCGGACCCAGCGCCCCGCCGCGGGGGCGGAGCGGCGGCAGCCGGGGCGGCTGCCACGGCCGCCCGGCCCCGGCGATGCGGTGCACGGCGCGGCTCGTCCCGCAGCCAGCGCTGCCCCGGGCTGGGGCGATCTCCCTTCCCTCCCCCGCGCTCCCCCCTCCGGGCCAGTCGAGAAGTTGCAACTGGTTGAGATATTTGTGCTTGGCGTTTGGGTTTGTTTATATTTTTATTCCTTTTTTTTTCCTTTACTCACCGCAGCTCAAAAAAAACAAACAAAAAAAACAACAAAAAACCATGACCTGAGGCTGCTCCTTACCATCAGATCTGAGCAGGGGCGCCCCAGCGCCAGTACAACTAAGCATAACAAATCTGGCGAGCTGCAGCAAGCGACGGCGGGAGGGAAGAAGGAAAAGGAGGGGAGGCGGTGGGAATCGGGGCAGCTCCGCCGGTGCCGGGGCCTCCGGAGCCGCAGGAGGCGCTTCCGAAACCGAGGAGTAGCAGATAGAGAAGCCGAGGGAGAGCCAGGCGCCAGCGGCTGCCCCGGGGCGGAAAAGGCATGGAAGCGCCCCAGGAGCGCTCCGCTGCGCCCACAGTGAGCGTCCGCCGGCTCCCCGCACCCCCTCACACGCCACCCCCTCCGCCGCCGAGCCGACCCCCAGTGTCCCGGCCCCGGGGTCCGGCACGGAATCCCACAGGCATCAAGAGCCACGCACCGGCGGCTCCATCCCCGCAGCACCAGCGGGTGATCGCCCTGGCTCTGCGCGAGTGCGCGGCCAGCGTGGGCTGACACTCCCGTGGCCACGTAAGAGCCTCCGGCGAGTCCCTCTCCGCCCCCTCCAGTCCCCTCCCTCCCCCCACGGCACGATCGACGTGTCAGCCCCGAAAGTTCATTTCCAGGGCCTGGGAGAGCTCCCTATAAAGGTCCCGGGGCGCGCGTGGGACAGTGAGACGTGGCACTGCGGGGCTGTAGCCGGGGCGCGCAGGCATCTCCCCCAGGTACGTGCGTTTGCATATCCGCGCTCACCGGGTGTTCGAAGTATGTCTTTGTGTTTAGCCAGCCCACCTGTATCAAACCAGGTTATTTTCGTTCATGTATGTGTTGTACTTAATTCCATCAAAGTTGTTTTGGTTTTTTTTCTTTTATGGCAGCATTTACACATTTCTACTATAAACTGCAGCAGAAACTGACTTGTGTTTTTCGGAGCAAGACCTTCATTTACAAGACTAAAAAACAATAAGAGTTTATTAGAACAAACAAAGCCATGGAATTGATTCATGCTAGAGTAATCCTATGAAAATATATCTAATTAATGCAACTGGAATCAAAACTTATCAGCAAGCCAAATGCTCCAAATCCAAATTGCCTTAAACATCCAACTCAAGAAAGAATGTAAGCAACTTGTTTGAGTAGAAACATTAATGAAAGTTTGAAATTATCCCTACAAATGAAGTACTGGCATTTGGAACATTCTTTCTGATTGCTTGTTGGTAGGTATTTAAAACAAACAAAAAAAAAGGCAATGACTGATTAAAGTCATATAACCCCGACAGTCAAGGATGTTTCCTTATTTGTAACAATAGAGTTTGAAAAGCCACTACTGTTATGCATATTTATGTAGGATCACTTTCTCATGTGATTTCCTTCTGTTCCAGAAAATACTTGCATAGAAAATAAAAGACTTCATTTTGCACCTAAAATTGCCATCAAAGTAAGTGCAGATATACAGTGATTCACATATCTACTCCATTAACTTGCTTGGAGTGGTTTTAAGACATATCTGTTCACATCAGCAAGTCCCACACTTTTTATGTATCTCCATCTATTAAAATAAGTTTAGAGTTCCTTTTTAAAAAGTAGGTATATTTGTTTTTCCAGCTGCTGGGGAAAAAAGATAAAACCTCCATACTTTATCTATGAAAAGTAAGCACAAAGAACTGCCAGTAAAAAAACCATCAAAACTCTAGCACCTGGAGTGATGTGTGTTTTAGCCTCTTACAGTTTCTTTGTGGTTTGGCTGTGAAACAATGCCCATATAAGTAAAAAATCCCAAACAAAGAAATAAACCCCCAAAACTCACAACATTTATAGCTTGATATCACAATGCTTTAATGATATACAGTATTTCCTAAAAAAAAAATCCGCTGGAATCATATTGACTCTGTATCATTCCCAGAATTTTTAAGTCATGTGCTTTATAGCTAACTACCAGTTTCATGGAAGAACAGTAATGTTGTCAATGCTTGATTTCATTTAATTTTATTTGAGGAGCTCAAGGGCAGAGATGTATGAAACTGCCTGTGAGATTAACCATGTTGAAATAAAGCTACAAAATGTAGCGGGTTTTAATGTTACATGTAACTCTGTGCTATGTGCAGAGTTAAATCAGATACGTGAGCGAGTGAGACCAGAAATAGGTGATGAAATCCCCAGACATACTCTTGCAAGTAGATGCTGAGGGTCTTGTGTGTCTTTGCAAGTTGAACATTGGTGTCTCAATCCCAGGCTGAGCCTCACTATATCTAAAATAAATAAAGATATCTATCATAATCTAGGAATGTTATGATGAGGGTAGGGGAGAAAGCAGGAGGAGAAGCTCTGCTATCTGATTTAAGTAAGAAAGAAAACGCTCAGTGGACCAGGTCCCATTGCAGCCAGTTTTCCTTCCAGTATGGAGCTTGTCCTCCTCCTCTGCCCTGTGTTTTCCTGGCATGATATTTCTTCTCACTGTGACTAATTCTTGATCTCTCCTTCCAATAAAATAGAACCAAGCATGCTAAGGGATGGGCAGTATTTGAAAGCAGTAAGGTACTGCAGTGGGAAGAGGAAAGGCTGCTCAGCACCTTCAGGCTTTTGTCCAGTTTGGTGGGAAGCCAAGTTTTCAGCTCCTCCCTGTGGTGCAGGATATAAGGAGTGTGAGAAAGCAGGGAAGGGGGTGGATTCCCATCTGTTTAGGTGGGAAAGCCATGGTGTGAGGGAAGGCCTGTCTTCACATTGCCCATCAGAAGCACCTTGGATAGTAAGTGTGTATTTCTAAATGATGAAAAACAAAGTCAGATATAGGACACTGAAAGTTACAGTTGGGTTAAAAGGAGAGAAAAAAAAATGAAAAGGAGAAAGGAGCTAGCTTCAGTTGAACTGAACCTTGAGCTATGCTTGCATCACAAGGAAAGGACTTTGCTTGCTTCACAATCACAGAGTTCAAAGGCTTTATTCCCATTATATGTTGTTTTTTTCCAGACCATTGAAAACATTACTTATTTTTGTTTAATTCATGAGAAACAGGCAGAGAAAAACTTTGAAGTCTCATAGTTAATTGCCTGTCTTTGTTTTTTTTTAACCACATCATTTATTACTTAGGAGAAAGCCTATTGGTGACCAGAGCCTTTCCACAGCAGACCAGGCAAGAGCATGATGCATATGAACAAACTCCCTTTCCTGAAACAATGCTAAAGAACTGAGAGTTTGTGCAGTCTGGTGTCTTGCATTTACCTTATATGGTCTTGCTGAGAGACTTAATCTTCAGGTCTGCATTGCTGTTTCTTCCTTCTTTCCCAATGAGATTCAGGAAAGTATTTGCACTGCTGCGCCTGAGCTGAGCAAGTCCTCATCATTCCCTCCTTGCATTGAGCAACATCAGCTTCCAAGGCTGGATCATCACAAGTCTGACATATTTAAATAATAGAAACTTCCAGTGTTTTTTATATGTGAAAATAGGAATGATATCTTCATCCCAGGAAAGCAGATAATCCAGAGGATTTAGATTGCCATCCTCATCCTCAGATGGGTCTGATAGGAAAGTATACTGTTAAAAAGCAGGCTATGCAAGGCTGTAGCTGTGTATGCCCTGAAGCAGACACAGGACAAGGTCAGACTGAGCATAATTTTAATTGTCTTAGCAAAATACACCATTGCAACACCTTCTTTAAATAATGGGGAAATAAATGTCAAGAGTTACAAACTCTGCTGTTTTCCATCAAGTTATTGTCTCATGTAATGTGCTGTATTTAAAGGTTGAACTGACTAGTCTCCATAATATCTATGAAAAGCTAGATGAGATTCTAAATTACTTGGCTTTTGAGAACTAGGTGTTCTTCTGATGAGTTTATATTTACCATTTCTGATCAAAAGAGAGAATAAAGTAATATTTCTCATGGCATTTCTGTTATTAAGGCTCTTTATAAACAAAATGGTATATTGATATGAATGCATAAGATGATATTTTCAACATAGCTATATAATATAAATAAATGTGCGCTTGCATTTATAAATCTGTGAGCTGGTTTTTAGTAATTGCCTCTTTCTTTCCATTAATGTCTCTGACAAATAAGGCACTTAAAGAAGTTGTTATATGAGTTCTAAATAAGGGCCATCTAACTTCAAGTCCCTAAAAGTAGTCAGATATTTGGTGAAAATGATGAATTCTCGGGTACTGATTCATGTGATCTGAAAAAGCCATCCATTTCCTGATTCACCTTCATATCTCTTTCAGGAAAAAAAGATAATATTTTACAATGAATACCATAAGTCAAACAATTTTTATGTGTGTTTTTATGTCTTTCAGACAATTCCCTAAACTGATACTTTCAAAATGAAGAGGAAGATAGGAGTGAGAATGAAGAATACCTTGGAGAAATCCAGTTGTAAAGTTTGAGGAGTAGAAAAAATAGGAAATATTAATAACTCTGGTCTCTTAAGCAGGCCAGAATTTAGACTGAAGTTATGAAAAATTACAAACCTAAGACATAAGCACTATTAAACTTGAATCTATATTCACAGATTTTTAAATTAGTACTTAATAAAAAATACTTTTCCCCCCCTCTACTTTGGATGGTAATACATTTTTCTGCCTTACACAACTTCCTCATATTGACTAATGTAAGTTTTCGTTTTTTGGATACTAGCCCCAAGACATGCCTTAGTTGTTTCTCTCTGTCTGCCTGTCCATAGTCATCAATACTGAATTCCTGTGTTACTACATCACCCAGCAGTACAAGCACAATTTAGATAGAGAGTACATATATATATATATATGTATGTATGTATACATGTATATATATATATGTGTGTGTATATATGTATGTGTGTGTTTGTTTGTGTGTATATATATATATATATATATGACCTTATCACTGCCACGTGTTCTAAAGCAAAGGATATAGAGCTCATCCAGACTTCAGGGTTTTTGTTCTGGCCTTTTTGAGGATGGATCTGTAGAGAGGATACTTGGTGTAACTCCTGCTTTCACAGAATTAGGCCATCACCATTTTTACACGAATATTAACCAGCTGTGAAGTTCTCATAACTTGGACAACATTTCTGTGACACTGATCTAGCATTAGGAGCCCTAAAAAAAGTTTACCAAGTGGCAGTGGAGTTGTCTGTGCACAAGAATTTAACAGTAAATTCTTCAAGTAGGCAAATATCTAAGTCACTTTTTAAAAGTGATTTATCTCAATTTGAGCAAACGTTGTTTTGCTGAAAGTATATCTTAAATCCACAAAAAAAATGCACATAAATTAAATTGAAATTAACAAAAAAGACTAATCAGAAATGAGTTTACCTATAAAGAGTTTGACTGTTTTTAATGAGAGTTAATTTGCCCCTTCAGTTGAGTGGAGGCAGCATGTTTATGTGACCAGGATCTCGCTTATCCTCTGCCCTTTCACTCTCTAAGACTCATAGTGAACACAGTAAGCTAGATGTACTTGTCAAGAGGGTTTATGTAGGAAGTAAGAGAGTCAGGAGCTTAGAAAGATGTAATAGCCCCATTTTTCTAGCCATACACTTCCTATCAGATAATTTGATAGCAGCAATAGAAGGTACAAGTTCCATTCAAGTGATATTTTCCTCAGTTGCTCGTACACTGTATTCAGTTGCCTGTTAGGAAAAAACTAGGTTGCGTTGTTTACAGCCAGTCTTTGTAGTCTGAAATAGTTAAAAAACAAAATTCCTAACAACTTGGAAGTGGCTATAGAAGCAGTACTAGGCAAGCACAAAAGAGAAAATAAATTATAACTAGTATATGTTTATTACTGAGAAATTAAACCAAATAACACCCCCACACCCCCACCCCCAATACCCTACTGAATTTCTTTAATTTGCTGATTTTACTTGGACACTAAAGCACCCACCTCACAGTCTGGGTCTTCTGGGTCTGGTCTTGTGTCCCCTTGATGGTTTAACTCCTGTCAGACTAGAGCAGCAAGGGTATAAGGATGTACTTATGTCTTTCTAGACTTGAAAGGAAGCTCAGCCCACAGTTTTTGTGCATCTTGATTAGCACTTGTGAATTTAGCAGCTCTGTTCGGCTTGTCTATGTTTCAGATCAAACATGTAAGTGTGAAAAATATGAGGGAGATTTCTCCCTACCAAGTGGCATTTACAAAAGCATGTGCTGTTGGCTGTGAATTAGGGGCAGCGGATATTGATCTCACATTATGCTTTTGTTAATACCCCTGTTTGTGTCTGATCACTGCCACAAATCCCTCTCATATGATACATGTGTCATTTTTGTGTTTTAAAAGTTGCTTATGTACCAAAAATCTTTGAAAAATCTGTGTTAAGCTGAACTCTCTGCCATCAAACCTTTAGCCTTCATGCGGTGACTTGTCCCAAAGCGATGCCCAAACCAGAAGGATCCCACAAGTTCCCAACCAGCTGTGAGCTTTGCTAGCAAAGTATAGTATATCTGTTTATTGCAGGCAGTCCATTTAAAAGTGCACAGATATTTTCTACTATAAGTGGTTGGGGTTTTTTCCATTCAAGTATGCACAAATTAGCCTGCACTGGCACATTGTCAGTTCAGAGTATAATCAAGATTATATTCCTTAATAAGCAAAAGTTGGAAGAAATAGCATTATGGGAAAATAGAATTAAGATCACTTGACTTCCTGATTTTGCTTGTGTTGGGTTTGCATGGCAAACTTCGGGTAGCAGAGGGGCTATAAGGGTGGCTATGAAGGTCCACAGTGGAGCAGAGGTCCACCTGCAGCCCCTGGAGGACCCTGAGCAGGGGGATGCCTGAAGGAGGCTGTGACCCCATGGGAAGCCCATGCTGGAGCAGGCCCCTGAAGGACCTGTAGCCCCCCAGAGAGAGAGGCACACACTGGAACAGGTTTGCTGCTATGATTTGTTACCTGTGGAGGATCTACACTGGTGCAGCCTATTCCTGAAGGACTGTGCCCATGGAAGGGACCAACACTAGAGCAGTTAGTGAAGAACTGCAGCCTGTGGGAAGGACTTGTTTCAGAAGTTCATGGAGGACCATCTCCAATGGGAGGGACCTCATGCTGGAGCAAAGGAAGAACTCCTCTCCCTGAGGAGCAAGTGGCAGGAAAAACATGTCATGAACTGATTGTAACCCCTGCTCTCCCTCTCCCTGCACTGTGGGAGGGAGGTTTAAAATTGGGGATAAAGTTAAGCACAGGATGGAGGGAGGGGTAAGTGGAAGGTGTTTTTAGAATTTGTTTTATTTCTCATTACACTGCTCTGATTGATTGGTAATAAGTTCAGTCAATTTCTCAAAGACGAGTCCGTTTGCTTGTGACTACTGGCTGAGTGGTCTATCCCTGGCCTTAACTCACAAGCCTTTCACTGTATTTTCTCTCCCCTGCCTGTCTGAGGAGGGGAATGAGAGAGTGGCTTTGGTGGGCACCTGGCGTTCAGCCAGGCTCAAACCACCATATGAGTACTACCTAACATTTGAGTGCTTGACTTATTGCCCTTATTAAATTTGTAGCTGTCTTATTCATTCCCATAGCCTGAAACCATTGTAGTTATTGAAATCATTGAAATCAGAAATACTGTGTTCAAATTGTTTTTTATTTTTTCTTTATATTTTACATACAAAAACTGCTTTATTAAACATATTGCATGTTAATTATTTGGCTGGACACATGAAAATATGTTAGAGATTTAGCTGCAGAAGAGAAGACCTAGCCTGAGTCAGGTCCAAGAAGCCAGAATTTGATTTTCAAAACGTTAAGTTTCATAAAATAAGCCTCATTGCAAAGCACTCAAGCAGGAGAAGGGATGTCCAGACATGCTATCAAAGAGCAAAAGCCTTTTTTTTGTTGTTGTTGTTTTGCTCTTAACCCCAGATCCAATTACATTACTAAGGGGTTTTACTACTTATTCAAACTTGGGCATTCATTAAAGACACAAGATTAAAGAAAGGAAACTGAAACCAATGTTAACCTTGCAAGTCTGCCATAACGCTTTAAATGTTACCAGCAGATACCCAAAGGAGACCAAGGCTGTAATGTCTACATGCCTTGAAGTGCCTCTTGTCTCTAACGGGCATTCTCAGTTCAGAACAGAAGTTGACGACTTGCAGGAGGGTTGGTGTGCGCACTGATGCTGCTGTATAAACAAAATAAGACTGTTCACTGTTTGTTCTTTCATCAGCCATATGTTTACAAAAACTTTAAAGGCTACAATTTTAAAACTAATTGTAGCATGACAAAACTGTTAATGAAATAATTTGCATGAAAATACCAGATTTCATTTGGGTTTGTCAGCTGGGAATAGAGATTCTAATTAAAAAGACAGGACTGAGTAAAGGAAGAAATATATGGGAGCTACATGGCAAAAGCTATCTTCTTTATTCTAATAATCCCTTCCTTCTACTACCCAAATGAAAGCATTGATAATAAAAGTCAGTCAACAAGTGGGAAAAATACTTGAATTACCTCAAGAAAAAAAGGAGAAAAAAATAATATTCATCGAACTGCAGCCCAAAGCCTCCATGCCTGCCAGCATTCTTTTCACTAAAATGGGTTTATATATTATGCCCCAAAAGACACAGCAAGTTGGACTGGGAGATAAGAACTGATTCTAAAGTTGAGGACTTTTCTGAAGGAATGTCTCCCCAAAGCTATTAATTTTGAGTACTTGGTAAAAGTGGGTAACTAGCACAAAGGAAGAGTCATCATTCCAAAGTATGGGAGAAAGCAAGCAGTCACTTAGCATTGTAGACAATTGGCAGTTTCTAGTTATAGCATGATAAATCATGTATATAAAAAAAAAAGTCTGACACATTCATTATCATCAGGTTCTAGGAGAGTTTTACATAGTGATTGCTCCATGAGACGGAAGCAAATGCAATGTCATAGCAGCTGCTTGTGGAAGCAAGTAGTTCTGTGGAAAGACTAGCAAAGATGGTTTTCCCAAGTCTGTCTCCTATATTTGAATGATGACACCCACAGGTTATCCTGCTTTCGATTCTCTGGGAAAGATGTTCCTCCATCCCTCATGACCTTCCTGCTTTCACCATGCCCTCTGGCTTCCTTGAAGGACCTAAGCACAGATTGGCTCCAACAGACATATTGGATGATCAATTTTGTTGTGTCTTGGTTTGAGGGGAAAGGACCAAGATGTTTACTCACAAGAGGGGGAGGGGACCTCCTCCTCAAATAATCACGCCACTCTTTATCAAATTTAAGAA
>JAWWEV010000083.1:78439006-78461267 GCA_035583235.1 Hafferia zeledoni | reverse complement strand
CTTTGTTAACGGTTGGCTAGGGTCGTTAAGAGTGGCAGGGGAGAGAATTTACATAATAATTCCAAACTACAACATGTTGCTTTTTTACTACTTCAGTAAAGGAACTGAAGTTTGGTTTAGAAGTATTGGTTTTCTAAACTATTCACATTGTTGTTTTTTTTTTATTTTTAGGGAGGAAACTGGAGAGATATTCTATTATTTGAAGGAAAAGTGTATGAACTGGAAAAGTCCTTTATGGTCATAAAGGCTTTCATTCTGCTAATATGATAAAAAGCAATGTGAATGGATAAAATATTGCTGTTTTATAATTTTATTTTGCAATATTTGAGGAAATTAATTTCCAAACACTGCTACTCAGCATTTATCAGTTGATGTTCCCACGGTCAGCAGACATGGAACTGCCATCAGGAATGCATAGACATTCTTTACAGCAGATTGTCAGGCAGAGCCTCCCACTTGGATGACTTGATGGGATTGTTCTTCCTCACTAGATGCAGTAAGAACATCTGTAAGCATTTTGAACTTTTGGTCAACAGCAAATCACAGAATATTCTGAGTTGGAAGGGACCCACAGTGATCTTTGAGTCCAGCTCTTAAATGAATGGCCAATACAGGAGATTGACCCCATGATCTTGGTATTATTAGCACCAAATTTTAACCAAGTTAATCTCCTTGGCAAGGATTTTTTTCTTTATTGGGAGCAAGAATGGGTTATATCATTTCTAGTTTGATACAAAGAAGAGCTTTTTGAAGAAATGAAGTGCCTACAATTTTCTGGCACACCAGTGGCTTTTGCAATTAGAGGAAAACTAATAGATAATATACATAAATAAAGCTCAAAGATTCTGCTGTATTTAGGGACATCTTGCAATACACTGCAAGTCTGAAAAGTGACACAGCATGAAAAAGTGCCCTTTAAACCTGACTCAATTACATTTTACTTTGAATTCCCTATGAAAAAATACACAAAACAAAATTCAAATGAATACTCTGTATATTAAATACAACTGAAAAATCAGCAGGGAGAGACTTTGAGAATGTCAAAATATTCTGGATTTGTTAGCTGAGATCATGAAAGAAAACTAGAATTGAGTCTTCTCATTTAAAATGATAGCTTTCCTTTCATTTCTCAAATTCAGATCACTCATCCAAAACTACAGATAACTAATATATATCCTAAATTTGCTAACTATTCAACATCAGGAGTACTGGGGTTTTAAGCTATTTAAGAGCACAGCAACAGTGGTTACTGCTGGTACTGTGTTGTCATCTATAGATACTATACCTGAGGAAACTGCAGAAGAGTTTGTATCTCTCTGTGTATATACTCAGTAGTTAGCACAACAGGACTCTGGTTTCACTTTGATCTACCAATGGCCATTACTGGTATATCTAAAAATAAAATTAAAAAAAAAATCAATGGCAGTCTTTCTGTTTGATAGACAGTTACACATTGTGATTTTCTGGGGAGGCTGTTACAGATAAACTCTACAAATCTGATGGAAAAGTAAATCATAGATGTACAGGACCTGCCAGGACTTAGGAATGGAATCTCTAACTATATCTGATTTAAATATCCTTAAGGCTACGTTTGGTTTCTCAGAAATTAATTACCTGGCAAGCATACATCTTTTCTTGGTATTTCTTTTCTTCTTTTTCTTACAACTCCCTTCCTTGTAACTGAAAGTGCTGAAGAACAAGTCCTACTGATTAGTTTTGTTTGTTTTTTTTTTCTAGTAAGATTATAACTGAAAACACATTTGACTAAACGCTGTGGAAAATGTAATTTGTTATGTCACAGCAATCACTCGGCATGTGTACAGCTGGGTTTGATGATACCAGCTCCTGCCTGTTATAAAACCAATAGCAATGAGCTCAAGGAAGAAAGAGTAAATGAAGAAAGACTGATAGCTTTGTGGCTCAGACTTGTTGGGGTCATCCGGAGCAAAAAGACAATGTTTTACTTTCCAATGAAATGCTATTCCAATGCCAAACCAGGGAAGTAGAGGCCAAATTCATGTCTCATGGCTCGTTGCAAATACATTCCCTGTCTTTTGCCAAAGTCCTTTTGATTATTTTAGAACAGAGAAGCGCGAAAATGCTGTGCTATATATGTATCACCTACAGCATTTTCTAAAATTAATAATAAAAGCATAACAAGAATTAAATACTGAATTTTCAGTGGAGTTGTCATAGGCCAACTTCAATTCCACCCACTTAAAGAAAAGCAATACACCATTTCTGAAAAATGCCCCAATTGTTTATGTCAGTTGAATTCAGAGACCTGATTAGAACAGCTTCATCTTGGAAGAAAACAAGAGCCTTGCACCAGTGTCTGGATCAAAAATGAAAAACTTTTACCCCCTCCAAATGTTTATTATTGCTAGCTTAACATTGGAAGCGCAGTCGAAGCACAACAGATCCAGCACAAACAAGGCTGACTCCACCAGCCTGTCAGCCCCCAATGCTGGATCAGGAGGTCAGACAGTGCTGTTGCTCTGGAGCCACTTTTTAAGCTGATCTCTAAAGAATTGGTGAACAGACTGCAAATTCTTCTGCAAACAGCAATAACAGAGTACAACATAAACAGGATTCCTAACTCCCTACAAATCTCACCCTACGGCATCTCCTGATCATGTCTGATAGCTGAGAGATCACAGACTCTAGGCTAACCTCAGCTCAGCACCACAGTAGACAGCCAAGAACAAAGAAGGAAAGAGGGAAACACTTCACAAAATACCTTCACTAGTGTAAGTACTTACTTCTTTTAGCCCTACTTTGTGCTTAGGGCTGGAGGATTGCCTGGTACAAAGGAAAAAATAAAGAGAAACAGAGATTAAAAACAAGCAGAGGAGGAAAAGCAGTAAGGTCAAAAAAAAGTCAAGGGTAAGAAAAAGGGAAAAGGCAAAATTATGTTACCCTGCATTGTGTCTACCAAATAAAATGTTTTCTCAGTACTGTGCCTGAAATCTACCCATCTTTTCCCAAACAATATTCATAGTCCCTCCACTCAGAGCACACAAGTTCTTTAGTGTAAGAGCTGGAATTGGGGCAATGGTCCATCTAGCATAAGTGTCTGATGGTTTCTTAGATTAAATGCTTTAGAAAGAATTAGGCAAGGCAAACATACAGCTGGCCATCCGTGACTTATGACTCAGAGACATCCAGTAATGCAGGATCTCAGTACATTCATACAGTCCTTCAAAATTTATTCTGTCACTGATGATGTATCCACAGCATCTTAGGCTGAGGAATGTCACAGCTGGTGTACGCTTTGAAAAGGTGTACTTATTTTTGGTTTGAACCTCTTCCTCCTAGTTTCCATTGTGACTGTATCATAAGACAGAGTGACTAGTCATTCCTCATTTGCCTTCTCCAGACCTCTGAATCTCAATTTTCTATCTTCTCAGACTCTTTTGTTTGGAATAGCCTTACTTAATTTACATAATTTACATGGAGAAGTGATTTCATAGGGCTGATGATTGGCCAGCACTTTTTTTATCCTTACCACTTGTACTGTATTCTGTTCAAAACAGGAGGAATCAGAACTGCAAACAACATTCTAGGCTTAGGCAAGCTATGGATTTACATAGCATTAAACCTCAGATAGAAGCAATAGGACGTTATGTTGGTTGCTCTCTATCCTTTTCTACTAATTCCTAAAATTAAGTACTAATTTGGACCACCACTGAGAGCTGAGCTGATGTTTTCACGAAAGTGGCTGTTGCAACTACAATATCCTGTTCCTGAATGACAACAGCAAGTTCAGCATCTGTCTCCTTCTCTGTGTTTCATTAGAGTCACATACATGGAATTTCACCTCCTCTCTTATCATCCATTTAATCCACGCTCTGAGATCTTTCTGCAGAATTTGTAGTTGCTCTTCATCTTTGCTACCCAAAATAACTCAGTATTATCAGCATGTGCTCAAGTATCTCTTGCAGTACATGAGGAATAACAGATGAATTTTCATCAGATTATATTAAACAGAAATGCTAAAATTAATATTACAAACTCTTGAGCAAAATGAAACAAAATACTGTGTATACAAATGTAGACAGCATTCCACTGATCTTTGGCAAAAAAACTATAAAAATTGTCATGATTGTTTCTTTGATGAACAGCGTCAGTGTAAGGCATTATTACTAATTCAGTTTAAATTGGTCATTTTGAGCCATAAGTTTAAGATCTGATGACAAATACTGAAAAGAACTTTTTGAGTTCGATGTTTTGGCCAAAAAATACAAGCCAGAAGTACAACTGGCATTCAAGTGTTTTAAACAATGGTCAGCCAGCAAGTCCAGTTATTTCTAGAGCTCTGCTGCAGTTACTGAGGAGTGGCAAGTACAATGATAGAACTGTACCAGTGAAAACCATTAAATGTTAATGCACAGTGCCAGACAAGCTCACAGTTTGCATCTGTGCAACTCATTTCAGCTTCTGGTTACAGCTATAACTGGCTGCAAGCTAAAACAAATAAGGAACACGTAAGGTAATGCTTTTGGTCAAGATGTGTTAAACATTAAAATTTCAGACATCCATATCTCATAGATAATAGGTTGGACAGCATTTCCACATTTTTTTCTTCATTTTTGCCAAGCAAATAATATTACTAAGTTAATTTATATAAAAAAATAAAATTCCAAAGTCCCCTCTGTACTATCTGAGATAAATAAGGAAAACTAACTGAAGGGGTCATGACCAGAAAAAGGTAGATGAAGAAATAACTAGTTTTGTGGAAAAGCTTAATTAAATTCTTCATGTAATAAGTCTCTGTGGCTTTTGAATACACTAAAAAAAAAATGGGAGAAATATTTACAAACATAAAGAGAAACATAAAATGTTGTAAAAATGAGAAGAAAACAGAATATTGTTGAAAAGAAACCAAAAAAAATGGGAAAAACAAAAAAATGCACCTGATTATATTCTGATAATTCCTATTTTTAGGGATTCAATTACTGCTGAATATGAATCTGTGACTGGGTCTTTGCTTCCAGTAGATACAGTGGCTTCATAGCTTTCTGCATCTCTTTCCCTCTTATTCATAGATTTAAGGAAAAAGTCTGAACTTGAGAGTCAGACTATGTTTAACACGTAGCCACAGGACAGGTCTGGGCTTTTAAGACAAATAATTTCCTTGTATCAGGCCTCTATGGAAGAGCTCTGACTGCCTAAAGTTATTCATCATATTGGAAAGACTCCAGCAATTTATACATCAGTTGTAATTTAAAAGGCTTTTAACATCATTGGTTTAGGCTACAGGTTTTTCTGCACAAATATGAGTACCACAGAAAACACCTACACGTGTCCAGGTTCGTCTTCTTCAGTGTTTAAAGAATTTCTATATAATATCTTAAAAATATGGCACTAAAAATTTTTATCTTATCATCAAGCATCCTATCAAGTTTAAAACAATAATGCATTGAATAAATGGAGCAATTCTGTTTCAGAGGAAGGCATCAGACTTTCATATGAAAAGATCATGCTTACAGGCAAGAGTCAGTATACCACATGAACCTAACTAGTACCTAAATAATCTAGTAAAAATGCAACTAATAGTTATAATAATGATGACAATAATAATGATAATAATAATATTAACATTAACAACAGCACAAAATATACACAAAATATAATTAATAGTGATACTCATAAAATATTGCTAGTTAAGAAAATTTACCAAAATCTATCTCATTTCTCTGATGTCATGTTTGCCCTTCTTTCTTCCCTCCTGTTCCTCTGGTTGATGGCACCAAGCAAGAAAGGGCATCACAGGCAGTTGTCAACATTCCAGATTTTCCATCAGATTTAGAACAGTGCTGGTGATTGGCAACACCATCCCCAGGGGTGCCTGTGAGGCTATTTTCCTAAGTTTTCTTATCACAATGTGCCTGCTTCTCCCTGTTTGCCAGCAAAGTCTGGGACTTGCATAGTGACTCCTTTGGTAACTCTCTTTGGTTAAATCATGGTGCTAATAAAGCCATGGTTGCAAATTCTATCCCTGTGAATTCTGTGAACCCTGAAGGGGCTGTTTGTCTCACAGTAACTATGGAGGGTGCCAGCCCCCAGCCCGTGCACTCCCAAAGTGAAATAAATGTGGAGAAGCAACAGGCACGTGACCATGAGTTAATTAATGCTACAACTGAAAACAGCTCCCACCGAGGCACAGCAAGACATGCCTTGAGCCGCCATATTGCCAGGTCCTCCCCACACCTGTGACCCGTTAGCAATGACAAAAATCATGTTTACTGCCCTACAGCTAATTACTATAGGAGTTCATCAGTATGGCCTAGACTTTAAAATCTTATTGGATGTAAAAAAGTCCTAAATATCAGTGAAACCCACACACATAATGCTGGATGCACATGCATGTTTTAAATAGTGCAGAATATATGCTATGTCTCCTATTTCTAGTCTTTGCATGGATCTTCAATTTCACAGAATTACAGAATATTCTGAGTTGGAAGAGACACACAACAATCATCAATTCCAACTCTTAAGTGAATGGCCTATAGAGGGGATTGAACCCATGATCTTGGCATTATTAGCACCAGCTTTTAACCAACTGGGCTAATTTTGTAAAACTTGTAAGAGACTGCAAGAAATTATTAGAATCATCTTGCCAGACCTCAGCAAAGAAAGCTGTAGCTAGCTTTTATATCTACCTGCTTTTCTGTGTAGATATATATCTGTTTATAAAAATCTAGCTGAGGAGACATCACAGTCTTCATGGATTGCTACCCATATTAGCACAAAGCTTTTCTGTGCTCCTTTACCTTAAACTAATACGTTCTTCTGCCAATTGCAATGGAGAACAGTTAATTTTCTCCATTTTCCAGTTACCTGTAATGCTTATGGAGACAGTAATAAAGTTTTCTCTGTTTTTCTTTTCCTTTTTTTTAATGAAAAAAAAATCCCAATTCTTTCATCATTTCCTCATAGGTCACATTTTCTATACTTCCAATAGTTCTTGTCCCTCTCCTGACTTCCTCCTGTTTCATGTCACCTACAAAATCCAATACCATCTTTACCTGAAGGATCTCAGACACTGCTTCATTCCAGACCTCTCTTATCAGAAACATTACTTCCATTGGGTAGGATCAAGGCATGCCTTCCTGATATGCTCTTGGGTAGTGTCTGGCTGTCATTTCAAGTTCAGTATAGCTAAAACAGGGCTCTCTATCTCTCCTTCAAGCCATCTCTTCCCTGCCTCATCTCCTGATTCTCAAAGGACTCTTCCTGTCCTGCTAGTTTCAAACACCTATAAGCTGGATGCCAGGTTTAATTTAGACTCTTTGCTATGCCCACAGAACCATTACTAAAACCTGGTCTTTTTCATCCACTCATGCTGGTAAAATTCTCATTACGGTCACAGTTATTTTAAAGCTCACTTACTGTAACATCTTGGCCCTGAAAAAAGAATTTTTGTCCCAAGCATATCTATTTATACACTGCTGCCAAGACTGTCTCCAAAACCCTCCAGTTCAATTTGCTCATGCACCTTTTTGCACCTTTGACAGGTGCCCTTACAATAAAAAACCCCCCTCATTTTTAAATACATTGACAGCTATTCTCATTCTATGAACAGTTTTTCATTTATGGTCCAGGAATGAGGTTCAGTTAGTCCACACATTGCCTCATCTGCTTATTTGTTCAAAAAGCCTACATGGATCTCCCCAAAAACATACATAATTTTAGTCTTTTTTCTTCCCTAGTCCCTTCATGCTCACATCTTTGCTCTAGTGCCTAAAAATCCTCTGAAAAAAGACAACAGATAATTATTAATCTGTTATTTTGTGAAAGGCAGACACATTTAATTGACATTGCCCCCTAATGTCCTCGGACATTGGTTTGTCTTTAGTTTTTTGCCTTTAATTATGGATGGACAATATGCTCTGTTCCATAGTGAGAGCCTGATCTAGACTTCAGAGTCCTAAGAACAAAAATGATAACAAAATGAATATTTATATTGTATCATACAGAAATTGATCTGATGCAACACAGCAAATAAATTCCTAAGCCAGGATCTTATGCAAGTGTTGTAGTTTAGGAAGTTTAGAAAAGCACAAACGTCTGCCAACATTGCAACATATTTGTTCTCATTAGAGTTCCAGGGGCAGTAGTCCTGCTAAAACTAGTATGATTATGTATAAATTATATTGGCAGAGTTCACAAAATATTCAGAAGGAAAGAACCAGATGTTTCCTGGACTGCATATCTTCAGTAGGTTTTGCACGATCTCTTTGCAAACAAAAGTGAAGGACTTTTTAGTGGAGTCAGTTTTTCTCTTTTTCCTGAAAGACCACCTGTTTTCTAATACTGTAAAGAGACTAGTACTTAATTTACCCAATTAAGGCTTCAATCACTCAGGCCTGCTAGGCAATTCAGCTGATCTGCCTTTATCCATTTACTGTGTTAAAAATGCCAGACTTTGTTTCTATTGGAGTCTACCTATTTCCTTAATCCTTGAATTTATTAATACTTTAACTCATTTGTAATTTAATTTCTGCCTTCAAAACTTCAGACCCTAAGATTACTTATACAACTTTTATTCCAACTTTTACCTGTGAGTATGATGTGTCTTGTAGAAGAAGTGATTAAATAAGCCTGTGCTACTGAACAGAAGCCTAGCTCTATTTGCATGGGGGTTTTTATCTCAATGCTCCCAGCTGTCCATGCTCTCCACAACCTTTCTTTTGCAGGAGCTGCAGTAGCCTGCATCTAGTGGGCATGTATTGCATGTTCAGGCTTTTGTTCAAATGCATCCTTCCTCTGTATCTTACTTATTATCTCTGCCATGAAATCCAACTTTTCGGTTCCCAGTCTTATATAATTTTCATTACCTATGCCTTTTTATTATTCCTCAGACTGTAATATTGACTTCTATGCACATATAGATCCCTCTACATGTAGCGACAGAAGTTCATATAGTGATGTAATCCTGAAACCTATTTCCCCAAGGTTAGTATTTCCTAGAAGCAGACACATATCCTTTACCAATAAAAATAAATGTATTTTAGATATTCTGCATCTCAAAGAGGAATACTAGTCATTAGGGAAAAAATGACAGTAAAAATAAGCTAGAGTCAGGAAGCGTGGCTTTTCCAGCAAGTATTGTAACTTAAAGGCATACACATTTCCAGAAATTTTACTGTTAGAGCATTAAGAAAATATCTAGTCATAAGGAGGGAGGTAAAAATGTCACTTATTATTTATGTTGGGACTGTTTCTTCTGATGGCTAATTCCTGATTAAATGGTCCCTCACAACCATCTCAGATGCTTAGAAGCTATCAGGATAAACATAGTCAAAATCCTTCCTTCTTTTTCTTATACTCTGGATAGGGGATCAGAGGAAACTCCTTCACGATACCTTATTCCTTATATTTGCAAGGGTTCTGAGATCACAGGCTTTCTGCAGAAACAAAACAAACAAACAAAAAATAAAATCAAAATGAAACAAAGCAAACCACAGCAAACGAAACCAAATAAAAAAACCACTTGATATCTTTTTGATAGTGAATAGATCTTTAACTGGACCCTATCCACTACTGAAATATTGATCGAAGGATATACCCTGAAAGAGAGCATTTGAAACTGGGGAGAGGTTGTCTTCTGAAAGCAAATAAAGGAAAAAAAAAATTATACATAGTTGCCAGCTATTTCTTAGGGAAAAAAAAATGAATGGGCTCTTTCATACTTGTGCATACAATGATATAGTGATGTATTTTCTGGAAACACCTGGTCTATGGAAATCTGTAAAAAGAAGAAATGTCTTCAGGTTACCCTGATTTCCTTGCCTTCCACAATGTTTAAGTATTATCTTCATCTGGGTTCATATAGCAAGGATCATCCAATGGTCTCAGTGAACAGCCCTTGATATAAATCAGCCAACAGGATTTTGGTGAGAAAGATGGACCTTTATGAACATCCTCAGTTTAAGCCAAGAGAAGAGGCATATATAGCTGTTTGACATTCCACAGCTTGATACACCACCTCTGTCAGCTCTGCATTGGAGGAAGGGTGAGGTATGGCTTTAGGCACTGCGTAAGTGCAAGCTGACATGGTGTAACAGTCTGAAACAGTCTGAAATCTGTCTCCGACAGATTTATCTTAAGGTTAAAGATGACTATCCAGATGGACTGGAAATCTCTCCTCTGGAAGGCATGCGGTTGCTATTTGCAGGCAATTTGATTTCCAGTGAATGACAATTTTCTTTGTTTTCTCTTATGATTCAGCTGTTTGTAACAAAACTGAAGTTCAAGGACTGTAGTGTTGTCCAGAAATATCTTTCTTTGAGTAAGTAATTGAACAGACATAACTGCATTAACTCCATGTGCACAACTAGTTGATGAACACTTTCTGTAAACATCCTTAGCATCAGAGAAAGTCTGAATACTACTTTGTTGTGAATCACAGCTATTTTGTGATAAAGAAAGAGCTCACAGTATAGAAGCATGTATCTTGAAGAGACCTAAAAACTGTCCTTAATATTATAAAGAGAGAGAAAGAAAAGTAATGTTACCATTTTGGGGCTGAGTCAGTCCAGTTGTCTCAAGTTGGACAGAAGAAATATTTGTATTTCTATTTTGAAGAAATTAATTGTCAGTAGTAGACTTTTCCCCTTGATTTACAAAATATATTTTCTATCAATCAGATATCCAAGAAAACAAGGCTTTGTTTTTTCACATGCTATTCATGAAAGACCTTCGTGAAAAGGATGAGAAAAGCCACAAAAAGAATCTGTCATTGATGAGGATACCCAAAAGAGGTGAATTCTAGGGCCTAGCTAATGATTATTCTAGCTCAAACCTAAAACAAAGGTAAAGATGATACCTGAAGTCAAGGTTTAGGAAGAACTCATTGTTGTTCAGCCTATCAACTTGAGCTATCTTGGTTGTTTCCCAAATTGGTTGCATTTGTAAATGATGGCAGCTTTTTAAAAGGAAAACTATTTTCTTAAAGCATAACCAGCTGGTTTTCACTGCAAACATGTAGGTACTCTGTAGCGGTCTGCCTTTGCAAAATATATTTGGGCAGATATTTTTCTTAGGACTTTGCATTTTATATGTTAAGTTGCTAAAAATATTTCTCCCTTCAAAGGAGAAAAACCTGCACTGAGTTCTTCTCTTCAGAATTTTTCAAAAACCCTTCATCCTTACAATATTATAGCAAATTATATGGAAAAAAATAAGTAAATGTAAGGACTAAACTTCCAATGTTACTCACAGAAACGTAAACATCCTTCAGAAAGTGTAGCCTTTATTATTCAGCTTGAGACTGAAATCTGTTCACAGATTTGTTCTGTCAGTAAGCAGTATTTACATAATGTTAGTTTGCTAGGCACAGTTGGACTGAAACAGAGGAGTACTTACTTTACTTATTTTAATCTGGCCTGTGGAGTTATTTATCCTTGGCAACAGCTGTCTTTAGAGAAAGCTGTTTAACTTTCTTAGCATCTGGAATGATAGTAGCTGGTGTCATTTTAAAATCACTTCAAGATGTCTTCTCTAAAAAACATCACTGACTTGTCTCCAAGACCTAAATGGGTTGATAATTGATGGCCCTTTTTCTCTGATCATTGATTTTTCAGTCTTCAGGGTAGTACAAACTATAGATGGCACCTCTTGCAAAGCTCTGTGATCAATTGGGAGCAACGTAAGAGCAGAACAGTGTGTACTCATGTCATGATGATAAAGATGAAGAGTTCTTGGGAGAAGCTACAGGGTAGGTCCTCATAATTCAAGATCTGTGTCTTCTTTGCTTATTGTGTGTTCATCATCTCTCTCTAAAATCTTATTTGAGAGTACTTGAAACTTGAGGCCACAGGAGTATTAGGCCACTTTATTTAGAAGTACACTGGAGATAAATGGGAAGAAAATTTGCTTCTACACTTTGATAAACTCAGCAGTAAATTTACTATGGATAGTACTGAAGAGGAAATAATTTGCACCAGCAATAAATTAACTACAATAATTTTTAGAATGATGATTGTAGTTTAGGATGATGATGTGGTGATGTAGACCTTGTTTCAGTGTTGTAACTGCTATATTTGGGGATAAAGGAGTTGTATTAAACATAGGGACTAGGGGACCCTTAGAATCTGAGCTGGCTGGGGAACAAGCTTCAGTGGTGTTGCTACCAAAATGGTGTTTTGAGCTCTGCTGTCAATCAGGAGATACAGGCAAATAGGATCTTTCTGGTTGAGTGGAGGGTTTTTATGCTTCTATATTTTCTCTATCTCAACATTGAAAGTTTATCACAGGGCACCAAGGTGGTCTAGTTCCTTGCTATTACAACTGTACCCTTACTGACAGCAAGAGACTGACCATAGAAGATTATAGAAATAAAAAGAGAAGCTTCAAATTCTTACTTTTTTTCTTTCAGAGAGCAATCTCATTTTGTTGCAGGTGTCCATATTTCCTTCTGCTTGAAGAGAATGACTGACAGATGAAGCAGCTGAACATTTTTTCTTAAAACGTTTTTCCTTTCTCTTTGGGACAGCTATGAGTCTCTCATATTTGGAATCCAACTTTGAAATCACTGTGATGCCATATATGCTGGGGAAACCTTTTTAAAATTTTTTTTAAAAAAATCAGAATTAAAATTGGCAGATTTTCCAAGGAATTAATGACTGTTGGCTAGAAAAGTCCATGTTGCAGAAAAAACTAGAGATTAGCAGACATTCAGAGGCCATATGAAGGAGTTCTGTAACTGCTGTCACTCTCTTTTATGTCCTCATGGATGCAGGGCTGAAAGAACTTACATTACTGGTCATACATTTGGGCCAAACAACAGTACTGTTGGAAGACTTCAGTGTGGTATACAGTGGCCCACATACAGCTAAATGGTTTCCATACAGATGAGCACTTATAGAAAAACAACAGAATCTGAGACTTAAAAGCAAAGATTGAAAAAGAGCCTTCTGCAAAGTTAATGGCATCTGTTCGGAGCACAGAAGGTTTAAAACTTAGATACTTCTTTTGTATCACTGAGCTCAGCACTGACAGCTCAGCCTCTGAGGCAATTTCTCTTCTGATTACTGACTTTGTACAGGTCGCTGGGCTTTGGTTTGTTTTGGTTTTTGGTTTGACTTTGTTGATTTTCTTTTTAATATGGACAAATACTTGTTCCAAATGAAAAATTTTAAGTGCTTCCACTAAATACGTCTAAGAGATTTGCTTGTCATTTTTTTCAGAATTATATAGAAGGTTTGTAAAGAATATGATTTCTGGCATGTATGTCTGACAGGACATTCTGTAGATAAGATAAAACAGAGTTGAATTATATTTCTGATAAGCTCAGATTTCACTAGTGTCCTGGTTTCATCAAGGACGGGGTTAATTTTTCACAGCAGCCAAGAGGGAGGTGTGGCCAGACCCTAACTTTCTTTGATACCATCTCACATCTCTTGCCAGGGGCAGGAGTAAGAGACTCTATCTCTTGTTTCTAGTCTGGAGGAGAAGGTGTGGCAGTTTAAACTGCCTAGTATTATTTTAATTTCCATTGAAATAATTTCTTTGTCTTATGCCTTTTGTTGTTAATATTATGCTGTTAGTGTCTGTTTTCTTACCCCATTGCTATTTTCAGTAAATTGCTCTTATCTCAACCTCTGATTTTTACCTTTTATGCCTCTAACTCTCAACTCCATCCCCAGAGCAGGAACGAGGAAAGGAGGTGGCACGCAACAAGCAAGCAGAGCAGCCTCTGGCTTGGGAGAGTCTTGATGAGGACACTGAATTGGGGAGTATTGTTCCTAAACCATGACAAATGATTATTTTGAAAGGTAACACACAAATGATCTGGTGCAGCATAGCAGCACAGAGAAAGAACTTTCTAGTGATTATAAATACCCCTACTTAAAAATACATATTTCAAAAGACATAGAAAGTACAATTAAACACCATCATAAGCTAGGTGGTATAAGAAGCAGGATCTGAGACAGGAGGGATGTATAGGAAAAAAATGAGCCTGTGACACAAGAATGATCTAGTCCAAGCCCAATCTTAGTAGATAGACATCCTCTTCCATGTAGTAGTGACTGTAGGAGAGGTTCTTCTCTCTCAATTTTTTATCACTATGACCTACAAAAGTTATGGCCACCCCTCTGTTGGAGATGTAGGTTGGACACATAATGTAAAACTTGCCAGGTTATCTTGGACAATCAGAATTACAACAGATTAGGAAAAGGAAGGTGTTATGATTATTATAAAAACCATGATATACTTCAAAAATATGTTTTACTTCTTTATGCCTTGTTCTCCAGCTAAAAATTGATGCTTCATATGAGCAGAGCACAAGCTCCACATTCTTTGTCCTACTGCACAATGGCCCATTTCCCTGTGGATGAGGACTGAGTGGTAGATACTCGTATGCCACCCTATTTCACACTCAAGCTGTAAGACCAATATCACAAAGATGCATTTGAGTGAGTACAGGAAGTTTCTTCCAACATTTCTTATTCTTATGTAAATAAGAAAATCAAGCATACTATTTAGTTAGGGCCAAACCTCTCTGAAACTTTTTCAATGATCCAGACCATATATCCCAGTACTTGGACAATCACCATCTCTCTTTCCAAAACAAGCAATAGCAACCATCTATACAGACAACAGAGGAATTTCAAACCTCAGTTCATACCGTATGATTGCTTTATATCACAGAAGAGATTT
Organism: Hafferia zeledoni; assembly: GCA_035583235.1. Lineage (NCBI taxonomy): Eukaryota > Metazoa > Chordata > Aves > Passeriformes > Thamnophilidae > Hafferia > Hafferia zeledoni. The sequence continues at coordinate 78,446,597 of JAWWEV010000083.1, read as the reverse complement.
TTCATAACTTCAAAATTACCAAGATTTATGTTATACTGATGTAAATATCACACAATCAACTCACATTTAACTGTTGAGTTATGCTTCTTTGATTCAAGTTCATAGGACTGTTTAATTTTGCTGTAAATTTACTGCATATTTCATTCCTACCCAAACAGTGACTGCATACCTTTCCTTTACCAAGGGAAAATGCATTTATTCCTTTATGTAAATATTTTTGTCTTTCCCCTTGTTCTTGTACAATGGAATCAGGTCCAATAAATTCATTAAAAGTTAATCTTCCTTCTTAACCAAGCTTACACAAGTGTAACACATGTCTAGCAATTTACTCCAACAACAGAGACTGCTACATGTGTTCTGGATGGAGACTGAAATATCAAAAGCATGGTCAGCATCTGGTTGTCACCTTTCAGTAACAATCTCAGGTGCCTATTCTCATGCAGCACTGGTGGGAGTTTGCCTGTGCATGCAGATGCAAACAGTGTGCAGCATGGCTTGCCAGCATGTTGCTGACCCTTGATCAGCTACAGATTCTTTCTGTTGTGTAAATGAGACCTTTTACAAAAAGAATTTCCCAAAGAGCTTCAGTGCATTTCATCATCATCTCCCTCCAGGGGAGAAACTTTCTCTGAGGCGAGTTCTTCTCTTTATAGTTCATGCAGTCCGGACAGGTGTTAATAGCAAAATTCCAGAGGGATCATCAGTTCCCTCTTTGCCTCAGCAAGGCCGTAGAAAGGGGGTTTTTCTGTGCTGGGATAATGAGCTACCTGTCTCAGTCCTGTTGTGACTCTTCCCGGATGCTGATCTTGCCACAGCTGTTGTACAACTCCTATGCTTTTTAACAGAACAGACTGCATATTCATCTAGAGCTGAAACATAAGGCCCCTTCCCAACCAGTGTTCAAAAGAAGTGTTTTATCTCCTTTCACCACAAAGTATAATACCATGATCCAAGTAGGAAAAGGTGGCACAAGAAGATGTTTGATGTATCGCACTTAGTTCAAATGCAAATGGAACGTGTTATTATAGAGGCCAAATCCCACTTTATGCACACTCTATTGATTAAGAACTAGCTGACAGAGATCTTTAACAGAGGTATTGGTACAGAATTATCCTTCTCAGAGGGTTTTTTCTATAAGGATTCTTATCTACATTAAAAATCTATTCAGCTTCTCCTGACTCGAAAACAGACTAAAAGTAAGCCATATACTCATCCAGCTTTTCATGTGCTATCCAAAGGTGGCATGGATCACATCATAAAAAACATCTGTAGTAGGAACTACAGAGGATCTTGGTGGAGTAAAGATCAACATGTGCCCTTTTGTCATTCGGGCATTCTACTGCTGGTACCCTCAGCATGTGCAGATTGTGAAGTTAGTCTCTGCCAGCCTTTCTGGATGAACAAGCTGCTTGTTTGCTCCAAGTAGGCCACCTTTTGCTCTGATTAGATACTTATCTACATATGGAAATGGCCACTTACCTGTAGTGTAAGTAACATATGTCTCAGGCAACACAGAGCAAAAGATGTTATGTGGCCAATAATTGTTATGAGAATGCTCTTTGTAAGCTGCATCAATTTTACATCATAACATTTCAGAGCAGGATGAGACAAACACTGCCCTCTCGAGCACCTGCATATAGCTTCTGCACCAATTCTCCTCAAAGTCTGTCTTTTGCCCATCAAGCAACCGAAAAAGAACACAGGATATTTCTAAAAATATTACAGTACCTGCTACACTGCCCAACACAACAATTAGCTACAACAATTCCTGAGTAACATGCACAAAAGAACTTCAGGCTTCTTGTCTGGAAGTTACTTTCCTTACCCAGTCTCCTATGTCTGTATCACTTTTATTAACTTCCCAGCAAAATAAAAGAAAGGATCAGAAAACACTAATACAAAGGGCAACAAATCCATCATATTTTTTACAATATGTAGAGGAAAAATAAATTTCCCCTTTGTATTGTTAAAGACAAAAAAGACAGACAGAAGGAGCTACACTGCAATGGCCTGTGGAATATGACATTGACGGCAGAGCAAGTAAGGAGAGCACATTGAGTCTTGAAGAACAGAAGTTAATGATTTGGATTTGGTTAGGGGTTTTTTAATGTATTATAGCCCTTCCCATGACTCATTTTGTACTTTAGGGAGATACAAATTTTGGAAGAGGAGAGGTCATAAACACAGAGCTCCCCAAGGCATTATATTTAGTGCCATGGGACATACTAATCAAAGGGTCAGTGCTACACAGTATCATTGCAAGCATACTTTACTGGGCAAAGAAAGAGCTAACTGAAAAACATCTAACAAGAGGCAGAGATTTATAGAAATCTCCTGGAATAGTAGGGAACTTCCTGTCCCTAAAAGAATTGACAGGAAAGCACTGCATAGCTATCTTGCTTCACATTATTAAACTTTTTACCGAAGTTCTGGGCTTCTGTAATAAATCCAGATGAAACAAAAATCAGTAAAAGACAAATAACAATAGGTATGTTTGTGTGATATAGGATAGGTAGGTGCATGCGTGCTCTGCCATGGTTGCCGGGACATGGGAGGTCCCTTTGCCCATACTTCACCTACTCAGATGTCATATGTACAGTGTAGCAAGTCTTGAAAGGATGACAGCTGGCTTGCAGTGTTGGCTAGGAAAGTTGTTCACTTCATGTAAGTGAACAAAAAATGAAAAGAGGTCCATCACACAGAGCAAACAGTCCGATGTTCACATCTGAATTGGCCATTCAAAGAAGATACCTTTACATACTAAGTCATCTGTCTAAAGAATAACATCAGGACCACTCTTGTGGGAGAGCACAAAAAGCTCAGCAGTAACTCCCAGTATCATACTATACCAAAAGGATAGATAAAGAGGAAAGTGGTGATCAGTAGTAGCAAGCTGAAATTACATCTGACTGTGACTTCAGTGAAACCAGTGTTTGCATAGCACAACCACTGTCAATATTTGTATTTTTAAAAGGGCTTTGAGAATTGAAGGTGATTGGGAGCCACAAAATCAGTTTGGGGGAAAAGGGTTCTCAAATAATTTGAACTGCCGCTTCATCACAGGTGAGAAGTGAAAGGTGACTTGCACATGGTACAATTGTCTTCATTGCGGAAAAATTAGAGAATACTAATGGAAGACTGAAATCAAAAGGAAAAAGAAAGTTCAAGAAAGTACAAGGGTTCAGTATCTGATATGAGAAAAATTCAAAACAGAAATGGGGCACAGTTTTTACCTAATGTGTCCTCTTTGGAAAACCATATACTAGCCAAGCGTAGATTTCCTCAGACGTGGGTTAACAAAACAGAATGAGTTGCACTATGGGGTCATCTTAAAGCTGGGGCTCATTGGGATGTGGGGACTGCATTGAGAAGGGTGCTCCATCTCTGGATGGCAATAAGTCTGATGTAACTGGTGCACAGGACATACCACCAATTTTCATGCAGAAGGTGATCCCAATGAACTGGATTTATTGTGCATGCAAAAGCATCTGTATCATACACAACACAGACTCACAGGTCTGGACCTCCCAGATTATGAAGACAGGTGTAATAGCATGTACAGGACATCAACCAGTGTGATCCAGTGCTTCCTTCTGTCATTTAACTCTATGAGTCCATGATAAATATAGCCTAAACAACAGCAAATCCTGTATTTACTACCACAGTTGAGATCTATGAACCCATTTAGGGTAGGATAATTAGAACTCAAATATTTGAAATGCCACTCAGGTTTATCTACTTAATCACATCTTGTAAGGCAAAACATAATTCACTTGGGACTAGCAGTGATTCATTGAGTCAGTCAGTTTTGTCAGCATGCAGGGCTCCAGGGCCTTATACCCACAAAATGTACATAGTTGCTAGTTAAATGATGCTTTTTCCGGTAGTATACATTCTTTGTTCCAGTGTTTTTGAACATGATAGGTGTAGCTGTTAATTTTTCTAATCCAGATTTCTTGATTTGGGCAAGTAGTCATTCACTTATGTTTTCTTCTGTTCAGAAATATGATTCCTTCAAAGAGAATCAAAGGATATTAATGTTCCTGTTCCAGTTAAGCAATGCAATTATTGGTACTGGTATTTTATTTTTCTCTGTGCCCTTTGGAGTCTCATGCAAAAGATTTTCACTGTGTATGAAACACAAAATAAGTCACTTTCCCTTAGCACTTTGTGGGAAATTATGTTCCTCTTGAGTACTATGATCAATGTCACTTAGACTTACATCCAGATTCTTGCACAGAAGAATAAATATAATCCTGTCTGGTTTTGAGAACACTTAACATTAAATCCATGCAGAATCATTTATCCATCAGCCACTGAATTTTATGTTTAGATTTTACAGTGTTCTAGGACAGAAATATAATCTTGGTTTCCAAATGCACCAAGCTTTGAGCCTTTGATCCCACAATCACAATCATTCACACAGTACTATTGAAACAGGTAATATAACTTAGAAGTGTAATGTAATTTAATGAACATGCTTTCTGTATTCATCATTTAAGTAAAACCAGAGTTGGAAGAAGCTGAGAAATTACATTATTTCTTTGTTTGTTGCAAACAAACAACAAGAAAAGCACCTAAAACCCACAAAGATGGTTGAAATAACTGAGAAAAAGACTACATATGAACTACAGTAAGAGAATTTTCAACAGAAATACTACAGGCGCTTATAATAAGAAAGAAAATGTAAAAAAAAGGGCACAGTAAAGGAGCAGAAAACAGGACTTAGGGTCAAAATGAACTTTCTGCAAACAGCAATTAAAAGCTGTACCTGAATGACCCATCAGGAAGAAATTTATCAGCATTCATATTTATAGTACCTCAAATATTCACTTCAGTGTCTACTTCTGACACGTTTTTATTTCAACAATACTTTAACACATTTGAGTTATCCGCCACCAGTGTAATAGCACCTATTGGGGTTGTTTACAACAAGTATCCATACTCTTGTCAGACAGAATGATCTAATCTTCTGTTCAAATGCTGTAGACTCTACTTCCAGATACAATTCTAAACCCTTGAGGTATCATGACAGTTTATATCCCGGGACCTGGAAACTGTCTTGTGTTTGCCAGATGTAAGTGCTGGTAAGCCTGAGAGCTTGCTAAATATTGTTTCAAGACCTTCAATATAGGTCTCTTAAACAGTTGAAGATAACACACAGTGGCCATATATAAAATTGATTCAAGAGATCACAGAATCACAGAATATACTGAGTTGGAAGGGACTCACAGGGATCATCGAGTCCAGCTGCTGGCCCTGGTGGACCATCCCTAAATCCACCATATGCCTCAGAGTATCGTCCAAACCCTATTGAATTCTGTCAGGCTTGGTGCTGTGACCATTCTCCTGGGGAGCCTGTTCCAGTCCCCAACCACCCTCTGAGTGAAGAATCTTTTTCTAATATCCAACCTAAGCCTCCCCTGACACAACTTCAGGCCATTCCCTTGGGTCCTGTCACTAGTCACCACAGAGAACAGCTCAGTGCCTGCCCTCCTCTTTCCCTCATGAGGAAGTTGTAACTGCAATGATGTCTCCCTTCAGTCTCCTTTTCTTCAGGCTGAACAGACCAAGTGACCTCAGCCTCTCCTCATACACCTTCCCCTCCAGGCCCTTCACCACCTTTGTTGCCCTCCTTTGGACACCAATGGCTTAATATCTTTCTTATATCATGGTGCCCAAAACTGCACAATATTCAAGGTGAGTCTGCCCCAGTGCAGAGCAGAGAAGGACAATCCCCTCTCTTGACTTTGCCTGAAGTCCCCCAGGACACAGTTGTCCCTCCTGGCAGCCAGGGCACTGCTGACTCATACTGAACTTGCCATTGACCAGGACCCCCAGGCCGCTTTCCTTGGGACTGCTTTCCAGCATCTCATTCTCCAGTCTGTATGAATATCTGGGTTTGCCCATCCCAGGTGCAGAATTTGTCGCCTCCCCTCGTTGAACTTCATATGGTTGTTGATTGCCCAATCCTCTGATTTGTCCAGGTCTCTCTGCAGGACCTCCCTGCCTTCGAGGGAGTCAACAGCTCCTCCCAGTTTTGTGTCATCTGCAAACTTGCTCCGTTTCCCTCTCAGTCCTGCATCCAAGGTATTTATGAAGATGCTGAAGAGCACAGGGCCTAATGGAGCCCTGAGGAGCCCCACTAGTGACAGGTCACCAGTCTGATGTTCCCCCATTCACTATTACCCTCTGTGCTCAACCTGTGACCCAATTGGTCATCCACCACATGAGATCAAAAGTTCTGGGCATTTTCCAAAGGGAAGAACTTTTGTGGGTGTTGCTTTTCACAAGGAAAGGATTGTCATGAACGGTAACTGCTCAGTGATGAAGACCGAAATTTAAGACAGAAAACTATGTTGACATGGAACATCACACTATCTGGCACTGAGGTACCTTCTGTCTGGCAGAACCTGCAGCCGTAGTGCAAAAAGGGGACTGGACAGAAAAAGGTCTACAGAGAACAATGTGTGCAGAAACAGTTAAATTAGCAAAAGTGAAGCTTGTGCCTTAGCATCCCTCTTTCAGAGACTTTGGTATCTAATTCCTTAAGATAAGAAAGCACCTACTTTTACTGAGGATTCCTTATATTTTCAAGAGCTAAGTGCCTAACCGTTTCCTATAAGGCACAGAGGGACAAAATAGTGACTGGTGGAACTATGACTTCAAGCAATGTCCAGTTGGGACAATACCAATCACTAGAACTCAGTAAACAGAGCACTTACAGGAAATGTGTGTTTAAATCTCTACAGTGGATGAAGAGTTAAAGGAATCAGTTTCAAGCACAGCAGATGACCTCTTCAAATACTATTTTATTATTTAAAATAAAGGATACTTTTTCCATCTTCTTTGCCAGAAGCATTTTCACGGTGATCCAAGTATATTTTCTAATGACCTACTGGATTGGGCTCTCTGAACACTCAGCAAAACAATACCTCCCCAGAGACAGTTAGGTCTTAGAAATCTATTTAGCATTGTTAACACGCATAAGTGTGGATATTGAAAAATAACTAAGAGAAGATATATAAGCACTTTTGATAATCAATGCAGTGAGACAAAATGCAAAGGCTTTTTTGTGGATCTACATTCAGTCATGAAAATTTGAGACACATTCAAGGTAAGTTCTTTTTTATATTTTCAAATTCTGCAGTCTCTAGGTTTTTTGAGATGTTGTTGTAGTTTGGAATTATTATGTAAATTCTCTCCCCTGCCATTTACTGTCCATGCCAGTAGTTAACAGAGTAGTTGTCTCAAGATCACCAGGGTGGAGACAGGTTGGCTCTTTTGTTTCTGGAGACATTCTTTCCATGGGTAGGTCGACAGAAAAAGCAGGAGCGGGGTCTGTGTGGGGGTGCTGGGGATAGGAGAAGTCATTTTTTTTTCCTGGTCGCTACTGGCTGCCCGGACTGCCTCTCCCCTGCTTCTCCTGCTCCTCACTGCTGGCTGCTGCTTTCTGCATCAGGCATTTCTTTTCCTCCTCACCACGGCTGTTTCTCCTGGTTCCTGCATCTGGAATCCCAGCTCCTGCTCCAGTCTCACCGCTACTTGCAGCATCACGGCCTGCCCGCCCCGGCTGGGCAGCGACCTGAGA
>JAWWEV010000083.1:78370849-78438906 GCA_035583235.1 Hafferia zeledoni | reverse complement strand
GTTCTGGCCCCTAGGCGGAGTCAGATCAGAGGTCATATATGTGATTGCATTTTGAATAAAGACAGAGTTTTGCCTGACATCGTATCGGTGTGTAACTCCTCTAGCCCCGGTCGGCAACAAAGGAACATCACTGACAACATGGGAAATGTGGAGACAAACCACCATCACAAACATGTAAATCTTAGAAAAAAGAGTATTTTGTAACACTGCATCTACAGTGTTATTTTAAGATGACCTGGTGAATAATACATTTCCAAAATATAATGAACACTCCAAATCTAAATTGCAATGGTTAGGTAGATGCTAAATGAAATACTTTCTTTTGTGCCTCACAGCCAGACAAAGGCATCAATCAAGAAAACTTGTTTCTTTTAGAGAGTACTGCTTACTGAATGTTATCAAACTTAACAAAAATATAAGCATTACAATTGAGATAAACTCGTTTTCCTTCCTTAAAGAAAGGTGCAGGATGGATAGTGATAGAAGGGCTCTTTCCTTTTACTCTGCATTCGCAGCAATCTATATAACAAAGGTCAAAGAGAAAAAAAAACCACACTAATAAGCAGGACTAAAGGCAACAAAGGTTTTGGCAGAACAGCAATAGGTCATTTTATCAGTGCCATTTGAAAATAAGTGTTTCACAGAACCCAGTATAAAATAGTCATCTCCAGCAAGTAAGGTTTAGCAGGAATTCACTTTTACTGAATAATCTCAAACTTCCCTAGATTCTTGTTTTAATAACAGGTATTGAGCAAGGAACTAAGTCATCAAAGGTAAAAGAGAAAAGTATGGTACAGAAATAGTACATCCTTTCCCCCAGTGATGATTTGAACCTTCAGCACTGGTGTGGAGAGAATAGGATGGTGTACAAGGCACACAATTTCAGAGAAATGAGCGGATCTAGTCTCCTAACAACACCTTTTTTCCGCCCCCCCCAGGTTCAAAAGTTTATGCAGGGATCTCATTTCAGTTATCTCATTATGGTTATTTTTAACTTCAACCTTGTAAAACAGAGACAACTTGCCACGGCATCTTATTTTATATATAGTTAAATGCCTAAAACACAAGTAAAAGCAAAATCAAACCAACAGACATAATGAATAATAATTGATGTTCTCTGTTTTAGCTTGTACAGACCACATGTAGGATGCAACATCTTATAATGTGTCTACAAAGTAATAAAAAGTATGACTAGACCTAATGTAGAAACTGGAAAACTAGATTTGCACTGTCTTCACTGGATGGTGACCATGCAGACATATCACCAAGGCATGGTGCAGTTTAGAATTAAGTATTTACTCAGATTTTGAATTTGCAGCTTGCACTGCAGCTCCTGCCACAGCAGTAGCAGCAGAGCTGAAGGACCCGAGCTAACAAGTTCAAAGCTGGGACATTTTTTTCGCAAATTACCATCACACTTCCAGCTCTATCGCTGACATTCACATACAGGTTAAGGATTTGTATTCATTTTACTTGTTTTTGCTTGAATGTGAGAAATAAGAGATCTTGGGACCCATCTCAAGGCAAGATAACAAGAAAATTTACAACTCAAACTTTTTTTAAGAAGAAATATGACATAAAGGAGTTAAACAGTAGTTTTTTAGAATGGGGAAAAAAGTTTAAAAACTAAGAGAAAATAATTTGCACCTTGGTGTTCCTGTTCTGTCTTCCTTCTGTGTTTAACTTCTCAAAATACCATATGTGGGGTGATGAGCTGATAAGGCCTGATGGGTTGAGGGAGATGCCTCAGTCCCTTGGAGGGGTGCTCCCCGCAGAAGACGAAAGCAAGGCAAACTGCTAAGATTAACAAAGGATGGAGTGTTAAAAAATAGCACAGCCTTCCTTTGCGATATCTTCTATGACTGCTCAAGGGTCCACCCCACCTCAGGAATCTGCATCACCACCCCCCCCCCCCCCCCCCCAAATAGATTGACTATTAGTCACACAACCTTCTGAAGAAGAAGAAAAAAAAAAAGACATAAAAAGAAGTGCAGTTTAACTGCAATTTGGGGAGAAAAACTTCCACCTCTGGGTGGGCAACCTACAAGCTACTCTGTCTTCTCCATTCCATCAACATTGCAGGGGTAAGCAACTGAATTCTTACTTTATTTTCCTTATATCTTATTAATTATAATTTGCTATAGCTCACTGGGTGTATACATGTTAATGGGAAGCAGCTATATTTTTCCTGTTGCTTTTCTTTGGGGTTACTGAGTGTGTTTACAGGTGGTGTTGAACTGTTGTGCCTCTGTTTAGTAATTCTCTGTTAGTTAAGTTTGTCATGGGAGTGGTATACTGCTGGAGTGGCCTGTACAATGTGTTTTGTGCTGGTTTCTTTTGGGGTCTTTTATTATCAATTAAATACAATCTTGCAGCTAAATGTTATCACCAACTAAGTAACCCATATAGTCATTGTCACATACCTGTATTAATAAATGTTATTTCGGGAGCTATTGTGAGAAAAGTTTTTTCTTTTCCTATTTTGCTATTAAGTGTTGCCTCAATAGCAGAGGTCAGAAGCCCTTCCAACCTGTGTGCTGGCCGGTAGTCGACAGACAGTGTTGGGAAACACAAGGATCTGACTGTCTGGAGGCACTTATTGCTAATATTTCTCCCTGGCTTAAGTGTGGCTTCATATCAGAGGTCAGAATCCATTGCAACCTGTGTGCTGTCCATTAAATCAACAGACAGTGTTGGGGACATAAGGATCTGATTGTCTGGAAGCGCTTACATCTAATAACTTTTAATTAATACAGTAAAACTAGAAATCTTTGTATTTCTGTCTCCCTCCTCCCTTTCACGTGACACCACTATACTCAGACATCACATAATACAGATATCGGGAATTGTGCACACATGAAAACTGTAGACATGGCACAAGGCTTTCAAATTAATGTTCAGAAGGTATAACGGTAGCTACTGCTATTACTTTCATGAAACAAAATATACATTTCCAGTCATCTGCAACGAATATTCATAGGGAAAATATATCATAAAATAGACAATATTTGAATTACATCCCCCAGGTGGAAGAGAGCCACATCGTTACTCAGTTCATTTTGCAGTTCTAGTGGAAATAAACATTTCTTGAAACATATTTCTGTAACAATTGTTTGATAGGTATTACTCCTTATTTTCACTAGACAGAAAGACTAAGTGATTATCTTTCATGTTGTCCACCAAAGAAAACAACAACAAAAAATTGCTGGACAGGAAACAGACTGCAAATGTACTCTATTTTGATTGTCACGTAGGGAATTTTTGTTTTAAAAAGTATCAACCTTCTTTGTTCAAATTCTAAGATATTTCAAGTTCAAGAGAGCTTAGGTTAAAAAAAACCCAAATTTCTATATACACAGGCCAAATTAATAATGTCCAGGAGAAATAACTGCCTTATTCTTGCAAAATACAAACTTCGTTCTCAGTCAACCACTAATTTTTCAACAGTTGTTCTTGAGATGCTACCTTTACAAAAACATGATATTACTAAGTGGATGACACATTTTAATACACTTAACATCATGTCTCACAAACAAATATATCCTGTCAGTGTAAAACATCTCTATACACACTCCATTTCCATAGCTGATTGTGAAGGAAAGTGAATGCCTAAAAGACAAAAAAATTAAAGTATTCTGAAGGGAACAGGAGATGAAGACAAGCAGGGGATAAAGAGAGGTTAAAATATGATAAAGCAGCAATTTAAACTGACTACAGTCTCAAAGTCCCAACCTGCTTCCTTAGTAGCTGCATGAGATTTGTTAGCTATTTTTAACCCACTTCATAGAGTGAGAAATTAAGCAGGGATATCAATAGTTCTGTCTTATTTTATATATGAGCAAAAGAATGTTGAAACTGGCTCTTTAGTTTAAGAACTGGCACTTAGAAATGAGTTCTTGGCAGCAAGAAGGGAAAAACATGAATCATTCACAGAACGCAAAAGAAAAAGAAGAGCAAGGGTCACAAATACAATGGTGACATGCAAAATTTCAAATGGTCAAGAAAAGATTTCAACTCTGCTCTTTCTTGCCTTTCTATTTCCTACTAGGAAGATTATTTGCATGCCCTTTTACACAAAAATTTTTAGAGAAAGTAGATTCTCTAATAGAGATATGTAAAAATAATTATTCCATTCACCGACAGCAACAAGACACTCCAGTATGTAAAGTATTGGGTTAATAAAGAAAACTTCAGATAGCTAAAAATATAATTTGTACCAAGGCATGACTTTAAAGTCAGTGCTGTGCTGAAGGACATGGTGTACTGGTGCTTAAGGTGGAACACAAGAAGGGCTGGGGGCTACAGCAGGCTGCCCAGGAGGAGTTGGAAGGAAAACACATCATGTCGAAACAATAAGGGACTAAAAACATATCAGTACCTCTTGATATCACCTACATTATTTGGCTGCTGAGATCACTAACCAAAACCAGCATGGCTTAGCTTTATGGAACAGAGAGGTCCAGTCAACCATCAGGTTAGGGAGAATATTTACAAGCATCCATGAATAGGAAAACTACAAAGCAGCGGCAGAGAAGGCCACGTTTTCTTGCTGGATTTTACAGAGCACAAAAATACTTAAGAATTATCCGCTAATTAATGATATCTCAAATCTATTTAACAAAAATAGAGCTTTTTGGTTTGATTTTGGTTTTGGTGGGTTTCTCAGATTTTCGAAAGACTGCTCATGCAAAAGCCAGGAAGTTGCTATGGCATAGGAAGTTGCTATGGGATAGACACATCTCTTGTTAACACTAGACCTAGCATTCCTAGTTTGTTTTTCAGTAAGCCTAGGGGCCTCTCTGGAAAATTCCATTTCTCCCTTAAGATCTATTGACTTGGTTAGCAATTTGATTTTTCAGTGCAATACATTGCAGTAATCACACTTGGCAATCACAAATGTGGATTAGCATAGCCAAGCGTAGAAAGACAGGGTGCAGTTTCCCGTCCAGCCTCAGGCAGAAGGGGACATTTTGTACAGCTGGCATTGTGCATGTTTGCAAAAGCAACATAAACATGGAAAAGGCCCCTCAGGCTTTACATTTTGACACATACCAAAGTTCAGTTTAGTTAAGTGCTTCCTTTTGCCAAATGAAACTGTACCTGCTTGTGGAAAAAAAAACAACAACAAACCACATACTAAGAAACCCACAACATATGGTCTAGCAGCAAACTAGAAGCTGTGTCAAAAGGTGGATCAATATCTGTTGCTGCAACTATAGAACCATATTTCCTAGAAAAGTGGAAAAAAGCTTGATGAGAAATGCTGACCTGCTTGCAGATTTCCTTTTTGATAATCATTCTCTCTACTCTCCGGTCTCTAAGTAATCTCAACTTTATCAAAACAGAAAGTACAACTGGTAAAGGATCTTCTATACAGCCAATGTTGTTTAGCACAACTGGTAGAGTAATCCTGGATTTCCTAGCAATATTTTACTAAAGAAAGGAGAAATAACTGTAGTTCTAGTAAGAATGAAGATGACTTAATCTCTGACTTTACAAGATGATTGCTGTTTGAGCCTACCACTCTTGCCTTCTGCCTATGACCCGCAATCAAACCAATCTTTTATTTCCAGAAAGAAATTGTGAAAATTTAATCTGAAATTTGACTGCTGTTAGACAACCTTTCCATTAGGAAAGAAGACAGGTTTTAGCTATAATTATTTCCTACAGAGCTAAGCACAATGTATGCACCAATAGCAAGTCAATACTTGATGTTCTCAAGAAAGGCATAAAAACTAAAGCTGATAAATGCTTTTTTGGTCAAAATATATTCTAGAAGAAAAATAGGATTTTTGGTAAGGTATCTTCTAGCTTTCAACTGAAAAATGCAACAGTGCTTCCACTAGCAACAATAAATGCAAAGTGGTGCCTTTATTCAGGGAAGTAATGGTGAGGGGAGGGTAGTTAGATAAAGGATCAACTATGAACTGTGGAGATACTTTTTCAGGGAACTGATGGGAAGGGGGAGAAGAAACTTTTGAAACTGTCCCAGGACAAATATGGGGGTGGTTTTGGACCAGTCCTTGACAAAGCCCTCCATGAGGTATTCCTGGTGTTTGTCAGGAAACTGTCCAGATTCTCCACATGTAATAAAGTTTATGAAACCCTGCACCTACCCTTCTTTCTTAGCACAGTTGTTCATATACATTAACTTGCCATAAAGAATAAAACCTTTTTATTTACTGAGAACTAATACCAAAGAGTATGTGGGTTCACTAACCCACATTTTGAAATGGAAAGCTCTTAGTGAATTATACAGCTCTTTGGAAAGATCAGCTTCGGGTTTTATCAGCTGAGACTTTTCTCATGTGACAGTCTCTGAGCCCTTATGCAGTCTAGATCCTTACAAATGACACTGCAAGGAACACAAATCTATTTCTTAAAGTTATTTATTTGTTTGCTTGGTTGGTTTTTTCAGAGATTTTAATATTATCTTCTACTTTTTGCTGTAGACATACCACAGACAACACATATAAAAGAATATGCACAATCAAAGTACCCTCTTAAGTCAGGGTCATCATGTCTGCTATATTCTGCAATAGCCAGAGAGCTATGGTAAGATAATCTACCCAATTATCACCCTTTAACAGTTTCTCAGTCATATTTATACCTGCCAGGTTCTCATGAAAGAAGAGTAAGTGGACAGGTGGGACAACTTGCACCAGCAGTGGCATTGTCAGCCAGATGTGTAACCAGCACTGCCACAAATGTGCTATTGCAGTTTCCAATAATTAGTATCCTTTGACTTTGCTAGGCTGCTGTAAAAGGCCTCACAGAGAAACTATCCAAAGAAAAACTTCTGTGAACTACAGTGGATTTAGCATCAGGCTAAATCAACCTTAAGCAATAAATACGCTTTAATTCTGCATTTATTTTACATATAAGAACTAAGGATAATCAGATCTACTGGGAAAAGGGCTGTACCATTTTTTTCCTTGATTTTTTTGTTTGGTTTCGATATCATGTAAAGTTCCATATAAAAGGTTCAGCGTGGACACAACAGAAAGGTCTCACCTCCTATTTTATTCCTGGCTGATAAAGAGAACAGAGAAGATGTAATAAACAGACTCACAGACCAACTGAGGTTGGAAAAGGCCTCAGGAGGTCCAGTTTCCTCCACAAATCAAGGTTAACCTTGAATTCACATCAGGTATCTGAGAGTTTTGACAACCTTCAAGGTCACAGACTCCACAGCCTCTCTGTGCAACCTGTTCCAGTCCCTGGCAATCCTCATAAAAGAAAACAAAACACAACCCCCCACTTATATCCACTCAGAAGGTCCCATTTCATTTAATAAGCAATTTCTCCCAATCTCACAGCATGGACCTCAGTAAAAAAAGGGTAAAGACTTTTCAAAGAAATGAAAAGTAATATTTAAAGGAATGAAAAGTCAAGGAACAGTCTTGTCAACTTCTTGTGTAGTCTCATGAATGCTTATTTAGGATTACACTATATTTTGCATTTGTTTTTTAATTCCAAGAAGCTCCCTAAAGTGGCATGTGATAGCTTCCTTCTCCTTGCTCTCCTGTGATCTGTCTGCTTTCCCAGCAATCACTTGGTCTGTTCTCTAACTTTTCTCCCCAATACCAAAGTTCTAAGCATATTTCCAATTCAACATTCATTCAAGAATGGACTGACTGTAAGCCTTTAAACAACAGACAGTCCAAGCTCAGCTTTTCACCATTTCTATTAACATAAAATTCCTGAAAAACGTACCCAGTCCCTATGCTTCAACTGTGTGAAAAGGCAGCACACAGAGGGCCCATAAACCCACTGCTGCACCAGCTAAGGCCTGATAATGGGCAATTTCCCTGTTTCTCTTTGGTAACATAACCTGAGCCTTGAACCATTCTTTTTTTTGTCCCCATTCAATGAACAAACAATCTCCTGTAGGGCATGTATGTATTTCTGTGTAGAAATGTATAATGCATTGAAGTATTGAGTCAAGGAAGTGGATTGTTTTTAATGTCTTTTCAAAACAGAGGAGAAGCTCAATTACTGAGGTTCACTACTGCTCTCACTGCTAGTTATATAGTCTATTTAAAAATCCTATATACTCTTCTCAAATATCAAAGGGAAAAAACCCAACTCTTTAATCATTATTTCATTTTATGTATGTTCTCTTCTGTGTTAGCCTCTTTTAGTCCCTGATTTCCTTTGGTCTTCAAACTCATCCTTACTCCCATCTCCTTTTTTCAAAAAAGATAGTGTGAAATCTGTCACAGCTTCAGTGTCTGAACTCCTTTTATTTGCCTAAATAGGGTTAAAGGGGGGAAAAAAGTAAAAGATGTTCAAAAAGTATTTTCTTTGTAGCCTTTAGTAGACCTTTCCCTTTAATTTTCTTCTAATATTTTTACTTCATTGTCTTCCATAGTATTCAATTTTTCTTTCTCTCAAAGGTCCCTAATCTTTCCGAATGTGATACCATTTTCTCTTTTAGAGTATCCTGTATTGCTTACAAGGTTATCTTTTGATGTCTCAGACCTTTTCTTTATAGGCTCACCTTTCATTCTGCTTTTTAGAGCTATTCACCCAACAAAAGTCCAAGCCCATGTTATTATAAGCATAAAACTTAAAAAGCTCCATTTTGTGTGCTTGAATTGTACTGTCGCTTTCTCTGGGAAAGCTAAGTAAATATCCCAGCTAACTAGGCTTATGCTAAACTAGACCTAGCACATCTTCATATATGCATAACGTGTTCTTACACAAATATATATGTATATTCAACATAAGACACAGTTGTGTGGTTTTATATCCAGGTGGCCAACAGCTGGAAAGACTGAGGCCAGAATGAAGATAAGCTCCAAGTTTCCTGAAATCATAAACAAAGGCATGCATTTATCTTCATTTCATGGGGCCCTGCTGCTACTTTATTGCCCTAGACATTGCTAAGAGTATACACATTGAGACAGAAGAATTGCTATGTGTTTCTGCCATCATTCTCCCTAACTAGCATGGTCTCTGTATCTACTGCTGAACAAGGACACATACAGCAAAATGAAGACTGTAGATTTTACATCAAAGGAGATATGGCTCCACTGTTTATTGTAAGTGCCACACACTACAACTTAACAGTTAGTTAAGGATTAATAAAAAACAAAATCAATTACAAACATATTTCTGTGCAGGAAACTTTGGTTTTGACAGTGAGACTATGTATTCCACTTAGTTTTTAAGTACTGGACATTACAAAGAACAACTCCAATTATTTTTACATATATTTTCAAATTTCTCTCTGTGCTTGCATCAAATGCCTAAGGAACTTTAAAAGGGTTTTATACAGTGGCTGTTTTAAATTAAAATAGATAAAAAGCCCAGAAACAGAAAACTGAAAGGATCCTGTCACTGTGGATAGAATCCAAATATCCACAATGTCCAATGTACTGCCTGAAATACTGGACTATGACCCTCCATGCCTTCTGGTATAGTCAGAGGGATTTTTTAATTCCTTCCCTCTACAGTGGCTCAGTTTTTCAGGAGAAATGGAAAATGCTTCTGTTCAGCACAGGTGGCAGCCTAGCACCCAGGACAAGCCCCGAGGAGTGGGAGAGTACTCTCAAGATCAAGAGAACAGAGTCTGTGCCCCTTCTTTCCTGGTTAAGTGCTATAACCATAACTCAGTGTAACCTCCTGTTACCAGTAAGCTGTGAGGTAGGTGGCAGGCACTGACACACACATCTTCACACCTTACAGACAGAGCTTGTCTGTGTGCCTGGTGAGCTCAGAAGTCGCAGCAGGGTAGACACTTCTCTGCTCAGCGTTCCAGTCCCACCAGGGCGGAGAGGCAGCGATCTGACACAGAGAGAGGCAGCTCCAGCTATGAGACCAACACTGATTGCAAGCATCAGCAGATCTTATCACTACTTCAAAGAGAGAATTAGTTAACTGAGATATTTCTGAGTTTACAGTGATGAACTCCAACATCCCAGCCTCACCTAGATCCTCTTTTTGTATTTTTCCTATTAACACAGAAATAAGCTCTCAGGGCTAATGTTGTATTTCATAATGTACACAACAAATTTCTAGACACTTAAAAATTATACAGTATAAAATAAATAATACACAGTAAAGAAAATAAACTCCCATAAAGAAACCTTCACTTTCAAATGTGTCATGATTCCCTTTTTCCAAATAAAGGTGCTACTGAAGATTTCAAAAGCACCTAAGAACACTTTAAAATCTAGGTGAGGTATATTTTGAATATACTAGTTTTGAATATAAATACACACACCTTGAATATACAAATGATAACCACTGTTGGCAAGTTATTCAGTATTACCAATTTTTAACCTATTCCCTAGTAGTATAAGTTGGGAGAGACAATATTTGTGTCAGGTAGTGACCTTTTTTTCTTAGATTTTTATGTTAATACATGAGAGCAATCACAGTTTAGTTTGAGCTTTCCTTCCCAGAAATCTTAAAGCACATGATTCTGAGTCCACATGTCTCTCAGTATACCAGTATGCTTTGTTCTTATTGTTTACCTTTCCTTTTTCCAGGTTTTATTCCACAAACATCAACACCGCACATTTAGAACAATAAAGGTAGCTGGGATATACCTCATACACAGTGAGTTTCTTTACCCAGTCATGCAGTGCTCATATTCATGGCTAGCACCTACATTGTTTTATGTGGTTCCAATTGCATGAGAAAGTGCATAATAATTTCCAAGCTCAGCATAGGACAGCAACATTCCAGGTCACCAACATATAAATGAAACCACCAGCATTTAAGGGTCAAATGAAGTGCCATCTTCCACATCTCCCATCTCTCTTAACCCTTCATCCAGACCTCTCTCCAAAGGTTCAGCTTAAAAGTTTGAAAAGTTGAGTCACCACAAAGGCTGTTTTTATTGCACCTCTAAAAACCTGACAGGCAGGTCTAGCCCTACATCATACTCTTTGACACTCTTTGCTGGAAGATATTCATCTGGGTCCCTACCAGCAGCAAGCAGAAACCCACACACATCCAGGGACTGTGTTGTCAGAGGCAGGAGTGTAAGGGGATTTAAGAAGCATGAGAACTACAGTAGTGAGACACTGCTCTGCTGAGCCTAGATCCTTTCCCCTCAAAGTGGCCAGCTGAAGATGTCTGGACATTGCTTATAAAAAAGAGACTGTGCATACCATTCCAGTCACCAGACATGTGCCTTCTGATTTCGCATCTAGAACAGATTTTCTTCTAGTAGGCAATTGAGTTATTTATGAATTCATGGAGTTGCTTTAGAAACCCATTTATACTTTTAGCCCTCTCAAAATTGCACTGGGAATGAGTTCACAACATAATGGTACACTGTGTGATAAAGTACTTAATTTATTTTTAAATCAAATAATTCCACTGACTGACTTGAGTCCTTGTATTTTGAGAAGTAGTGATTAAATTATTTCACACTCCCATTCTCCGTGCCACTCCTGATTTTATGGCTCTGTGTGATACTCTGCCCTTTTCCAAGCAGGAAGGTGTGAAGTTATACCATGTTCAGAACATACTCCCTGCTGCTGACTGACCTCATTGCAATTAATCTATATGAGTTATGAAAAGAGCAGTGTTATGTGGTTAATAGTTAAACATGAGTAATGTTCACATCACAATTTTTGAATTCCCTTTCCCTCCAACAGTCTTGAAATATCTAAATGAATTTACACTCAGGCCTTGCACAGCTGAGCTTCCTGTAAGCCTTTCAGGCAATCTCACTAAGGTGGACAGAACCAGCTCTGATTCAGAAAAGGCTTATTATATTCCCCTCAGCACAGCACTTTCAGACCAGAGCTGCCTTTGGGCAAAGCAGGGTGTTAATTGCCAAAAAGGCTGGGTAGGTTACACGGGGCAGAGTAGATGGTGGCAGAAAGGCAGAAGCAACCCTGATGTGAAGAGTTAAACAACAAATGGGGGAAACTCGTTCCTGTGCACACACAGCCAGAGCGCTCCTTTGGAGAGACAGGGAGCAGAGCTGCATGCAGCCTTCAAGATCTGACCTCAAGGAACCAAGCTCCAGAACTGAGACCCACAGAAAAGAAACCCTGCCAGAATGGTAATTTTTTTTTTTTCTAAATTAAAATTCTAAAAAAGTATTTTGTTTTTTATTTTTCGTTTCATCTTTTATCTGTAGTTTGCCCCAGGGAATTATAATAATGCAGTGTTTCCTCTGAGGATACAATTTTATAAACAAAAATAAAATAATTTGCCGGAATGTTCTAACTTCTTTAATAGAAAACAATAAAGTTATATCATTTTTGTTAGTATGAAGTATATCTATATTTTAATGAAAACCAATACATCTTCCATAAAAATTAGAGGGAAAAATCATTTCTTTTTGAAAGTCCAAATCCATGGTCCTTATTTAACTTGGTGTTATGATGATTGACTTCAACTGCTTCTTTTACAATTTTTACAAAGAAAACAAACAAAAAAAATGAACAAAAAGCTACAGAGGTCTCAGCAAATATCAAGTTTTAACTAAGTAAGTAAGTCCATTGAAGCTAAGGCAATTACCTGCAGGCAAGATTTAGCTATTAATGGAAGTCGTGCCAAAGCTGATTTGTCAACACTTGCAGGAATGAGAGAACACAACAGGACTACAGACCAGATGTTCCCTGGGGAAATATACAGGTGAAATGTTGCTTTAAGGGAAAAAATAAAAAAATATTTTTGGGGTGGGGTAGGGGGGGTGTTTTCACAAAAAACCAGAACAAAACAAAACAAAAAACCTCACTGAAATAACATCAGGATTTCCTGACTATGAGAAAGTGGGAACATTCAACTGATGTCCAGAAAATGCCTTGGGAAGTCACAGTTTGATGTCATTAATCACTTCCAAAGCAACAGGACACAAAACACCTAATGATCTTCCACCTATTAATGTGGCAACAAAGGATATAATCACTGAAATATTTAAGCTGACCCAGCAGAACATTAGCTTGCAGTTTAAAATGGAATATTTCAAGATGTTCTAGTTGATTGAAACTGCCAATTGATATTGTGTGCTATTAAGCCTCAAGTCTGGAAAATACTGGTTTCCCTTGAATTTCATTGAAAATGCCAACATTTGACAGGTCTGCACTTTTATCACACAGCCACAAAACTGAAGCAATATCAGATAGTAATATAGGATCCTACACACTTTCAATTGAAATGGGGTTTTGTTACTATTTTGAGGGTTTTTGAAGACTAGACTAAGCCATTCTGCTCCTGCAGGCCAAACCATCAACCTTGATTCAACAACTTATTTGAATATCCAATCAACACCAATGCTAAAAATTCTCCCAATTGTCAATAAAAGGAGTTAATACAGTTCCTGACAGAAAACTGCTTTCTGAAGAAATTTTAACAGATTATTTTTTTAAGTTTCTCTTCCAACACTAGGCTCTTTCCAAAGGATGAAATATAAAAAAGTCTGGTGATATAGTTTATTCCTCACTACATTCTCTAAAGGTGGCCCTCGATGTTTGTCAGACCAGAAATCAGTAGGACTTTATAACATGCAAAATTTTGCACTTATGTTTGGAGCTTATTGGTGTGCATTCATAGAAACATAGTTGTTAGTATTGGTATCTGCCCCATGACACAAATAGAAGTTTTTTTACACCCACCATCTAGATTTGAGACCAACATTCCAGGTCATATTTGAAATTGACAAGGGCAATTGTCTAAACTCAGATAGCTGGAAATTAAAGGTGATATTCATCAGCTTTTAAAAAAGAAAGGAATTACAGTATCTTAAAAAAACCCCAACAAACAAAAAAATCCAACCCACCCACAAACCAGTCAATAAAAAAAAGGAAAAATGTGACAAAAATGCAAGAACCAAATATATACATGAGCAAAATAACACTCTTTCTGTAGATGTGCTGCCTAATGTCAGGATCTGTGAGAAAATCCACAGGACCATGTAGACATGGAAAAGCAGAAACATATTACATCAGAAGTGCATCAGCTTATAATGAAGCAAAACCACTCCCAGTTGCAGACCTTCTTTCGACACAGAACCCATTCCCTCCTCTGTTATCACCCCTGGTACTACTGGTAGTGTTCCTACTTTTGGTCTGAAGAAAACCAAGTTATACACTTCATAAGTCTGATATCAGCCTCTGGTCACTTTTCTGGTAAGAGGAGAAGGTTGCTCTAAACTCTGTTATCCAGGAGTGAATAAAGATCAACTCCATGGCACTGACAAGGCAAACTATTACAGCTGTCAAAGAGCATCACTTAGAACAAGCAGCTTGAGGACTCCAGGGACTACAAGCAAACTCTTTTCAGGTTCCATTTGTACTGAAATCATGTTGTGTTGTTGAGAATTGGGAGAGTGGATGGATGGGCTGGAATGGTCTGTCACTGAATCAAAAGCTTTGCCTTGATGCTGACATGTCCAGAATGAAGGAGTCTGGTCACTTTACTGCCAGCAAAAAGCCTGAGAGCACCTCTTCCAAGGAGAATAAATTTGAGAACAATAACATTAGTTTCCTCTTCAAAGCTGTCATATCCCAGCATAACACAGCTATAAAGATTTTGGCAAGGAAACAGTGTCTCAAAAGTACAAAAGTCAAAGCAAAAATGTCAAAGAAAAAGGGAGCTGGATTCTAGAAGGTATAAGAAAGGGATTGTAACTTGGTACAATGTCTCTGATGCAAGGGCACTTAGAAGAGATTACACAGAGTGCAGCATTTTTCAGAGTTGTGATTTGAAGAACTTGACCTGTCAGCAGTTCGAGGTAAAGTTAAATTTTATTCTCCTAGTGACTGAGCTGTTAATGGTCTGCCTCTCTGTATCTCTAAGACTTTGGAGCAGAACACACTTTAAGAATCAAAAGCCTTCATCCAGAGATCAGTTCAGAGGCTGGTGATAGATGAGTCTTCCACAGAACAAGCACAGCTCTTGGGTATGACTTTCCAACTAAACAGTGGGTGTAACATCCAATTTTGAAAACTCTCCTCTCTCTGCCTAAGAATATTCATCTTCTACTCTTCAAACAGGCTGAACACTTGAGAAAAGAAGAAGCATTAGGTTGGGACAGACCTCTGACATGAGATCTCAGAAGGACAAATTTATATATTTTGTCATGAATTGAGGCTGTTTTATGTATTGTACAACTTCAATACTTGTTTTTAAGTAGGGTCTACAGGTGAAGACTGAAGTAAAATATTCTTCTTGGACTTAACAAAAAAAAATTTCCTTCAAAAATTACCCTAATATAAAATAAATCTATTATATTATTTAACTAGTATAATTATTTATAACGTTTTTCATGGAATACATGCCGAGAAGCCATTAGTTGGTTAGATGGCTTAAAAGCTCTCTATTTTTATAAGGTTTATTTCTAGATATTCAAACCTGCTTCATAATTCTTCACAGTAGCAATTTCTAAATTCCATTTAAAGAATTCAAGTATCAAGAAATTATCAAGAACAAAATGTATTCTACCTCCTTCTGTATCTATTTCTACCATTTTGCTGTATTCAGGTTAATCTGTAACAGGAGGAGTTTATCCTTAATACTGCAACTTGGCTTTAGTTTAACTGACTTAATCTTACTTGTTTGAATTTCATGAAAAAATCCCACTAAAACCTCCCTTCTTTCACAGCCCATTAAATAGGCTATACATATTATATATATCATATATTTATCATATCTATTTTGTATTTCATATAATTTGCCTATGCCTCTAATTTCCATTCTTTAATTAATTCTAAAAATATTTAAAAGAATGCATTCTACTTTGTGGCATAGTTCATTTTTGTAAGCATTTTTAAATGTTTGATAAGTTAATGAGCAAATTCTTTGGGGAAAGAAAATCCTTTAAGTAAACATGTCAGATGTTCTTGAAGCAGAATTTTATGTGATCCCTTTATAATTTTTCTCCTGGTCAGATTTTGCTGTTATTTGCAAAGGCAAGTCTTCATAAACCTTCCTCCACAGCTCTGAAAGGAACATAAACATTAACTTCATTGCTGACATAAAGTTACAATTGTTGCCACTCTTACTTCAGAATGGCTCCCTACTTCACCTCTGCTTCTATTAGTAAGTTATCGATATAAAGACAGACAAAAGGCTGAACTTGCTGCCTGAGACACCAGTAAAACTTTATTTCTTGTCTTCTGTCTCCACACTGAGCAGCTAGAATTACAAAGGCACAAGGACAGAATGAGTGAACTTACTAGAATTATATTTTCTAATGTATTTATCAACAACAGTAAATGAAGGCACTGGAGTAACTGTTGCAATTCTTTGCTCTTAATACCAATCTTAAAACTTATCATAAAATGAACAAACAAGTTTGGAATAACAGGCTCTAATTTTAACTTTGTGGCTGGTTTGGTGGGAACTCAAATCTCTCAGTCCTCCAACTTTCTTTTCTGTAAAATATATCTGGTAGTTCATGCATAATTCTCAAGGCTCCTAGGGTGAGGAAGAATATCTGATCTGTAATCAAACTTTCAATACTTTCATTCAACAAGATGCAATTAATTCACTGAAATTCTCCATTCCCTTTAAGGAAGTCTCTATAAAAATGCAAATTAACGCTGTATATAGGAGTTCTGCATAAACCCTCAGACAAGGAGTAAACTTTAATGCAGCCCTGCTACCTACCCTGCAAGCAGTTTCTGCCACAGAGCATTGTAAAAGGTTTCTTTTTGTAATCCCCTCTTTCCCCACTCTTTGCAAGATAAGTTATCTCCAGGATTTATAGCAGATACAACCCAGGTTCTTTTTGCTACTTGACTTTATAAAAACCACTAGGCAATTTGTGATGTGCAGAGACTGATTAAAACAAGCAAACAAAAAGATGGGTTTGTGACAGCCTTTGTGTTTGCAAAACATATCCTATCACAGCTGAAGTCACTGAAGAGACACAGTTAAGGTAACTTCAGTTGCAGTACTTTTTCTAACAATATCTTGTTTGTTCATCAGCAGGAACTAATGAAACATTGCACCCAATATACTGTAACATAGATTTCCTTTTGTGCCTGATTTAGTTAAAAAGTTTAGAAACAAAGTCCTCTGACCAACTGCTGAAATGTAATAATCCAAGTTATCACCTCTCTAAAAGCTGGGAAAATATAAAAAAAGCCCTGGCCCCTGAAATTTTATATATGGTAGTTCTCTGATTGGAAATGGAGTGGAGCCATCATAAAAGGGTTCAGTTTTGAGAGTTTTTTCCCCACTGTTCTTGACTACAAGACATTAAAAATCTTCAAAGCTATGTATTTTCTGGACTTACACAAAGATGGAAATAAATCTGAAGGGATTCTTTTGTTACAGCATTTGTGGAAAAACATTGCATGATGCTCAGAGGAGAATAATCACTATGAAAATTCAGGAGAATTACATATGAATTTCCAGTCAGTAAATGGATTTCCATTCAGCTTCTGCCCAGAATAAGGGGACTGTTTTCCTTCTTCACATTAAAGAAAAAAAATTGCTCACTGGAGCTAAAGTTTTGGGATGACAATTACCCAAGTAAAATGCCATAAGATGTCTTTTGAGGACAATCGTGATGCTAACTAAATGCCGTAATTCTTGCCAAATATATGCTGCTTCATATAAATTAAATATGAACTTTAATGCACAAATATTTCCCTGAATTGTATTTTGCTGCTGCTGTGCAGTCATCATCAAGCTCTTTTTCTGTGTAATGAACTAGGGTTTCCACTGAGCTTTTTTCAAGTGTCCCACTATAACCATTAAGTCTCCAGTCATTCAAACAGATGTGAAGGAGTCATTGTTTCAGAGGGGAGGGAGACAAAAGTAACAGGGACTCTCAGGAGACCTTCCAGTCTGGCAATTGGAACTAAGCAGGACATCAGAAGACACTGAAAATTGCACAAGACATCTCTGTCTAGGAACATGGCAAGATCCCCAAATTGCAGCCACTGGTAAGCATTACATGCACAATCTTCATGAACCATGATAAAATACAAGATGATCTTGAAATTATCTTTTATTCCTGTTCCCTAGAATATGATTTTAGTATAGTCAATGGTATAGTCAATGTATAGTCTTAATAAAGAGAGCTTATGAGACTCGTTTGGCATCAACAGTATCCACAAAACAAAGATGGATTCATCACCCAACATCGTAAAATTTACTTCATAGACTTTTTTTTTTTTTTTTTTGGGGGGGGGGGGAGAGGGAGGGCATTTATCATGTTTATCTTATTATGATTAATTTCACCTTCAATCGCAGTGCCTGACATGTTAATTGCTCTACTTGTTCCTAAGGCAAGTGGGAGCCAGTGAGGTGCACAGCCCTGACTACAGCAATTTGCATATTCATCTAATACTTCTCAAAGGTTCTCCTGACCAATAAAATGTCCTGCCTGGTGGCCAGTATATAAAGAATTCTTGCAAGAGTTTCTGCCATCAGTGTCTCAAGCCTCTCTGTGATGGACAGAGAAGTTTAGAAAGAGCCGTACTTACAGCAGAACTAAATAAAAATTAGTATCTTGTGCAGCAGTAGTGGGAGCTAAAAAACAACTCTACCCACATCCAGAAAGATCTATGGGAAACTTGAATTAAAAGGACACACATTACTGTATGAATAATCTTTGTATTTAGGCAAGTAAACAGTTTGCTCGTATCTAACATATCCTTTGTGGTCTAAACATTCATGGTTTGCCAGCTGTTGCAGAAGGATCTCATGATGGTGAGCAACAAGGCAATAGAATAGCAGATGAAACTCAGTGGCAATAAATATAAGTAATGAGCAATCCTGACTGCACACACAGTCACAAACAAGCTTACTACCCTCAAGAAAGAGGTCTTATGGTCCCTGCAGATGGTTCTGTGGAAACAAATGGCAAAATGCTCACTGGTGACCAGCAAGACAACAGATCATTAGAAAATAAGTAGAGCACAAAACAGAGACCATTGTGCCACAGTATATACCAGTAATGTGCTCAAATCCAGAATTATCTGCTCCTCTGCATTCGACAAAGAGTCTATTACTAGAAAAAAGAATAAAGGAACAATAACAACACCTCTGTGTAAAAAACAAAGGAGCACAATTAGATGCTACAGAGAGGAAATAGAATGATAAAATGAGTACAACAGAAATACATAAAATGAAGAGCAGTGTGCAGTGGGTGAATAGGTAATTGAAGTGCTAAGGGTCACCAGATGAAAAATAGCAGATATTGGGCTCAAAGGAAATATGTCTAAGTATTCTTTTAACAGTGCGTGATCAAACAACCTGCTTAAACAAGGATTTTCTAGAATATTAGAAATTATTTAAAAGAAAAGGATTAGGCAAACTAATGGAAGAAAATTTCATCTTGAAGAGTGAAACACAAAGAGATGAACACTGGCTCAGGAAATCCTTACAGCTGTTTGCTGGAAACTGTATAGTGGATTTATTGTGAAGGAGTAGTCAAATCTACTGCAAACAACTTATCTTTGTAAATTTGCATCAATTCAACAGGATAATGTCTAGAAGCATATTATATTCTGAATTTTAAATCAAAGTGCACAACTGGTCTTATAATTAAAATCACATTACCCTGCTCTACAACTGAAATAAACAGCAGGGAATTTGAAAAACCTCATCAGTACAGCGATTCCCACAGAGTGAAGGTGAAACAATTTGAAGGGGAATCAGAAGGAAAGTCTGGGGTATTATAAAACCCTTTCCCTTTATGGTTCATATAAATTTTGCATGGGACACAGTTTCAATGAAAATTATTTCACAGCTTAATAGCCAGGGCGTTGTTTTGAGACTCAAGAGAACTTTGTCCTCCTCTTCTTAGTCTGCTGCTCATTTACTGCATAACTCCCTCACATCCTTCGTGCTTTAATTATTTCACTTACAAAGCAGAGATAAAATATTTTACAAAAATGGTCACTTTATTGAGATCTATGAATTAAATGTTTATTTACTGATCATGAGCCTATAAAATGAACCTGACAGAGCAGCCCTATTCCAGGACAACGATTTGAGTAACCTGGCAGAAGTTAAAAAAGAATTATTAAGATAGATCTAAAAGATGTCTTTTACTGGGGCCTCTGTGCATTGCTGATGTCTTTATTAATTTTCCTGATGTTTCCCTTTACAAGATTTCTAGAACATTATGTCTTTGTTTTTAATGAAGTTTAGCTCAATACACACATTCTCTTTTTTCTGAAAAACAGGAGGATGATAGAGGGAAGAGACTGGTCTTTGTTGAGAGAGTAGTTGTATTTGCATCTCATTTCCATCAGGTGCTGCCTATGCATTAGAATGATGGCAACTTGTTCGAAGTGGTTTTCCAGTATTAGGTACTTGAACACTACGTAAGCAATGCCTCATTTTTTTTCAAATAAGGCCTGGAGAATATATAAGTATCAACATGTAACTTTCTATTAATAATAGGGTTTTGTCATTTACCAAGCTACTAGCCAATTCAAGGAAAATTTTATTAGCTACTAAATACAATATTTTAGATTTATTTGTATGTAACAATACACTTTCAATAATTTTTGTCTAGTTTAAAAAAATAGTCTGCATTTCTGTCAACCTACATCTTACTAACACTTCATAGCTCTAATTTTAGTTGAATAATGTGACATCGGTTCTACTGCTGGAGAACAGAGTGGCCTTCTAAATCTTGGACTGACATTTGTGCTGGTTTTAGCTGAAAATGAGTTAAATTTCTTCATAGCAGATAGTAAAGGGCTACATTTTGTATTTGTGCAGGAAACAGGGTTGATAACTCAAGGATGTTTTAGGTCTTGCTGAGCTGTACTTGCACAGAGTCAAGGCCTTTTCTGCTCCTCACCCAACCCCCCATCGAGGAGGCTGGGGGTGCACAAGAACTTGTGGGGAGACACAGTCAGGACAGATAATCCCAGCAGACCCAAGGGACATTCCATATCATATGGCATCATGCTCAGCATATAAAGCTGGGGGGAAAAGAACAAAGATTGGGACATTTGGAGTGATGGTGTTTGTCTTTCCAAGTCACCATTACTAGTGCTGGAGCCCTGCTTTCCTGGGGATGGCTGAACACCTGCCTGGCCAAGGGAAGGGATGAATGAGTTCCTTCTTTTTTCTTTGCTTGTATGTTTTACTTGTTGAACTGTCTTTAACTCAATCCATGAGTTTTATCACTTTTATGTTTCCAGTTCTCCTCCCCATCCCATTGAGGGGGATGGGAAAGAGGACTGAGCAAGCAGCTGTGTGGGGCTTAGTTGCTGGCTGGGATTAAATCCCAACAACACTACACCCTTCAGATTTTGCTAGTTGACTCCTCCCTGTATATGTAAATCAGAGAGTTAATTCTGCCTTTACGTATTCCTGTATTGTATGGCAGCTTTCTAAGAGATAAGCCATTCTTTCACCTGTACTCTAACAAACATAATCAGCTAGGTCATGCAACTGTCATTTGTTTGGACCTGTTGCAGGATGCTTCCAGTTGAGAGTATGTGATTCTGAAAAATGTATTTACCCACAAATCCCATGTGATCTGTGTACTTTTAGCCCGCGGGACACCAGGAGAATCATGTTATGATGAAACAAACATATTACAAAACCCATTCACATTCTGGTTATACATCACCTCAGGGCTCGTTGTTTAAACCTTCACAAAATTATAAAACAGAGATACATAATTTTTTAAATGCAGTATACCCACGATTGTTTTATATTTCCTTAGATACAAGGATAGAAAAAAATATATTGAAGTCCTGATATACAGACCTATCAAGAAGACCACATTTTAGATACAGAAATATACCAGCATGAAACAGTCAACTTGCTATGATTCTAATATGATTAAAACAAGTGTGTTTATATTTAATAAGCTGTCTCAGATCCCATTTGTCTTACAAGTAAAAAAATATAAACTGTTAATATGCTATGTCAGGAAAATACCTGTGTACAATCAACAATGCTAGTGAGTTTGTATGCCTGAATGTGGCATACATTCACTGATAAATGAAAATACACAGAGTCAATTTGTACAATAAATTCAAATTAATGACAGGTCTCAGCAGCTGTATATGTAGAATAAACATTCCAGATTGCCCACAAAATGAAAACAATTTACCTTACAAAGATTGATATGTTGAATGCCAAAGACTGAATTCAAGTTTCACTATGGTTGTCATTGTATAAAATATTCTGGTAGGAGTTCAGCCTCACATGACAGTGGCTCATTTGAAACTGGCAGTGGTGTCATGAACAGCAATAAGGAGGAGGGAAAAGTGAAAGGAAGGGAACTAAATCTAGATTAAAAACCCAGCCATCATCCCCCAGTATCCATATCCTTTGTGCACAGGTTCAGTTGCCTAAATTAAGCTAGACTTTCAAATCAAAATGTATTGCTTGCTCTGTCCACTTCAGTTTTCAGCCTGGAGCTTTCTTAAATAATGCTGAAAACACACAGTGCTGTGACTAAGCTTGGTATGACTTCATTAGATAACTCAAATATAAGTGAAAGGTCAACTTTGAATTTCCAAGTTTTTTACAGTTTTTGTTAGGTTATATACATATGCATCAGTACACAGTATCCTCTCCCAGGTCATATGGTAAGAAGCATCAACACATTTTAAG
This sequence comes from Hafferia zeledoni, assembly GCA_035583235.1. Taxonomy (NCBI): domain Eukaryota; kingdom Metazoa; phylum Chordata; class Aves; order Passeriformes; family Thamnophilidae; genus Hafferia; species Hafferia zeledoni. Next base: position 78,416,385 of record JAWWEV010000083.1, on the reverse strand, counting down.
AAAGAGATTATCAAGACTTACAGAAGACTTGAGGGGGCTGCTTTTAGTTTCTTGACTTTTATTCTTATTTTTTTAAGGCTGTAAATTTAAACTTCTTTTCTTTTTAAACACCAGCTGGCCACAGCTATCTTCTATTTTTGCTCCAAGAAATTTTAGGCAATTTGCATATAATTTTCAATCATCCTCACCAAATGTTTTTGAGGGTGATTTTTGAGAACTCATCTTGAGATGTATTACTGAACTTCCTATTATTCAAAAAACATAACTTAATTGTTAACTACAATAATTAATTAATCCTAGATTTGCATAGAAGGAACTTTTTTTGAGAGTTCTTAATGCTTTGTACTTTGCATCTCTTAATAGTCTTACAGATTACTGCTACAAACGTGCTGTTCAGGAAAAGAGTGCATAAAAACTGAAAGGGGAAATAGCTGAACCTGGAATGACACTGCTTACAAATGTACATGCCTGTGCAAGAACAAGCTGGTGGTTCATGGCAAGGGACAATGCTGGTAACACAAGCATTGCAGATAAAAGTCAATGAACTGAAATACTTTGGAAATGTTAAAACACTAGCAAAAGCTGTAAAGCTGTGTGTTGGTTTTGGATGGGATAGAATTCATTTTATTCACAGTGACTAGTATGGGACTATGTTTTGGATTTGTGCTGAACTCGGGGCTGATATTACAGAGATGTTTTTGTTATTCCTGAGCAGGACTTACACAGAGCCAAGGCCTTTTCTGTGTCCTGTATTTTGATGCTGGTGAGCAGGCTGGAGGTGCATGGGAAGTTGGGAGGAGACACAGCCAGGACAGGGGACCCCAACTGACCAAATGGATATTCTAGACCATGCAGAATCATGCTCAGTATATAATGTGGGGGGAAAGGAAGAAGAGGGGCATGTCTGGAGTGATGCTGTTTGTCTTCAGAAAACACTGTTACATGTGTTGGAGCCCTGCTTTCCTGGAGATGGCTGAACACCTGCCAGCCCGTGGGAAACAGTGAATTAATTCCTTGTTTTGCTTTGCTTGCATGTGCAGCTTTTCTCTACCGGTTAAACTGTCTTTATCTCAACCCATAGGTTTTCCAGCTTTTATCCTTCTGATTGTCTCCCTGATTCCAACTGTGGAGGAATGAGCAAGCAACTGCGTAGGGTTTGGTTACTGATTGGGTTTAAAACATGACAAGGTAATGCAAAAGAAAAAAAAATAAATGTAGAGGCAAATGTGCAGTAGCCATAAAAAAAAGGACAAGATGGCAGTAGAAAGGCTGCTCCACTGTCATGATGGACATTGGTTCCAGTGAAAAAGGGAACATTTCCATGGCAAAGGTGGCCCACAATCACTAAACCTGCATGGGTTAAGTAGTCCTATCAAAAAATAAACATGCAGATTTCAGTGCAATAAGGAACCACATGCACCTAGAAAATATAATTAATTTTTATTGGAAGAAAAGCCATCTGGAAGCTTGGGGATAAAGTTTTCCTTTGAAATTAGTACTAGAAGCAACCAAAATAAACTTGTCTGTCCAGCTATCAGGGTCTGCAAATGCAACTCTGAACAGAAACACAAGTGCTTAGTTTATTTTTTAAAAAATCTCAGCTCACCTAAATTGACCAAAAAAATACTCAGGTTTGAAAGTCTAGTGCAGAGTATTTATCGGAGATGACAAATACTACAGTAATTTATTTGTGAGTCAGTCTAAAAGCAAAAACTTGAATCCTATTGCTACAATGTTTTAATATGTTAGATCTGTAACTTGAACTGCATTCTCTATTAAAGATATCTCAAATTCTAAGAATTTTACTCTGACAGACACTATTTGTTTTATTTTTGCTCTCAGGCTATGTACATATTAATTCAAGAACAACTGACTGGTCTCAGGGCAAATCAGCAAATCAGCAGAAAAGAAAGGGGAAGGAGTTAATTTTTAAGAGTACAGTGATCTCCAGGCTCCAACAGACAGCTTACTGGAAAACAAAAGTGGGTACAGTGTCACAGTAATCAGGTACAGTGTTGTAGTAATTGGGGCCTCTGAAAGAAGAGCTGTGAAGTATCAGATGTCTTTGAATTTAGAACAAAAATTAAAAAAAAAAAAAATTCTTTTAAACACTACAGATACTCCATAAAATATGCTGTAATCCACACCACCAGCAAACTCACAGAAGCAAAGACTGAAAGCAAGGATTGATCTGCACAGCAGGCAAGGGGAGAATTACTTATGAATTCACCTTATTTCTAATCTGTTCTACCTAATCACGTTTCCCCCCTCTATTTAGAAAGTTCTTCCTAAGAAACATTCTAATAAAAATAATATTCTGAAAGTCATCTCTTTTGGGTTTCAAAGCCATTTTGTTTATTGTCTTTTGGCAGGCAGTTAATAAGTGAACATCTAGACAGGTGCACTTCAAAGCCTTGACCAACTCAGTACATTGTACTTAATATTTTCTGAAGTATGACTGTAATTATACTGGACTTAGATTCTCCCTAAAAATAGAACTCAAGTAAGCTACAAAGGTTATAAATACGGTTTGATTCTGAAGATCTAAGCCATATAATTTCCAGCATCTTATCAAATACTTCTTAGTTTAAGCTGCCTATTAAATTGTTTATGAATTACATCCATTCTGTGACATCCATCAGTTTGCTTCATATAACCAGCACTGTTCTCTGTGAAGCTATGCCCAGTAAAACAGCCAATCCTCAAATCAGGCAAAGTGATAATACAAATAAAACACTGCCAAGTAGAACTGAATGTGCAAGCGGGTTTCTTTCAGGAGGAGAGTGGAAAGGTTGTAGCTTTTAAAGTGTAAATTATACAAAATTACCTTAAAGTGTGGTGGGTTGTTTTTTTTTTCAATTACTGATACATTTGGAAAATTAGCAATGATTAAAACATCATTAACGATAGACAGATTCAGAACCGAGAATGTAGGTTTTAAAATACTGGAAAAACTGCCTGCTATGATCATTTGGAATCCCCAAACACAACTCACCTGAACAGAGAGGACCATATTTTAAGTTAAGGCTACATTCAAATGTGAATGTTCCATATCTTTTTTTATTTTCCAAAAAGAAAGAAAACTTAAAAAAAAAAAAAAAAGTTGAGCACAGTAACAGTATCTCAAATCAATAGCAAGAAGACTGTGCTCAGACACAATAAATGGTGAATAGCTGTACCTTGCTAGCTGATGTCACATCTGTCTTACTGGGACAGGATGCAGCCATCTGTTGAACTCCCTCTTGACTCAGGAATTACAATGTTTACCAGGTGGGGATGCAATAGATATATTTTAGGTGTATAGCATCTGTCCTGACCATAACCCTTACAAAGACAACAGTATGATACTGCATAAGCATCATTAGTCCCACAGAACAAGTCAACATAAACAGAAGCATAAATGAGCAAGCAGACCTAAGACATAGCATGATACATTGTTGGAGATGCAGTTAGGAGATTTAATCAAATTCCTCATCAGATCATGTGCTTTAAGACAGTTCAGTCCTTTCTTATCTGTGCAGCACCTTAGTTTGGGAAGAATTTTCACGATTGAAGCTCACTGGCACTGAGGTTAATACAAATCAGATTTGCTGATGCAAGATTACTGGAGTACAAATGCTTCAACAATAGCTCCCTCCTCATGCATGCCAATTCCTCCCATGCAAAACCAAAACACTTACACAAGACAAATCTCCAAGAGCCCCACTGGGAAAGTTACAGTATGGTTCAAAAGGGACAGTGAGAAGGCTGGTTGAAAAGTTACCTCTTTCTATCAAGATGGGAGAAAACGAACATTTACCAATCAGGTTTCTCTGGGCTTGGTTCAGAGGATGCATGCACAGTGACACAAAGAACCTCACCTGTTCTCTTTAATGCACTATTTGAAATTAAGAGAAGACCATTTTCACACAGATTATTTTGGAATGGCTGCATATTTCACCAATTCCCAATAGGGCAGACCTATGGGAACTAAAAGTTGTTTTTTCAGAATTATCTTACTTTTCTTAAAAAATATATTAAACTAATTTGAAATTAAGCCACTCTTACTGGGGAAGAAGTATACTCAACAGCAGGAACTAATCATAAGTACCTAAGATATAAAGTCATGTACATCTGACCTGCACTAACCCCATGCAAACAAGACCAGAGTCTTTGGGTGCTGTGCTGACCTCAGAATAGCCTGTTTGTAAACTGATGTCACTAAATAGGCCTCCATTTACAGCGTCTTAGAGTTTATTTAAACTAGAAAGCTGTTGGAAATAAACTAGGACATGAACAACACATTCCAGATGTTGCATATGTGTCCTCAGTGTGGATATTGTATTCTACCTGGAAGCAGGAGGTGTACTACAGTGTGCTGGTTTAAAGGGAAACCAGCACGAGAAGTGAGCCCAATACAAAAGAGATTATAAGTCAGAGTTACAATTTAATAACAATATTACAATAAATCAAATGGCACAAAGAGAAATTGGCTTTAACCCACAAAACCTAGAAGTATGATCCAGCACCCTGGGGCACAAACACTAAGGGGTTTGTTAGCTCCTGTGCTGAATCCCACATGGTTTCCCCAAAGTCCAAAGTAAAAGGAAGTGAAAAAACCTGTTGGTGCAGCTGATGGTTGCAGTCTGGTGAAGAGTGGTGGTCACAGTCTGGTTGAAAGTGGTGGTCTCCTCCTATTGAGGTTCTGGTCCTCCTCTGGATCCGACAAGTGGTTCCCTAAGGTCTTCCAACTCCAAGATTATGTACTCTCAGGTCCAGGTGGGAGCACTCAGTACCTCCCCTAGGGTGGGGAGTCATACAATGAGTGATCTGACTCTGTGAGTCCTGGGGTATTTTGGAATTATTGCTGGCCCATTAGCAGACACGCCTCCTCAGGTGGGGTGTGAAGGTGCTAACAAATTCCTGGAGGAGAGTTATCATGGCTCTTAACTCACAGGTGTCTTTCTCACCCAGCTCACAGCCTGAGGAGCCAGGTGTGCCCTGGACAGCTGCTGCATTGTTAACAGTTCATGGGAAATGAATAGAGGGTGTAGGGTACATAGCTTTAGTGATAAACTGGTCCTACCTGCTGAACTAGGACATACAGTAAGAAGTGAGACTGCAGCCTATGCTGCCACATCTGATTTCATTTCACTAGCTCACATACCAACAGGTTCAGCAGGAGAGGCGTAGTTACGGAAGGTGTAAGGAGTGCAATAACTGCAGTGATGGACTCTTGCAGCTGGCTGAACAGCAGAGCCTCATTTTGGTCATGGCATAAAGGTTTGTGTCAGCCATACCACACTGCTATCAGCAGTGAGGTTCCCATGGGTGTCCTCTAACCAGCTGCAGGCAGTCAGGCAGATTAGCATGAGAAGTTTGAACAAGAGGTGGGATAACTAGTTCAGTTTGCTTGAAGGAAACAGTTGTATGCTGGTTTAAAGGTTAATCAGCAGGAGAAACAAATCCAACACAAGAGATTATAAGTCAGAGTTACAATTTAATAAAAATATTTCAATAAATGCAATGATATCCAGTTGCATGACTGAGCACCCTGGGTCACAAACAGAGTGGTATTCGTTAGCCCCTGTGCTGAGCCCCACATGGTCCCCCTGAGTCCAAAGTAAGAAGAAGGGAAAGAAAAACCTGTTGGTGCAGATGATGGTCGCAGTCTGGTCAAGAGTGGTGGTCCTCCTCTGGATCTAACCCCTGGTCCCAGAAGTCTCCAACATTATATACACTCTGGTTCAGGTGGGACCACCCAGTACCTCCTGTAGGGCAGGGAGTTCCACAATGGGTGGAACTCTGTGAGTCATGGGGTATTTTGGAATCCTCGATGGCGCATTAGCAGACACACCTCCTCAGGCTGGATGTGGAGGTGCTAACAACTTCCTGGAGGGGAGTTACCACAGCTCTTATCTCAAGGGCTTAACACCCAGCTTACATCCTGAGGGGTTGGGTGTGCCCTGGGCAGCTGCTGCAAACAGTCCATTGTTAACAGTTCATGCGAAAAGACATAGGAGGTTTAGAATACACAGCTTTAGTCACACCCACACAGTGATAAACTGGTCCCAGCTTGCTGAACTACGACAGGTTGCCAGAACAGGAAAGGAAAAGCGGTATCAGACAATAAAAACTTTACATTTTCCTACAAACAAATGCCTCTGTACCTTCTCTCCTAAACAAACCTAAGAACTTGGCAGAGACCATCACAGCCACTGAGTCCCACTGCCAGTCCCCTAAGGGCAGCATGCTGTATAAGCCTACCAAAACAAACATGATACTTCAATTAGAAAGGGTACAAGTAGCACTTGGTATTTATTGCGAGCTCACTGACCAAAACCCAGACCCAAACCAACCATGGCTGAACTGATCTCACACGATTTATTGTAAGTGATGGTTCGTGTGCACGAAGCTCACGTGCCAGGCAGGGCTTAGTGTATCCACCAGCCAAGATGCCACTAAAAAGGATGCAGTGAATCCCAGAGTGAAATGTTTCAGAATTTCCTGTTTTCAAATCAAAATCCTGCACAGCTTTAGCAGGCTTGCCTTGTCATCCCTTAAAACCCAGCCCGGTTATCTATATAGCACTTACCACTTTTTGTAGGCCTAGCGTCTCTACTCTAATGGGCCACTACAGGCAGAAAAAGAGACATTTACAGAAAGTCACCATAGTTTTTCAAAGAGGAAACTTAATGAAAAACATCAAGAACAAAGTGGTGGAGACTTGGGGGTGGGTGGGGGTTGGGGTTTGTGTTTTTTAATTCATCACACAGAGTAAAAGAATGAGACATCTTTAGGACACAGAGCTAAGGCTAAGACATGAAAAATAACTGAGCATTCTGGTAAGCATAAGTCATCATCCATAATTGTCAAGGAGAGTGATCAGGGGAGTGACCAACAGGCTTGAGGGCAGTGCTGCTCTTCTGGCACACCTCAAGGCTGGAGAAAATGCCTAACATGAGACTTAAAAATCTCAGCAGCAATAAAACAATGGCAAAGCAAAAATCCTGTGGCCAAGAGAGAAAAACCTCAGTCTGGGCACCCACTGGCTACGGGGTGCTCTGCAGGAAAGCAAAGTTCACAGGCTGAAAGTGAGTTAATAATATGCCCTTGTGTTGAAGAGGACAAACATGGGCCAGGCTGCTTTAGCAACCAAATGGCAAGGGAGAGGATTTCTACCTTCTAGTCAACACCTGTGAGACTGCACCTGGAGTACCATGTCTGGTTTTGGTATTACCAAGGCAAGAAAGACATTGACATGTTGAAGCAAGTCCAGTAGCTGGTCACCAAGATGAGTGGGTGCTTGAGCACATGGCATCCAAGGAAAACCTGAGAGAACTTATCAAGCATAAAGAAACTAATGATGAGTTTAGTTACATACTGGCACAGTAGTCCAGAGATGATGTAGAATCTCCATCCCTAGAGATACTGAAACCTCAACTAGATAAATCTGTTAAAAGCAATTTCACCTTGGTTTTCCCTTCTTTGTCTGAGGGTTGGACCCTCAAACAGGATCTTTACAGGTCCCCTCCAACCAATATCAGTATGTGATAATGGCAGCAATTTATTATTACCTTCCTTTCCATTTCTCCGAAATACAATCTTCCTTTCAAAGAAATGTTTTTTCTACTTCAATTTACTTTCTTTGCTTAAAAAAACCCCCAAAACCCAAAAAAACCAAAACCCCCACCAAAATTGCATGATAAACCACTCCCATATTCTTTTTTTTTTTTTTAAATTCCACTTTTCCTCATTTTGTCTTTTACTTCTCACTAGAGGCATCAAAACACCTTCTTATATCAGTCAAGTTCTTCACAATCTTCTAGATGTGTTCTGCATCCTGACATACCAGCTAACAGCACCTCTCTGACACCTAAGGAATCTATTAGCATCTAGCCAGCTCCCTAGGAATTAGGTTCCTTGAGCGTGAAGATTAAACTGTAAAGGTAACTTAGCTTGTTAAAAGCTATTCATCTACAGCTTAGAAGGTATTCTAAGAAGGACAGGCAACTGCTTCTTATTTGAGTAACTTCACTGATGACTATGAGATTTATGGTTGATGCAGAGTGTTTCCCTTGCTAGCTGAGAAAACAATTCTTCAACAACACTGAAAGTGAAGTTTGCTTTTCAAAAATTCATCTTTCTTTCATCATTATTTTCTGTGCATTTTGTAACATGAAACAAGGTATTTAATTAGCCCAGCACAATCAATACATACATTTCCACATAAAACAATGTCTGGAATGTCACCCTAGAGGAAGAGGAATGATGTTCTGTATTGCAAACTGCTCTCAGTTATATCACTGCTTTCATATGCCCAGTACAAATGCTTCTTTTTCAATTCACAATTTTATGTTTTGAGAGTTTCTTCTGGTTTCCTTTGTGCTCCTCTCTTTTTTGTGCATTTTGAATTCTTCTGTGCTACCACTTAATTTGATATATTGAGATCAGGATTTGTTTCCTGCAAAATTGTGAAGAGAATTAGGTATGAGAAAAAATATATGACAGGCACTTCCAACTGTTAGTATAACTGTATTTTCTGTAATATATTTTTTTATTATTATTATTTTTATATCATTTAGTAATTGAAGAACTGAGATACAAATCTCATGAAAGTTTGGAATGCATTAGGTGGTCAGAGAAGAGCTAAAATATGCAGTGTAACCAGTAGACAGGAAGGTAAGACAACATCAAAAGCAGTGTTCCTGGGCTCAGACTTGTACCTAAAACTATGCATTGCATAATGTTTACAGATTTTTTTTTCAATAACACGCTGTCTATATAGCACAGTTCACATAACTCATTACAATATATATTAAGGTTCATAAGAACATAAGGTACATACAGTAAAATATTTGGGGGTTATTTAACTAGTTTCAGCTAAATTAAATCCATTCCAGCCCAGCAAAACAGCTCAACTGACAATTCCAAATTAATTTATTTGTATCATGTTTCTCAGGTCACCAGAGAAATTGTCACTAATTGTCAACTTGCTGCTCCAGCTATTTCACTAGCAATAGTCACAAGCTAGCATTACTTTTAACAGAATAAAAGCCTGAGGTAAACAAACTGTCAATCCATATTTAATTAAAATATAATGAGGGACAGGAAATGTAGTTCTGGGTACTGTTTAAGGTGGCATGACACCATTGAAATGTTGTATTGTGTGTCACATCTGCTTAGTGACAAGGACACCTGAGAATGGTTACTGAGGTGACACTGTGCATTTTAATATTCACTCATTTTGTGCACGTTGAGGAAAGAACCATTTTACTCTTTAAGTTCCTTCACAGATTAACCATCAACACAAGGGTCTCACCAAAAGCCCAGAGAAGTCAGTGAAAGTCTTTCCTTTAACTTTCTTGGATTTTGAATTATGTACTATTTCTCCAAAACAGACTTTTTTTTTAATTTCTTCTTAAATCATATATACTTTTTTGTATATTTCCCAAGGAAATCACTAGTTTGTCAGGTTCACTTAAAAAGCACACAACAATTTGGCAAGAAAGTGGAGAAAACCCAAGCAGAAGCAGTTTGGTTTTAATTCACACAGTTGCGTAATGACAAAAAGCTACTAAAAATCAAGGTCATCATATAGAAAAGTACTTACTTGATTTTATTATTTATAATTTGGATTAATTATTTATGGAGTTTTAATGGAGAAATTCACAGATTTGGGACTGAAATTCCTCCCAGTGCAAAAATGTATCTATTTTCATAATTTACAGACTTTATACTTCTAAATTAAATTTGTGGCATTACCAATTGTCCCATATTTCCTCTCACTGACACCTAAACAGAAGAGTTACAAAGTGCAAGGTAGGGCTGTGTTTACTTTCCTTCTGCAGTACCATAAGACAACATGAGCCTGACTACAAAAACATGAAGCAATGATAATATTATTTTATTATTCTAAATAGTCATCAGACATAAGTGCACCAATAAAATATATTGTAAATCAATTACCAAAAGAGTGACCAGGATAAAAATTTCTTTGTTTATAAATTGTTAGGACTTACACCAATAAAAGAATGCAAACCTTTTTTTGCAGGAAAACAAAAACTTCAATACACTTGTTCATTACAAGAATTCACCTTGAAAGTGAGTATGGTCACATTTCAAATTAACCCCGCATGAGCCAGCTCAATTCCAGGCAGTGTGGGAAAACAGACTATAAAGTGCAGGACAGAGAGATGGATGTTGAACCAGGCAATACAGGGCTGCAAGGGTGACTCAGCAGCAAGCACCAAGTCCCAGCCTGGAGGCGGTGGCACAACACTCACCTGTGAGATTAGGGGAGAGGCTAAAGTTGATGGGATTAAACTGATGCAACAGGTGTGCCGACAAGCACTAGCCTGCAAACAAGTTCAGTTCAGTTAGATTCAAACTGATAGTCTAGATGGTTTCCTTGAGAAATCCTGACAATAACAACAAGGAACTGTTTCATTTCAGCTAGAACAATCTCTAAATGAAATCCTGCTCAGCTCTAAGGTCACTGGAGCCACCAGGTTGGTGCCACTGTCTCTGATCAGAAGGATCCAAATGAGGGATGAGACTGCTGGTTCCCATTCTCCACTAAGCACAGATTTCAGAGTGCCTTGTTACACCTTATAACCTGTACTTTGGGTTCCATACTTCTGCTGAGCTCTGAAACACACTCCTGCTCATCAACAGATGCACTTAAAGCACTGATTTTAGCTTATTTAACCAAGATAAGTTGCTGAAACCACTAACTGGATGCACTCTCATATAACTGCAGATCATCTCAGGCAGTCCTTCCATACCCCAGGTGAATGAGCTAACCACTGAATAAAAGTGTGCAGAGGAACACAAGAGTATAGAGGAATACAATTTTTCCTTTCAGGTTTTGTGATCTAGAAGGCTCCCAGAAAAGTTTCCATTTAAATTATTTTCTCATTCAGATAGAATTCAAAGTAGTTCTGGTTGAACAAATTGTATTTCTAGAAAACAATTATTAATATAAATAAAAATACTGCTCCAGAGCCACATAAAATTGCCTCTGGTCTGGAAAATACAGAAATTAAAAACAGTGATTTAATTATATCATAGCATATTTTGTTCTTGTTGGGAATCAATAGAGCCCAGACATCTTAACAAAAATATTTCTTCTTAAGGTATATTACCTAGTGTCTGAAACAAAGAAGTGCTGAAAATCCATCAGTAAAGCAACTTAAAGAAATATTAATTATAGACTTACAAACTCCTGTATGACTTAGGGAGACTTTTTAAATTAAAGATTTAAATTAAATTTTTTAATTAAAGGCATTTTATACAGCCACACAAGCTCATTTTTTCTGAGATTACTTGAGTGCATTTCTAACTGAATCCATTTGATAACTGCTTTAGGCTTACAAAATACAATTTCTAAAGAAATGGGGATTAGTACAAAGCATCTCTTTCCTTTACAGAGGGTATTTTTCCTATTTTTATGGCAACTTATAGAAACCCAATACAAGTCACAGCACTACAATGACAAGAGGTTCATAATGCCCCTTTATGTGCTTCATTAGTCAGTGTCTAAAACAGCATCCATTGAATGCATCTCATAATTAGATAAATGTGCTACCCTTTTTATATGTAATGTAGAAATATGCAACAATGACCTTTCCTGGATTTTATCTCTTAGCTTTCATTTTGATCATGTCTACTATCAGTACACTTCCTTTCCTGAAGCTCTATTTTGCAACACAGCAAGTGGCCTGCTTGGTACTGGGCACTCAATTCACCGTCACTTGGAAATCCTCTTTTTGGTTGAGCAAAGACTGGAAAAAGAGGAGGTGAAGTAACATGTACAGCAGTTCCCAATGTAGTTATAGAGGCCAAAGTCCTGTTCCTAACACTTTCCATGGTGGCTACACCTGAGCAGGGTTGGCAGCAGAATTTATAACTTTACAGTGAGGTGAAGAAGGCAACACTGGGGCAGGGGTTATTGCTTATCTGTTCTGTGTATCCTCTATCTGTTTTTTCTCCTTAGCGACTTCTCCCACAGAAAAATACACACAACTCATGGCTTTACACACAACTTTCTGTACTTTACATTCCATGATCTCAGCAAATTTTAAGACTAAAATATATGCAGATTATACTTTGAAATCCAAAGTTCAGGCTTCAAAAGGATAACATAAGTAAAGAGCATTTCAACAGTCAGTATTAACTTTGACATATACATCATGTTTCACATTTGTAACTTTCACATTTTTTCTGTTTCTCTCCTCCAGTCCTGAACTGTTTACATGAACAGAGAACAACTTAAATATAATTTCAGATCTCTCAAGCTTCTAATGAACTAGACAATTTTCAAACTTTTTGAGTCTGAATAATGGCTATGATTTCATCATATTTGATGTTCTGTATTTGGATTTCACCCAAAAGTGGAAGCAAACGTTATGATTGTTTCAGATAAATCTTTGATAAATATCGCCAGTGTGTTCACACTATATAGGCCACAATGATAGATATTGTCCATACCAGAGCCAGGATGCTTAAAGACTCACAAAGGAATATGTTCTGGCAACAGTTCTGTTTCACTTGCCTGCCTAAAATCCATCACTGATCTTTGGAACAGAAAACTCATCTGTATGCTTTTCCACGTACATAAAACTTTCATGATGATATTTGGATAACTGTGTTAGTGCACAGACACATACTCATCAGACATGCCAGGCTTCTGCAAAATGCAGAACCTTGCTACACAAAGCATCAGGACTCAGGCTGGCTTCACAGCCTTAAAAATTGATGCCACAGAAACGATAATGTGGGTAAACTTTGGTTGTAGCCATACAACCAATCCTGACAAAAACTGATAAAATTTTTCATGTCTGCCCCACACAAAGCCAGTGCAATGTCTGAGCAAAACAACACTATGATTAATATTCATCAGAAAAGTTGCTATGAAGAGGAATGATTTTAAAGCCTTATCATTCCAGTTGACACTTTTATATAAAGTCAACTGAATTCAATAGGATTCAGGAGCCTGCAGATTAGATGGGGTTGGGATTATATCTTCTGGATGCCTGATTCACAGACAAATTGATTCTACCTGTGAAATGGCTGAGGAAAGAAATAATTTTGTCTTTTAACTTGATCTGTACAAGTAAGTAAATAAATAAATCAACTGTTTTACATTACTTGTAAAATCACCCCTTTTGAGAGGAACATGGTAACATATAGAGACAAAGGACTACTCTACATAACAGAAACACACATGGCAGCTTGCAGACCTGCAAAGGATGAAGGATACCTCTCTTTAAATTCCAGACAGTTAATGACTTGCTTTTTCTGACACTTGCCCTACGTTAATGGTGCAATAAATACAAACTACATACTAAACATACCAGAGATAGGAGAAGAACTTGTTAATGCTATTGGAAGTTAGAATTAAAAGCTTTATTCACTGAACTAGGCTTCATCAATTATAACACTGCTAATTCTAATCCAGTTCATCTCTTCAATCTGATTTTTATCATCAAGCTACTAAATTATTGCTCTTGTCTTCTCATTCTCACTGTTACTGTCTTATCCTCTTCCAATTATTTTTTCTTACTCAGTTTGGAAGCATGCTCTACTGTTTTTAATTCAGCCCCTATTAACTCTACCTCTATCCATCTGTCTATGTCTCTACTTCCTTTCCCCATTAAGGTTTTAAACTTTCAAAATATTTCTCTGCTTCTCATTAGTTATCAGCTGAGAAATCTAAAATGTTATATAGTCAAGCCCTTGAACCAAAATTGCTTTTAATGTTTTTAAGCCTCCTTATCTCTTTTCAGTCCTCATCTATTTCACATCCTTCTGTGGCTACTGGCTCTGTATATTCCACTATTCTCCATACACTGCTAGATGAATGTCTCAGCATGGCTTTTCATTTACTTTGCTGCCTGTGTTTCTATAGTTGCTTTCCCCATTCCCCACTGTCACCTCCTAAGGGATCCAAGTTAAAGCTCCACTTGCTCCCTGCCAGAAGTAGTTTCAGTGAGATCATTAACTTTAGGAACAGTCATATATAGCCAATTCCTTTCCCTACTGCAATCCTTCCTCAGCCAGTCCTATCCTGTCCTCTGTCTAGCACAGGTTGCCATCATGGCAAAAGCAGAAAACATTTGGGAATAACCCACCAAGCAGTGAAAATCTTTGGGATTTGGTGCCCCATATAGCACCCTGTCCCAGGCCCTCACAGACAGCACAATAACCCCATATAACCAGCCTGAAGCACACACACTTTTCTTTGAAATCACAGTCATCAACATCCCTGGGCCTGGTTGCAGTTCCCCCCAACCCTCAACGAAACAACAGACTTGTAAAAAACTTATGCCACATTTAAGATGGACCATTCAAGTCCTCTGCTGTGTTTGCCCACCTACACCACTATACCTTCAACAGAAGAGGAACAGAGGGAGAGCTTTGTACCAGTCACCCAAGGACTCTCAGTAGAGAAGATTGGTTCTCACTGTTAATGTGAACATTGAGAGCACAGCAGGTTTGGCCTTGACAGTAAACATGTTTCTCTTGGTAGAAATAATATGGTATATAATTAATTCTATTGTGCTGACTTGCTGCACTGGGAAGTCAATTCAACTTTCCTTTATCAACACAACTGGCAAACTGGCCCAGGGACAGACTGGCCAGCCTCTGCCACCTCTGGTCACACTGATCACCTCTGCACACCTTGGACAAGAACTGTAGGCTATACCTGATGTAAAGCACCTGATTTAAGGAAAATCATGAAGGTAACAGGCACGCCAGGATCTGGCATGACCCTACTATCTCAAGGAAAATAAGGAGCTATCTACTCTTTGCAGACTTTCAGGCTGGTCTAGCAGTAGGAATTACTGCTTGGCACTGTCCCTGCTGTAGCTGAAGTGCTCTCAGTTCTTAATCTTTTTTATCCTCTGCCTGCTAGTGATCTCTTTATGTCCTATGTTGTTTCATATCATATCAGAAACAAGGTTAACTATTTACTTTATTCTTCATGATACCACCTGACTTACAGCTCCTTTCACCAGAAATAATAAAAATTCTGTTCTCATAGTTAAATTAATTCTCTCCTCTCCCTCCCAATGATTTTCTGAAGCATCCTTCTTACAGGTTCTTCTCACATTTTTATTTCTCAATCTCTTTCTTTGTTCAGATTCTTTACCTCTTCCATGAGATACACACATTAAAAAAGAAAAAAAAAAAAAAAAGAAAACAGAGCAAAACCATATGCTTCCTTTCTGATCTGTATCCTTATTTACATTAGTGACATCCCATTATAATGAATGATTCATAGAATTAAGAACCAAGCTGAGTGTAAAGCCAGCTTAGTTTGGCCCTAAAATGGACTTATGGATTGTGAAGAACAGTTGGAGGATGAACATTTGCAGAGAGAACAGCTGTTTTTGAAAGAACATATTTCTTCAAGACTTAATTTAGTCCATGAGACGTTTCACTGATTGAGACAAGAAAAGCTCAACACTCGTAAAGTATCTGGTTCTGTAAAAAGACAAAGGACTTTCTTCTGCCCAAAGAACATTCAAAGTATTAGCAAATAAATACTTACAGACTTGTACCCAAATTTTCCAAAGTATTTCACTCTTTCATATTATTTAAAATACAGCTTACTATGGCCACTGAAGCTGATGAAAAACTCATTTTAATAAAAACCATAAAATAAGTAGCATGATGTAAGACAGTCAAAGCAACATCTTGTAATGTACAACATACACAAAGAGGTTTTTGCTGTTGTTACTCTTGATATCTTTGAGAAAATAAGAGTGTCTTGAGATTATAATGTTAGAACATGGATTATCTTTTTATTTTTTAAATTTATTTTCTTACTTTATTTCAGCACCTGTCATAAATATTCATTCTTATTTTGTTGCTACTTCTTACACCATCACTTAGGAAATATTTCAAGAATTGCTTCAGAAATAGCTTGACCCCCCAAACTATCAGATATTTTTACTTTGAGGTTAGAGTGTTATGATCACACACACAAAATGCCTTGTGCTAATTATGCTTACCAGCATATGAACACAATTCTGTCCTCTCTCTCAAGTCAGTGAGTTTATTCTACATACTTCATCATTTAACTAAACAATCTTATAACACAGTGCTGAAACAGAAGGCGTTTTGTCATCAGAGAAGAAAATCTAGTTAACAGTGCTTAAGCAAATCCACATGTTTCACTGTAAAAGAAAATGGTCATCAACATTTGTCTTCCATGCTTAGTTCCAGCAATAGCCAAGGTTAAACATGCAGCTCTGAAAACCATGCAAAGGCAGACTGAGAAAAATATTTATTCTTCAAGCAGTAATCCTAACACGGTTTCAATCATTACCTCTTGATTTTCAATCATGTTAGTCTGACATTCAGTAGCAACTGGTTACTGCCTTTGACCCTGACTAGATAAAAATTAGGGAATCTAACTGTTGTTTTTCACACCATTGCTTCCAAGCTACACATTAGTTTTGCCTTACACATGGGCTCAGGGCACTGCAAGAACTTAAGGAATGTCCTGGTGGTTCAGGACAATGGTTCTTCAAACCTGGTGTTGCCCTTGCAACACAGCAGTAAGAGATGCTCTTCAACAGTAACACAGGCACACTTTCTACAATCTATCCCCTCATCCAGCATCCAGAATTCATAAATTAGAAATAAAGGACAGTACTAACCTCCCCTAGGCTTTTACTATCCATCTAAAGAGCTGTTGCCCATAACTTCATGCAACTCTCTTGAACCTTCTAACGCTATCAATCTTTGCTGTGTCCTGTACCAGTAAATGCCCAAAGACTGCAACCTGCAGTGTAAAATTCTTTCTTTTGAGTGCTTGAACTGATATCTATCTCCTATTTTTTTTCTAGTGTCCTTCAATTCTTGTATTTTTAAATTGATAAACAATAGTTCCAATAACCCTTATGTGTTGCCTTCATGATTGTGAAATCTTTGGTCACCTCACCCCTCAACCTTTTCTCCAAACTGAAGAAACTTGGATTTTTGTCAGTTCATCCTCAGTCTGTTTCAGCCACTTTATCATTTTAGTTGCCCTTCCCTCCGTTCCTTCTGCAATGGTACTACATCCTCCTTCAGGTCAGGAGGCCAAAACTGCACACAATGAAAATGTAAGTGGATGAAGATCTGATACAGCAGCAAATGTATGCACTTAATTTTGTCTTTAAAATCCTTCTTCATGATGGCCAAGATTTTTATCTTTTTTTTTTTTAATTTTCTATGGCCTCTGCTTCAAAATGAGCTAATGGATTTCAGAGAACTGTCAAGACAGTCATGTGAAGTTGAACTGCTCTTTCCTGAGCGTCAACTGCTACTTCTGAGTAAATTTTAATTCTGTTTTTTATTATGTTCATAGTGTACCAACCCAGTCAGTAAAGCTTTAGTAATTAGCCCCTGCTTTTCCAAATTTGCTCTGTCAATGAAAACTTGGGCCATGCAGAGTTAAAGTGTACTTGTTTATTTAAAGTTAGCTTTTATTTACAAACAGTCTCATTCTTCAGCCTTCTAGTCCCCACAGTCTAAGCAATCTTTCAGAAGAAAACCTCTCTCATCTCATTTTAACCTGGCTTCTTGAAGAAGAAAATCCCATGAAATTACACTATGTCTGCATACAATAATTTGCCAATCTGTTACCCAGCTATCTTTGAATCTATTAGCCAATTTAAAACACACTAAAAAGAAGGATAAAAATCTCCAAGGCCATTAGATTCTTAAGTTTCATGAAACTAGAAAACAGGAAAGAAAAAGAGACCTGAATCACTGCCTCCACTAAAGGACAAGCTGTAGCATGCAGTCATCCCTAGCAGAAAATCTGCTCAGAAAGAGATTTTCAGGACCTCAATTGCACAAGAAGTTTCATTTGGTGTTTGTACTTGAGTAAACATCAGAGGATGTAATCATAAAGCACAAATCCATCAGAGACCAATCTTCATTAATTCTCACACCAACAGAAGTACATATCGATTCACCTTGGGTAATGACTCACAGGAAGACACTTAAATGGTTTCATGGCAGGAGAGGAGCCTGGGCCAGATGCAGCCTCAGCTGGAGCTGCCAACAGCCCCGCTGCTCTGGTTTGCAGATAGTCTTAGATAAAATTTCCTAGTTAATAGAGAGAATAGTTCCTCGTAGACCAGTACAACAGAAGAAAACAAAGAAAAGCATAAGTTAACAACTTGTATTTACTTCACCAAAATCCATACTTGTCAAACACAATTGCAGCCATTTGCAGAACAGAGGCAGGCAGTCACATTTGGAGGACAGGATTAAGAGTAGGAAGAAAGAGGGGGACTGTCCATGTTTTTCAGTGAGGTACCTTCTGTTGGGAACTTTGGCAGCAAGGAGGTCAGAGCTCACCTTTAGTAACAGCAAAACCCTGCCAATGGCTGGCAGCAGCCCATGGCCCATGGTGAGCAATTTGGCCATGCTGGAAAACCTCCAGGAGGGGCAGCATACTCTCCTTCCCAATCTCAGCAGGGACCAAATGGTGTTGCTGCTCAAGGGAACAAAATACCAAAATGTGACTAGTTCACATGGTTCACTCTGAGCGTCATCCCCCCACAGAGATATTGAATGTCACAGCTGTGAGGCACCAAGAGGCACAGCATAGGCCCCAGTTCACCTCTGGCCATGTCTGGATCTTGCAATGGAGCCTGCTTAGAAGCACCTGGCTCTGCCCATGGTGGTCAGATCCCATGGGCATGTGCACCTTCTGTCAGTGCTGGAGCAGTCTCAGCTCCAGCTGGCTGGTGCCAGCTGCCTGCCAGCACACTCAGCTGTCAATGGGCACTCTGCCACACTGCCTGTGCAGGCAGCAGCAGCTAAGCCTTGTTTCAAACCTGTCTTACTCATGGCGTGTCAGTGTCCTGCTCACAGTGATGTCCAGGTGTTAGGAAGATAAATTACTTGTCAATAGAATTGCCTCCTTAAGGTTTAGTGCTTGACATGGTCTCAGACATAGGAGGAGGTTAACAAAGCTTGGGGAGAAGGCTGTATTACTGACAGTGGACACAAAGAATGCAGACTTTATAGGCCACAAGGACATTTGGCAGAACTCCAAAGACGAGGAAGAAACTAACTAAGCAAGTGTGTTGAAATCAGCTCCAGCTGGGTAAAAGGTAACTCTGGCATGGGGACATCATGACCACCAACTCAGAGACCACTGACCCAAGAAACCCACTGACTCAAAAGAAGAGAAACACTGAGCACGTGGACTAATTACCATGAGAAGCAAGGGAATCATTTAACCAATAGAAGATAGAATACTAAAGAATAAAAGAATTATCTTTAGTGTCAAAGTTCAATATTTTCCTAAAACCCAAGGCTGCTCTTACTGCTGAGAAAACATCAACAACATGTGACAATCTTTCCTTGGGAAGAGCAATTCTTTGCTATTGTTTATAAATATAAAGGGGTGGGGGTGGGTTTATCATTGTTGTTGCTGGTTTTAGTTTCCCCCCTCTCTTTCTGTCTGATCAAAACAGATTCTGGTTCTAACAACCTGACAAAGCATACTAACCTTCAAAATCAAAACCTTCCTCTCAGTAAGGGAACTCATTTTTCTGTACAGCTATGATCGAACATTTAGCTGACTTAGGCTTATATTTTCATATTCTTATTGTTCCCTTGATAATTTCAATAAGGCTATTAAAATAGAACTTTCTGTAGGTAGGCAGTAGCCTCATGTGAGGAGAGGTGACTGGCACCAGATGATGCAATGCAAGTGGAGAAACAGAGAAAATATCAAATTAGGACAACTTTCCTCTTTTCTTTGGCAAACTAATAACTAGGAGGATCTATGTCAGTGCCACCATACTAATGCTACACCAACATGATCTGATTACTCCAAACTAAATGATAAACAGGCATTTCAATTCTGCCTTTAGTAAAATGAACTAGAGGACTGTAGCATCCACATCATAATTTTCAGTATTACATAAATCTCTGATGAAGAACAGAATGAACTTGATTACATGTGTGCCTTGTGACAAGAAATTTGTTGCAGATAACAGAAAAAGTTACATATTCTTATCCAGATCTCCATCGCTCCTTAGCAGGACAAAAACACAGAAAAGGAATTGTTATGGCTTCAGCAATAAGCAGTGCAGAGTACACAGTCTGTCCCAAAGAAGGGAGAGTGAAGTTGGCTGCTTGATTGGTTATTTTTAAAATTAACTATTTCCATGGAACAATTCAGACAGCAATCACAAAAAAAAAAAAAAAAAAAAAAAAAATCCACCCAAAACCAAAAAACCAAACCAAAAGGCAACAGAGAATTAACAGGGGAACAGCATCCCACAGGGGTAGCAATGGTCTGGGTGCTGGAGGCAGAGGGGGTGGGAATAGAAAGAGACCTGGATAGCAAAAGGCTAAAAATTAAATTAGATTTCTAAGACAACAGCCTAAATCATGTCAGGGTGTCATTCACTTGAATTTTGCAGACAGTCTGAAAGACCAGAGGCAAAAGAGATAAATATGGCTTCTGTCAACTTTAATGACCTGTTAACAATCTGGGTTTTGTGAATTTGGCCTCTTTATTGCTGATGATTTTAACAGTAGCATTTTACAGTGAGCTCACTGCACAGTCCAAAGTTAACTCCCTCTAACACTTCTCTGGGTGGAAAGATCCAACAGAAACATAAACAGCTGCCAATGTCTTCGGCTCCCCTTCACCTAATATTTTTTATGGTGCAGTCAAAATTTCTAGATGTGGTGGAATCACACTAAAAAGTAAAACTGAATTCCCCATCAATTATGCTGTTTATGTTTCTGCTTAAGACTATAACATGAACACACAAAGCTGCTGTAGAAATCTCTCAGAGTTGAAGAGCCCGAAGATATTTGTTATATAGCATGCCCAGGGTCCTCAGCAGAGAGGAATTAGCCAAAGCTGAGAACAGTGCTGTGACCCACATGGTTCATAAATCCCTAATCATAAAGGATGCACAGCAAGACATTGTGAGTCAATGAGGCAGCACAAGAAAACATTTTCAGTTAAGTTTTATAGACACACTTTGTCTCTTTTTCCCTAAAACAACAAGACAATTATTCTACACCCAGAATTTAAAATTAGACTTTAATATGAACAATATTTTACTAGTAATTACTGCTAGTGGAAATATTTGATTTGTTGTGTTGCCTTTTTTTTTTTTTTTTTTACTTCTTTCCTGTTAAAAATGTCAAGATTTTTACATTGCTCACTTTTCAAATTGCTAATATTGTGTTAGGAGGAACCAGGCTAAAGTGTATCTTTACAGGCAGAAGTAGCACAAATTTAAAGTCCTAAAAATGCAATCCTTAATCATGCTGTTGAATGTTCGTTAAAATAACAACCTTATTAAAATTTATGAGGTTCCTTGTGTGAATTCACCAAACACAGAAGACCAGCTCAGGGACACAGAAAGTATGTTTCAATCTACAGAGATTACAAAAAACTATCAGTATATTTAGGAATAAACTGCTACTGAAAAAAAACTTTCCTTACAGTCTGGTCAGCTTAAGTCTGCCTTGGAAATGCCTGAGGATAAAACACACACAAGGAATACCATAAGCAGGGGATCACAGGCTCCTGACTCCATACTGGACTTGCTACAACCTTACACATGTTATAATAATGGAATGTAAGTTATACTGAAGTAAAAACCATAAGAATTGGTGGAAGCAAGAGAATAATCTGGTCTTTTTATCCTGATACATGCCAAGATCCCACATCTGGATCTGAGCTCAAAAGGTTGCTATCCTGTGAGCCTGTTCCAGAATTGTAAGTTAACTTGAATCCAACCCATGGATCTAAACACAGATTAGTATCTTTGTTTTCTAATGCTAAACCGAGAATAGAATAGTTCTCAGGTTAGACCAAATTAAAAAAGCATTATCAATGTATGGCTTTTCTTATTTTGTTACAGGCAAGATTCCTATGGGGTAGAGGAGCAGAGCTGTTACCACTTGGGAATGGAGAGGAGGGGGAATGATAATTTCTGATGCTTGTCACTTTTCTGGGTTTTTTGTAGTATCATTTCTTTCAGCTTTCTGCATTTCAGCCCAATTTACATTTGTCTTCCCATTTTCTAGTAGATCAGCAAAAATGGCTTTATTATGTTACAGAGTGTCTCTTTGAAAAGAGATGATCTGCAAGCAACAAATTGAGGAAGAAAAAAAAAGGAGGAAGTTGCTGCAGAAAAAAAGTATTTCTGAAGACAAAAGTGACAACCTAATGAAGACACATCTATAAGAGCATGAAGTTATACTGTTTAATCTGGTTACGTAAAACAGCATTTCAGTAAGTTACAACAGTTGTAAGAACAGCAACTGCATCAGAGTTAAAATAAGACCATGATTGGTTGTGATTCACCACCTCCAGCAGACAGAACTGGATTCAAATTTTTAAATGTAGCACATGCTTTCACTGCTTTTGTGAAATTCTTGGAAATTCTTGGGAAAAAAATTTATAGGCTTTTGGCAGGGCTGCCTCAAGCAGTGTGTTCCCTCGGATGGCCTCTGTGCCAGTATGTTTCTAGTCCTTAATCATAAGCTTGATTTTAAGTTTTAACATGGGACCTTTTCCAATTTCTAGTTTAAATGAAAGTCATTAAAAAAAAAAAAATCTCATTAGAAAAGCTGATCAATCCTATTCTTTCACACTGTATTACTAGTTGAATTTACTATTCTTCCTTAGTCAATGAACTCAGAAGCACTATTTTCTTTGTTGTCCATAGTAATTTGATTATTATGAATATACACAGCTCATAACTGTTGTTTAAAGTGCTCTCTAGGTACACATTTGCCCATGGTTGTGCGTTTCTTACAGCCAGAGCAGCACAACTTGGAAAATCTACATGTTAGGAGCACAGTCAAGATTTTTGATTTGTATATGCACTTTTCTGCAATGCCTTGAGAAACAGATAACCTTCTCCCAACTATCTTTCTCTTACACATGAGTATTTTCCTTCAGCACCTGAAGTCTTTCATTTTGTTTGCCACACTAACATCTAACCTGCCTAATGAATGCCTTCATTCCAATAGCAAACAAAAACACAGCAAGCTCTCCTTAACCTGCAAAGCTGCCACAAAGAAAACATGTCTAAATCTCTCTTCAGTGGGCCTTAATTTGTACTTTTCAATTTCATTAGACCTTACATTTCATAACACAAAAATTGCATTTGCTCAAAATAAAATGACTTCCTTTCTAATTCCCCAGATGAATGAACAAACTACAAGGCCGTACTGAATGGGAAAAAAAACAACAAACCACCAAACCAAACCAAACAAACAAACAAAACCCAAAAAACACCAAAAACCAAAACCAAACCCATCCAAAACAACAGCAAAAAATCCCAGCAAAAAAAACCCCTCACATAAACACTGCATACATACCTACATACCTATTTTCCACATATTTTTCAGGCTTATCTTTCATAAGTTTCAACTACTGATTCAACCATTTTCTCCAAGACTGACAAGAGCACAATAGTTTTCCTCTCCCAGAACCAAACAGCTGAGGAGGACAGAGAGGCTTGCAAAGCCTGCTGGATTTTGATGCACAGCTCATGGAGCTACAACAGGACCAAGCAAGAGAGATACTCAGGAACTTGTTTAAAACAGTTCTGTACTTTTCAATAAGAGAAGGTATAGGAAGTATTTGCCTGGGTGGGAGGAGAGGGGTTAAATGTTTTTGCACATATGCAGGTTTACCAACAAGTAAAAAAAAAAAACCACCAAAAAACCCACATCCAACTAAAAGATACAGACTTAGCTTCTTCTGTAAAGGAGAGTGAGGGAATGAGATGAGTGGGATTGTTTTTTAGTTTTATGAAGAAAAGTTAAAGCAGTATCTTATCAGCAAAAATGCCCCTGGGTGTTTCTGGAAAAGCTGTACAGTAGTAGTGGTATGTTTCTAATAATGTACTTTCAGTTTTACTAACTGGTCAGATTACATTACAGTACAACCCAGATGGACAGTATTATTTTAACTCTATCTAAACACAGCTGTAAAGAATTTTTGTCAGCCAAGGCACTTTGATATCTAAAATAAATTTATTAATGCAGATCTTTTTAGAGTATCATGAAATAAAATGTATTAATGCAGATCTTTTTAGAGTATCATGAAATAAAGAATGGTTTCCAGTCTTTTTAACCCATGACACCTGTGCTACAAATGATACACTATACCTTGTGAATTAATCACCATTCATACAAAGTTCCTATTAGGGAACTTTAAGAAATAGGAAAGTCAGTATAGACACTGAGGTTTAGCTTTTGTTGACAGATATGTTTGAAGAAAACTGTAACTACTTTGCAAGAATAAGAGACTGAGTCAATTTTATCCATTTCCTGGCACCTATTTTTCTTACTGTAAGGAGAACGAGACCATTTTAAATATTAGATTCACAGGCATGAGTGAGAAAGAAAATAATGGCCTTTGATTTAGGGAAAAGAGAAGCAGACATCTTTGTCATTACAAGGGAGAGTTGTTGAAAATGAGTAAGGCAGTGTAAAGTCTTACTACAGAGAGAATATAAAAGTGATCTCTGGAAAATCTTAGATGTGGTTAAAGTGAGCCGTCATGAACAGGCTGGCCATATACTTCAGTTCATATCTTCAAATGAACTATAAAGCACTTTGCTGCTGTAAATCCTTTAAGAAACTACTGAAATTATCAGCTTCTCAAAAGAACTGTTTGAAACAGAACTTAAATTTTCCTGCCTCCCTCCTATGTTTCCTTTACACCTTCTGCCCTGCCAGTTGCAGAGATTCCCACTTGGCTGACCATCCTGTTTTTTGTGGATTTTCTTCCCAGCAGCATTCAGCAGCTCCAGTTTGTGTTTGAGCAGAACATGAAAGCAAATGGCTGCTCAGGCTCCACAGGGGCCAGAGGGAAAGAGTGGGGGATCTATTTTGCCACCACAGACTATCACAGATGCTCCTTCAGTTCAACCGAGCATTTGGTTTATGTTCCTCGTGAAAGGTCCAAGATGCTGCCTAGCAGCAGGGGAAGGGCTACTCTTACAGGAAGCATAAAACAAGTAGCTGCTCCAGCTGCACCCAGCCTGAGGGTGAGAGAAAGCTCTGGCCACCAACATAGCACACTTCAAATTTCTCCCTCTCTTTCTGAAGCAGTGCCACAATTAGGAGTTTCTTGATGCATTCTTCCTGGAGCTACAGCAGCTATGGGGTTTATGTTGCTTGCTGGGGTATAAAAAAAAAGACATCTGGGAATCATCTGATTTTTCTGACTATACTTTTCAATAGAAGTGAAAAAAAGCTGCTGAAGAAAGTTTCGTGATATATAAAAGAAAATCTGGCCTACACCTGAACAAGACCCTGAGATTAGCTCAGTTGATTAGAGGATGGTGCTAATAAACCAAGGTCATGAGTTTGATCCCCATACAGGCCATTCACTTAAGAGTTGGACTATCAGTGATCTTTGTGGGTCCCCTCCGGTTCAGAATATTCTGTGAAACAAACAAAAGTTGTAAGTTTTGCACCAGCTCGGGAATATTAAAAAGCATCAGGAAAGCACTTCTTAGAAACAGAAGTGAAAACTCTGTGTGGCTTTAATTCTTAACAAGCTGATACTTGAAGTAGAAAAACTATTCATAAGATCCAAAGGTAAACATGTATGAAAGATACCAGGCTATATAAATGAAACAGAAAAACAGATTATATGTGACAATGACATTTCAAACCATTCCTAGAAGCATTTTCAGATAATCAGGTCTAATCATAGAACCATAGAATCAAAACATTATAGAATAGTAGGGGTTGGAAGGGACCTTAAAGATCATCTAGTTCAAACCTCTTGCAATGGGCAGGGACACCTTCCACTAGACCATGTTGCTCAAAGCCCCATCTTGAACACTTCCAGGGATGGGGCATCCACAGCTTCTTTGGGTAACCTGTTCCAGTGCCTCAGCACCCTCACAGTAAAGAGTTTCTTCCTAATATCTGATTTAAACCTACTCTCTTTCAGTTTACAGTCATTTCCTCTTATTCTACCAGTACATGTCCTTGTCAAAAGTCTCTCTACAGCTTTCTTGGATGTTCCCTTTAGGTAGTAGAAGGCTGCCATAAGGTCACTTCGGAACATTCTCTTTTCCAGTGTCCTCTTTTTCCTGATGCCTTCTCATATAAACCCATAAGTAATAACAATCTCCATTTAAAAAACTTTTTAACAAATTGAACAGGCACATTGGGGGGTGGAGCTGGGGAGGGGATAGCTGGTGTTTGTTGTGGGAGGTTTGTTTGTCTTGTTCTTCAGGGTATTTTAAGAATAGGGTGGTTTAGATTCATGAATTGCGTTTTCGACAGATGAACTTTGACAATTCTAGCAGGAATGTTTTAATCTATTACCATTTCTAACTCCTCATGTCATTCTTCTATAGAGGTTATCACATCACAACAGATGGAAATACATGACTTGATTGGTCTAGTTCACAGTGCAGCTTAAAGCACTAGTGAAGGTGGGGTTTGCGCAAAGACACCAGACCATGAACTGAACCTACTGATGCTGTGCACACACATTTCATCAAACATGAAGAAGTGGTGGCAAGTTTGGGATGGCAAACTAGATGCAGTATTTTATTCATTCAGTGAATGCGAGCAGGACCCCTCAGCCAGATGAGTTGGCAACACTCACGTTGTCTAGTTGCTTAACTGGCCATATCTTCTGTTCATCCCTTTATTTCAATTGGCTCACCAGGCTAGTTTGTATCTTCTACTAAAGACTAAGCACAAGTCAGGTCTTCCAAGTCTTTCAGTGGCTGATATGAGACTATTTAAAAGGAAAATATATAATTAATATGGAAAAAATAAATTTAAATCAGTCATTGCAAATAGTTCAGAATTGGATTTTTCCCAGAAGAAAACCAGACACAGACTTACTGCTTCAATTTCTGCATCCAGTTTTCTACTGCCACAGTTAGAGCTCCTCAATTTTACATCATGTCTAAATGCATGTTATGTCTGAAGGAAGACTATTTCAACTCTAGTACAACCCTTTCCTATTAATTTCTTCCCAATTTCCCATAAACTTCACCAGAAAAACTGTAAAAAAAAATCAGTAGTTATAAGAGTTGGGTTCCCCCTGCTTTCAAGTTCAGTTGCTAAACACAGAATTCTGTTAAAAAAAAAAAACAAACAGCAGAGAGAAAATTTAGAAAATAATTTGTTGTTCGGTTGGCATTTTTCATATCTATACATAGGCTTATATTTAAAAACAGAGAAAATGAAATGTGTTCATCAGAAATCAAAATATATTTTCACTTGAAAATATCCATTGAGCTAAAATATAAATTAGTTGAAAAATTCAAATTAAGATGTAAAATGTGTTAGTAAGCTGCTTGGAATTTCATTCTTCCTTGACATAACTTGACTGGTGAAGATAATGAGGGTTTTTAATTGATTTTCTTTAGGAGGTAGGAAAATAAAGTAAATTTTAAAACTCATGTGACTAGAATTTGTTTATTGTGTTCAAATAATCAATATCATCCTGCTGTCAATCATGCTCAGTCCTAGCTAATCTTCTTAGTTTTTATTAATTCCTCTGTGAGGCTGGAGTGTCAAAACCTGTAAATATCCTAAATGATTGCTAGTAGTGCATTCAAGGTAATAACTTATAATGCACATCTCATAGTAAATAATGCTAATATCACACAGAAATTACTGATAAAATGTATTATGTAGATTTATATATGCTACATAGAATTTAATGAATTTATTAGACAAAATGAGGCACAAATTTTATCCCATTCTCCCAAGAGACAACAGATATGAAAACTACACCTTTGAGAATATAAACTATTCCTCATTGAATGTACAGATACAAAGAAAAGTGAAAAAAGTAGTGATGAAATGGCTAGACCACACATTAGAGGGAAAATAAATTTTGTGTGTGGAATTAAAATGGAATGAAACACACCTTGCAATTTCCTTGTTTCTCTGTATTTCTAGTGGCATGAGCACTCAGTTAGGAAAAACACTACTGGAAGGGTTGATATTATAACAGTGGTTTAGTTGTACCACTATTTGTTTTGTACCCAATATATTCAGTTGACCACTTGGATCAGAGAGTCCTCCTGCTTCCAGCTCGGACGTTTCACCCTCCCTTGAAAGGCTGCTAGCAGACACAAATCAACTGACACCTGCGTTTTTCTCAAGAAGATGGGATCAAGATCTACCTAACTTAGCTCAGAAATCGGTCTGCAATGTCCTTATGTACCCCACTTCCTTCCTTCCTTCCCAGTCTTCTTCAATTAGAGTTAAGAATTTTAGGGAAGCACATGGGCTGTTTCCTGCAGCTCCCAATTCTATCCATCCTGTCATTTTTCAGCCATAGATAGGATCAGAAGCACACTCCTCCTTCGAGAGAAGCACAGCCAGAGCAAAGGGAAGCACACAGACTGCACGGAGGAGCCAGTACCCAGCAGGACTGACCTAATATCTCTCAGGTGAGATGTGTTTGGATTTTGCACACTGAACTTTCAGGCATCTGCCCCCTTTCCACAGAAGTCCTCTACTCATTCTTTAGTTTAAAGGTCTAGCACCTCATTTTCACTAATACCTTCATTATGCATTGCTCATAGTAGTTTCAATCTGTAGGTATTGTTCAGACTAGGTTTATTTTTCTCTTCCAGTATTTCACTAATTGTGTATGTGTCATCTAATGTAAGGGTTGCAGTAGTAATTGCTGCCCTTCTGTGGAAATGCTCAGTAATCACTACATAAACCTTGCATAACATTCAGGAAGCAGCTCAGAGTTGACTCCAGACAGCCTTCATTTATGTATTCAAACATATTTTTGTAAAGCTAAACTAATTGTATGTTTATCAGAGAAGTCCCACACTAAAAACTACCATGTCCTTGGCCTCTTCTCTACCAAAGGGTTGTCCTTACAAGGGAGTTGGAATTTACTACTAGCCTGTCAGCTACAGTCAAGCAGAAGCCCTTCTGCCCAGAGAACACACAATAATCCCATTCCCAAACTAAACCTAAAATCAGCCTTGGGCAAGATACTGTAGATGTTGCATAACCAGTTATATCTGCTATGTAAAAAAAGTAAACAAAATACACAAACAAAACTCGAACATAGCACAAAAAGAAAAACAGAAGAAAAAGAATCCAATAATTCTTTGCCCTAGGGTGAAGTTTGTCTGGGGTCATGTGCCCATCTATCATCTCACTAGGTGTTTTGGTGATTACAGCTGTAATGCACAGCAAAAGTGAGGCCAGACAGCAAGGCAGAAAAGAATTCCTGATGGCATAAAAGTGTAAATTAGTTCATTAATTAATCTTTTAAAAAATATGATGATCTAAGTCATCTGAACAAAGCAAGCAGTATTAAGCATCAAACACTGCATCACAATTAGAGAGTACTTCATCATGCCAAATATAACCAGAGGAACTCTTTACAAAGAGGATTTAATCAATAGCTGACAATAATAATGCCCACCAGACTGAATAAAGTGAATGGCAATGTATGCGAACACATCCCTTTGGGTTTTTTCCAGAGAAATAGACTTCTGAGGAAAAAAACCCAACCAAACCAAAAAACCAACCAAACAAAAAAATAAACCAAACAAACAAACAAAAAAAGCCAGTCAGTAAGAAACTGACAACAAATGAACTATAATTCCTTCCAGGGAAAAAAAAAAATTACAAGAGCAGCACAAACCCAGAATATAACTAAAAGCTTCAAATGCAAATATTAGCTAAATAAAAAAATACATATATAAATAAAAAATAAGTTGAGAATATTGAGTGTGACAGCATCACAATGAAGAAGAGACTCATAAAAGAGAAGTGAAAACAGGAGAATGGAAAGAAAAAGTGCACTATGCTCTCTGAAACTGAGATGAAAGGAGTGAATTTAAAGATCTTTCATCACTCACTATTGTCTTAAACTAACACAGACTGAAGAAATACTTCCTTAAGTAACTATTTAATACAACTTCTGAAAAAAAATTACAAAGCTATTCACAGCTGAAAAATTTGAACAACAGGTTTCAAAAAGGTTTTGACATCAAAATGCTTAATAACAAACCTACTTACTGCAGCTTGATATTTCTGAAGGTCAAATTAAAAAAAAACAAAAACCAAACATGGGTACATAACATGGAACTAAAGCAAAACTGAAAGCAACTAGACACCAGACTGCAAGCCACTTCTGCCTTCTCTGCTTTGCCCTCCATTGACACCTAATCTTGAAGGCGTCTAAACCCTACATGCACTTTAGTCTCTGACCTGAAGTCCTGGAACAGTAACTGCATGCCCAGAAGTGTCTCAGGTCTGTACCAGCTGGTATATCATTCATGTCACAGCTTGAATGAGATTCAGAAACTGGGAGTTCAGTTTGCTGAAGCAATAGTGCGCTTGCCATCTCTGAATATGCTAACACAACCACAACTCTGCAAATGCAACAGCTTGGCTTGAGGAATTTATATGGAATTTTGTGCTAAGCAGGCCTCAGATAAAGTTCAGAAACTGACCTGGAAGAAAGGACAGGATGGCCACACATTCCCAGCTGAAACCCAAGCATGGAATTCACCTCCTACTGCAGATGTTTAGGTTTCCTCTCTAGTCAAAAAGGGGCTAAGAAGCAGAGCCAGAGGGTTCCAGGGGGCAACTAACTCATCCTACAGCAGACATGTTGGTCAAATAAATCCCTGCTGACTAGTTGACTCCATCATTGACTTCAGTGGAGTTTCGACACCAGCCTGAAATCAACACCCTCTTGTTGGCATCTCAAGTCCAACTGTAGATTAATTTCTCTGTAATTCACTCACATGAAGTAAAAGGCCAGCTTTCTTGTTGTAGTCTGGAAGAGATACAACTGGAGGGAAGAAGTTCCTTATCCAAGCCTTGCACAGCAGTAAGTACATGTCACTATGGGTTGAGAAATAATGATTCCTTTCCACTGAGAAATGCAGCAGTGCCAAAGTTTTTCCCATCCTGAAAAAGTACTCCCACTACTTAATTAGGAAAAGACGCATCAGCTGCTTTCAAATTTTCTCCCAAAGGAAGTCTTTTTTCCCAGCTGTTGATTGGATATGGTACAAATACCTCATAGGGCACAAGGACTCCAGATCCCAGGTGTATTTGTGAGAAGATGGGCCAAGACTCAGAAAGGTCTAGGTGCATACAAATGCACCTCTTCCCACTATTTTCTGCGGGATG
The DNA here is from genome assembly GCA_035583235.1 of Hafferia zeledoni. Classification (NCBI taxonomy): domain Eukaryota; kingdom Metazoa; phylum Chordata; class Aves; order Passeriformes; family Thamnophilidae; genus Hafferia; species Hafferia zeledoni. Next base: position 78,385,227 of record JAWWEV010000083.1, on the reverse strand, counting down.
GCTGTAGGTGGTATATAAAACTATTTAGAACTGCATTCCCATTTATGTACCTAAACATTTGTTGGCCCTGTGCCTAGTCACATAACTGCTTTGAAGAACCCTGCTATAAGATTTTCTGATATTTTTGCCTTTCTTTTCTCTGTATTGCAATTGGATCCATATGAGAGTACTAACTTTTCACATTTGCAGCTCTGCCTCAAAATATTTACATAAATATTTAAGTAAAAATTCACTCACCTTATTCCCAAGAGCAGAGAGGTCAGCTCATGGCAGATAGGTCATTCACCAGGTCATCATTTCCTTCCGTCCCACATTATTATGCTTGAGTGTGCTTCCTTTTTAGAAAGGTATTGCTGTTTTTGCAGCTTATTGAAATGTATCGTATTTCAATAAAGGGTAAAGAAAATTTCCAGGTTGCCATATGTAATATACTAATAAAAGCTTCAGTTATTTCAGGAATGCAGACAAAACCAAGATCCTTGGCATCCTGTTCTTGAATTCACTAACAGAAGAATTGAGAAGAGCACTGTATTTGTCCAACATGAACAAATCTAGAGGTTATGTAGTTGGAAAAGTGGCATCTGTACCTGAATCATCTGCCATTTTGACCTGCAAAATGAAATCCAAGAGGCCTGCCCAAATTTGGTTCTGAAGGAAGGTTAACAAAGAGTTAGCACTGAGCAAAAAGAGTTCTGTGAGCAGCTGCTTCACGGAGTCTTCCCACAACAACCATAAAGTAGTTCCATGCTTATTTCTAAGGTAAGAAATGTGACTACAGAGATTTAGTTGATCTCATGTCTGCACAGGCTTTCAGAGCTCAAACAGAGAAAACTTGACTTTTTGGAGGAGCAATACAGGATATTTTGAATGAAGATCATAGAGCTGAGAGATAGATAGGGCTTTTATCTATTTCTCTATTTTTATCCCTTTATAGAATATGTATTACATCAATATTTAGGGGGTTTCTCCTGTATAAAGTAAAAATAGCTTTTCTGAGCTTTCAGGAACAAATGCCATCAGAAGCTCCATAATGAGCTAGCCCTGTAGCTCTGATTGGTTTATTGCGGATTCATTACAGGAGAAACACATTTTCTAGGTGGGGTAGAACTGGAAAAGTAAACCAGATTGGTAGACACAAGTGATCCGTCACCAACCAGTTGTAGAAAGATGTTGCAGGAAAGGTGAGAGAGGGAGATAATTGTTTGAAGGATTAGAAGCCACAGAGTCCACTGAAACCACAAATTGGCCTTTAAAAATGGCTGACTGAAAAGACAATGCCTTAGAAAGAATTGCCAGACCATTAGCAAAAGTCCATATCCTTTTACAAAACATTTTGACAAGATGCTGGGAGAAAAGGAAACAAATAGGAACTGACACAGAATTTATAGTGTAAGGCCACAAGAATTAAGAGATGCCAAGGAATGGACTATCAGGGATAAGTTGACAGGAGGACATGACACTCACCTAGAGAACTTCAGCATACTACAATACTAGCATGAGAAAATTTAGTCCACAAACAATTACCACTTTTGGAGATTCCCAGAACCTTTAGCTATACCTGTTAACATAGAGAAAGGTGAAAGCATACTCTACCAGGCAGTCAGTGTTCTACAGAAAGTGACAGTCACTTGCAGAACATTCATGCCACATAATGGCAATGGAGTTTTCAATGCAGATGTGAAGCTCCTGTTCCATCCTTTGCTATTAATGGACAAATTCATAGGCCTTCTAACAGAGAACATTTCTACCTTTGCAATTGTACACATTGCCCTTAATAACCCTAGAAAAAGAGAAAAATAGCACAGACAGCAAATGAAAAGACTTTTGGGGCCTTTCTCAATCCAGTTTTGGTACAGAAATGCAATGATCCATATCTCAGAACCAGAATATTGTAGATTATACAAAACAAATGAGATCTAGTTCTTTATCCTGATACTACAAACATAGAATACAGCATGTGTATGACACTTACCTTGTCACAAAGGAGGGTAAATTGAGACAGGGCTACTGAGGCTCAAGGGGATGTCACTACGGGCCATTGTCAAAGCAGAAGAACAGTGTACTGCTTAGCTTGCCAAATCATATTCCAGTTCTGTCCCCTAGAAACAAAGTTTTTCATAACTTTCGAGTGCATGTTTTTCCGTGATTGCTGAAATGTAGCTACTTACACAGAACATTAATATACCTACAGTAAGTTCCTTCCTCCTCATTGCAGGTCTCTGCTCCAGACCAGAGGTAGAAAATTACTTCAGCACCAGGAGAGTAAAACACTGAGAAAGAAGAGTCTTTCAGGGAAAATAAGAAGTTATCTGTTAGAAAACAAACAAACAAGCAAATCCAACCCTACCAACAGTCATCATTAGTCATAGGATGCACTACATAACATTTTTTAAATCAGTTACTAAACTACAATTCTGAAAGGCAGAATAAGTTAAACATAAAAATATCAATAAAATACAACACAGGTTTTTAGGTAATGCTATTCCTTTGTACTATGCACTTATTATCTAAAAATATGCCACACTACAGTTTTGCACAAACACATGATGAAGAATCTTCCAACACACACCTTTATGGTGGAAGGATGAACTTGAAGGAATGTTAACTTTGGTTTTCATAGGAATAAAATCACAGTTTAAATCTATCTTTTCCAAGTGTTAATAAACTTTATCACTACACAGAACTGCAGGATAAAAAAACGTGAATCAGTATTTTTTTTAGATTTGAAACACTTCATTGTGAACCATAATTACTGATCAGCTTTATGAGCAGTGCAATATCATATCCACTGGCCCTCACAGACTTGGTTGCATAAGTAATAGCTGCTCATATTTTCATGTTGGGCTAAAATAAATGCAAAATAATATCACAGGACAAGACAATAGAAGCTGATCCTACCTTAACAGTCTTAAGATATTATTACTTGAAAATCCCAAGAAAGACTGTCTAGGGCATTGAAATAGCTTGCAAAGTACCACCATGTATTCCTAAACTGAATAAATTCAAGTTTGGCCATGTATTTTCAAATTCTGTATGGTATTGGAAGGAGATTATTTTTCCTCATTTTGGCAAATCTCTTTTTAGAAAGTTCAAAGAAACACAGACAGCAATCAGTGAAATGAATCCATAAATAAATAAAGCTATGAACTATAAGGAGCTTTTATTCTTAATGATGGAAAGGCATTTAACCAATGCTCTTGTAAATTAATGAATAATCTTAAAACTAAAGATATTCTGATCTAATCACACAGTAACAGTTCACCTATCTTTGCTGTGTTTTAGGCTAGCTGTATCTGAGCAAACGTAATGGCTGTACAGCTTTATCCATCTATGCAATTTCTAAAACAAACAGAGTTTTATTTCATGCCAGGAATAAACACATTAAGTTAAGAACAGAAGTCACAAAGGTTTATGAATAAAAATCAACCATGAGTGAAGAAATGTAAAGACAATTATCCTTCTGCTTTACAGATGAACCTTTAAATTGAATACCCCACCACTGAGAAAGGAAGAGACCTCTTTTGAGAAACAAGAAATTACCTTCATATATACAATGATATCACCAACCTGAGCAAAGATGCCTGCATCAAAGTGAAAAATGAGGGCTGTGGGGGGTGTGGAAAGCAGCAATTTCCAGCAATTGCAGAGATTCAGATTTCACATCCAACTTCATGAATTGGCCCATGCTGTCATAAGCCAACTGACTCCCTTGCTGGAGCTCCAGAAGACAGCCTTAGACACAGCTGCATGAATACAGACCCCAAAACGTGCTCCAAAGGACTGAACAGAACATCAGACTCCTGGAGCATGGGGACGCAGAGCAGCTGCACACAGAGGGTGGCACAATCTAGGGCCATCACCAAGGGCTGGGAAGTAATTTCTGCTGAGCAGCTAATGTCCATTTGTTGGGCACTGGAAAGATAGCACAGGTTAGCTGCGTGCAACTGATGCATCCCCATGCTCTCACACAACCTCAGCTGAAGAAGTCTGGGTGCAGAGGGCTCAGAGGATGCAAGCTACCCCTGTACTCCAGCCATAGCTACCTGCAGGATCTGGAGACCGCACAGGAGTGGTGGGAAGGCTGTGCAGATGATCAATGATGGAGAACCAGCCAGGAGCAGAGGGCAACGGCAGCATAGACAGGTTCCCCATTCACTGTGCACAGCCCCACACCATGCAAGCAGATTAAGATGTATGAGAACAGCACACTTTACCAGTAGACCAGGAGACACCAGACAAGAGGAAGACAGCAAATCAGGTCTCGTGTCAAGCTGGGAAATCTAATTGACAAATTGGGCATAGCAGAACACAGCATTCTACTCAGAAACACACAGCTGCAACACAGCTCAGGCACAAAGTAGCAGCCCCAGGCTGAGCTGAAATGGGGCTCCCTGCCCCAAGGGCACAGGGTGTAGGCAAAAACCCAGGTGAAGCATGTCAGGGCCATGCAAGACTATCAGTGCCCTCAGGGCCCAGACACATACCACAGGTGTATAGGGAAGCAAACAAATGTAACCTGAAACTCTCAACATTCCATGCAACATTAGTTTCTGGACTGTGGTTCAGTCCTTTTTTTGGCTGTAAGATTGTGACTACATTATTTGGAGACCCACTCCCATCAGCTTCTATAGACTTTTCTGATTTATAGATTCTGCTATTTAGATTCTTGTACAGCTTCTGTTCTACCGTTCCATATGGCCTAGATATACAATCTGGACTGCGTTCTTGGAGAACTGAGGAAAAAAAATCTGAGTTGGTTCTCAAAATGAATAGACAAGGTTTGTTCAGAGATATGCTTAGACTTCAAACTACTCAATGCTAAGATAGTCTCTTGATTGATATGCATGTTTTTGCTATGGAAAAATGCATAGTGTATCTACAAAACAAAGGTCTACAACATAGCATTATGACAACAGTCATAGATCAAAAATAAATAGATAGATAGATAAACTACATTGTCAGGCAAAACCGTCACAATGCACTTTAAGTTTTCAAAAGGGTTGGCATGTCCTGCCACCATTAAGCCACTGATTAAATAACCATTTAAAACCTCAAAAGTCCTAGATTTTATTTACATGCCAGAATCTACAGTTCATATGCATAAAACAAATACTTTTATTTGCTGTTCCCTCTCTCCTTTTTCCTCTGCCCCAAAAATTTATATGGATATGAATGTCTGTTCAAAGGGAAGATGAGCCTCTGTGGTTTCTAAAGACCTAAGCAATAAACAGTGACCTCATACTTAGGAACACAGCATGGTGAGCAACTCTTGTGGTAGTAGTGGATACCTCTGAAATAAGTGAAATTTTTATTGGAAAAACACGTTTAAAACTGATAGTTGTTTTCTTAACCCATTTTTCTACCCCATCTAAACTTTACTCACTCCCCCACCAGTGGGACTGGGGAGAGAATTGGGAGGGTAAAAGTTGGAAAGCTTGTGGATTGAGATAAAGGCAACTTATTAGGAAAATAAAAAGCTGCACACACAAATAAAGCAAAGCAAGTAATTAATTCACTGCTTCCCATGGGCAGGCAGGTGTTAAGCCACTTTCAGAAGAGCAGGGTCTCATCATGCTTAATGGTTATCTGGGAAGACAAACGCTATCACTCAAAACATCCCTGTCTTCCCCCTACTTCCCAACACTTTATATACTGAGCTTGATGTTGTATGATAACATCTCATTGGTCAGTTGGGGTCACCTGCTCTGGCTGTGCCTCCTCCCAGCTTCTGATGCATCCCCAGCCTCCTTGCCAGCATGGCAATACAAGAATCAGAAAAGGCTTTGGCTCTGTTACTGCTCAGCAGTAACAAAAACATTGTTGACCTCGTATTCAACACAAATCCGAAACACAGCCACTATCAGCTACTGTGAAAAAAATTAACTCTACCCCAGCCAAAACCAGCAGAGTAAGACATTAAAACATAGCAGATATTTCAGAGGGAATTCCAAATCATTCAGGATTGATCAAATTTGTTTAGTGTGATAACTTGAACTTCAAGAATGTTCATGCAGGCATGTTGAGCCACAGCTCTGTGCTGAGTTGGAAATTAAGACCTTGAGTTCCAGGAAGAGCTCCTTGGCAAAGGTGGAATGTGTCAGAATACTGTGACCATGTTTTCAAAAGCATGGTGTGCTGGCCAGGTCAGCAGAGCAAAGCCAAGATCCTGACTGCTCTTTCCCCTTTGTAGTAACTGTTAGAAAGCTGTAATTAAGTCTAAGCTCTAAAAAGAGTGAAAGGAAGTAAAAACTTGCTACATTCTCCTTTTCCTGTAGGTATCCACAAGGAAGAGCTCTGTCTCAGTCTCACATATCATGTTAAAAATATGGTTTCAAAAAACCAAAAAAGAAACTGTTCTTCCATAGAGTTCTTCCATATAGCCACGTCAACACAAATATGGTAGAACTAGGGAGTTGGTTTGCAGCTCCATATGTGGTCAAGCTGTAGAACAAAGGTGTTACCAAAATCAAATACTTCATGCAGCAATAACTGCAGAAGAATTTTCCAAGATTAAAAATATTGCAGAAAACATGCAAATTTTTTGTTAAAGTGTCTGGAAAATACAGTTTAATAATCAGCCCATAGCACAAGGAAGGCTGAAAGAGGACTAATGTGACCTTTCCATTGTCTCCTGCTCAGGAGACCCAAAAAGGTATCATGTAAGAACAAAAGCAAATCTGTCAGGGTCACAGGTATAAACATTTTACAAGTCTTCTGCACTTTTCTTGTCAGCTTCCCCTCTCCTGTCCTTTCCAGATGTCATTTTAACTCCTCTGTAGCTTCACATTATCTGCTCTGGGATATATGGGTCACCCCAGCAGAAGTCTCTAATAGTTGGTAACCTGACACTGCCTTCAGTGGCCAGACAGAGCAGTGTCAAAGGAAGGGCAGAAGGACACAGCTGGCTGTGTCGTGCCCCTTCAGGCACAGTGTTGCCTGAAGAGTACAAAGCAGCAAATACAACCTGCAACTTCCAGTTTCTATTCACAAGATCTACAACCTGATTTTTCACCAGAAAAATAAGATTAACTTTAATAGAAGAACAGACAAAGAACTTCAGTATGTTGCTGAGGCCATTCCTCTGCCATAAAAACAAACAAACAAGCAAAACCCACCCAAAACAAACCAACAAAAACAGGAGAATTTGGCTAGCCTGTTTTTAAAAATACACAGTGACAGATACCTTCACAGCCCCACTAGACAATCTCTTACATGCCTTCAGTGTCCTAAACATTGAAGTAAAATTAATAATATCTAATCTGTTACTTAAACTGAAGCTCATTGCTACCTTTCCCAGACATGGTAAACCATTTATTCCCTTCTTCATTATTAATAACTAAGAAAGAGTTATAACATTGGTTCATTACTCAAGACAGGAAACTACTGATATATGGCACCAGAAAGAAGAAAGGTTTAGTAAAGTGTAAGCAAGAAAACGCATTTACTATGATAATAGCCCGATTTCAGTTGAGATTATATTAATAGTATAGGAGTTCAGCATAAAAGAAAAAAGTTCAGCTAAATTAAATATTCTCAAGCTGTTCACTTTGGACAAATTTCAAGTAAAAGTACTTAACATCCTGGCTTAAGTGTAACAACTCAATTACTATCTCTAGGACCACATGGAAAACCAAAATATCTAGGAAAAAAACCCCACAGACCATATCTTTTAAAATGGTGGAAGTAAAAATCTGATGAATTTTCAGTAAAGATCAATTTCTAGATAAGCATTAGAGTAAAAAATATTATAAGTGCAAAGATAGCCCAGAAAAACAAGTCATAGCTAAGACAGATTCCTTATGAATAAGTCACATCAAACCAAAGTAATGTTGAACTTTGGCAGAATTATATTCCCTGTAAATAATGGAAAGGCAGTAAAATTTATAAATTATAAAGATTTTGGTATGATTTCATGTTGCATTTTTGCAAGGATGCAAGGCAACCAAGAGCAAAAGCTATAAAAGGGGCAAAACTAATAGTCACAGTATTGCTATGTAGGTAACAGGACTCCACATTAGTCTGCTCGGTATTGTAGAAGATTTTCATTAATCATCTAAATAATGCAACAGAACATCTATTGTTACTAAATTCAAAGATGTCAGCAAGCTGGATTGTACAAATTAATGGACTCAGAAGGATCTTAAGATATTGTCATGTAGTTGTGATTAATATGCAGTGGTACAGTGCAGTTCCTGGGATGGTAATTCTTAGTATAAGCATCCTTACTATGCTAATCTTAGAGGTATTTAGAGGGTTAGAAAAGTTTAAGTGGAAACTGAAGTATTAAAAGTCATGTTAGTTTCCATTTTACACACACTGTAGTGGAAAGAGAAAACAACTAAAATATCCAAGATTTCAAAGAATCACATAATATGCTGAATTGGAAAGAACCCACAAGGATCCTCTAGTCTAACCCTCAGACCTGCACAGGACCATTTTGTTTTGCATTTCAGGCTGTTTACAAAGTTAGTGTGTAAACCTCTCACTGGTCTAGTCAACAATGACAGAAATACAAAGTCACAGTAACTATTTATAAGTGGATCTAAGTGAGGCTTAAGGATAGAATTTGTTCTCATTCACCTTTAGAATTCTACTGAGCAGAAAACTACATCTGATCTAGCTGTCTTGAGCATCTTTATGATAATAAGCAGAAGCAGGGACATCAAAGTACAGTTTATCTCATCCTAGGATACACACCTGCCCATGTCACACCCTACTCTGTTGTCAGTTTGGTGAAAACTGATAAAAGAAAGTCATGTAGAGTGATAAACAGGCCTTAAAAACTCTGAGCTCATTTTTTTCCAAAGGAAGTAGCTGACATCCTGCCTTCTAAGCTTTATATGGTTCCTCCAAGTACAAAGACACTGATTTCTGTGCTATTTCTGAATGAAGTTCTAGATTTGTTCATTTTTTGCCACACCTCACTATTCTATCAGAGGGTTTGGAAGAGAGCAGCATTCCAGTGGCTCTCCACAAACTGTGGCCCACCAACACTAGCAGGAGTTTTCCCTTCAACTTCAGTAGCACTAAAATTCCACTCCCTCAGGTTTTGGGCACTGATGAATATGGAGTGTGATGGTCAGCATTGTACAGAGAGCTCAAAAAGGGGAGTCTTCCTCCCTGGTTCTTCTATAATACATTTTCAGTAGAGATATACTACTGGATAGTTATTGTCACAAACTTGTAAGAATTTAAATTTCTTAATTGAAATGGGTAATAAAGTTATTTAACAGCACCTTATGGTGGTCAAAATAAAACAGCTGCCACCTGTTCTTCAGAAAGGTATTTTCTTGTGTTATCCCCATTTTTTAAGGGTAATGTTCAACAGCCACTTTCAAATGCAGCTTTCAAGAGCTGCTTAACACTGTACACACAGAGGTAAGGTGGGATAGTTCTTCCAGGTGGGAGGTCTGGGGAATATCAGTGGTTGCAAATTACCAATAAAAGACTATACCAACACAAAAACACTCCTGACTGGTAGGTGGCACAACACAACACTCTAGATTTCAGGGGTAATTCTGTACATATGCCTTTGTTCCATGCAGCAGCTTTGTCCAATTCTCACTGACTTCAAGACCTCAAAAATCCACAACAGTGATTTTAGAGAGAAAATAAAAATACATCATCACCCTTTCTCCTGTTTCTTTCACGAGCTGAAGAAGTGATGACAACTGTGGCTGTGTGACACACAAAACACTACCCTTTGATATCAAGGATCATTGACATGAAATATAGTGTCACAAATGAAGCTTCACAAAGCAGCGATTTTGCAGAGAATCAAGAACTTATCCTTACAGACATACTATGTTAGATGATGGGAATTAGAATACACTAGAGTAACCCTTGAAACATCCAGGAGTGGGTTTCTGAGAATGAAAAGGTGGGGCTGTGCTATACTGGGGGCATAACTCCAGCTCTGACTACTGCATATTTCTTTTCTGGCAGTAGAGGTTTTGCCCTTTACTTTTAAAATTCTGTTTGAAGTAATTTTTCCCTCATTTTTCTAACAATATATACAATTTATGAACATTTCAGCCTTAGATTTATTTTTTTCCTCACAGTGGTCCATTCTTCTCCGAGGCATGAACTTCTGAAAATCAGATAAAAACCCAATATCGATACTTTCTGCACTTAGGGAAAGAAATATCTAGTTATGTCACCAGATACTGCTAATGTACTCTCCGTGTCAGCAGAATACATGAGGAAAGGGATGGTTTTGAGTGCCTGAGGAGGAAATGCTCCCAAAGGATGAATAAATGGTTCCTTCCCCTCTTTTCTGAAGATAAATACAGAGCCTCATGATTCCAACTTATGATTTCTGGAAAGCCTGGGTATTAGACTATTAATTTGCCAAGGTATTATCACTCATGTCCTTGGTATTAGTGGCAGAAATAAAGAACTCTGCTGTGGGTTAAATATTTGGGTTTTCATGCCATGCTGATAATACTCTACAAAAATACCCTGAAGCACAACATGTGTATCTTTGTGAAGAATTGGTTTATTTTTAAATTCTCACCAATTATTCAGTTGCTTTCTTACCTTACAGTAATTAGCACACAAAATTCAGTCTTCCCAAAGAATGATTAAGAAGGATTTCAAGATTTCCAGGAAAATGGAGGCCATATAACAGTTCTCCTAATGCAAATCAGACAGAGGAGAGACAAAAAAATTTGCCCATATATCCAGTCAAAACACTGTTTATCATCTACTGCTGCCTCTTTCAGAGCAAAAAAAAAGGGAAAACAAAAAATGGATTTCTGTACCTAATGGCCAATATCTTGGAGAATATGTTATTCCACAGTTGCCTAATTCTTTTTTGTTAATCATTCCATACTTGCTCTAATACAAAATAGCCACCTGAAGTAGCCAGACCTTCTGCTATTTTCTGTTATTGTTTTTCTAAAGGTGCTTTGCTTTGAGTAGGCAAAACAAAAGGGAAAAACATCAATGCATATGAATTTTGTAAGAATCATCCTACCAGTATCATCTAATCAACACAGGTACTTTCAATTATAATGATTTAGCATTAATTTGGGTCCATCTTGGTACATATCCATGCATAAGTGGTTTTTTTTCAGTATTCAACATAAGTTAAGCTATTCATCCACTCTAATAAACCATTAGTGATTTAGAAATAGGATAAAATAACATTATTTGTCTCTGAAGTTGAGACTCCTTACAGAATCCCTCCCAATTTTCAGACTCAGGAATTTTCTGAATCAGGAAATGAACAGCTTTGAGAGTACTAGAAGGGCAAAACCCAAAGTTATTGTAATGCAATTTCCATCTTTGACACTGTTCCAACTTCCCTTTGTAATACAGATATTTGTACCTCCACATCAAAGTCACTGCATGATGGCAGGGGGAGAGAAGTGTTCTTCCATTACTTTAAAGGCCCAGATAGACATTTAAAAGCTATATTAAAAGTCCAGATGGGCCTTTGAAAGCTGTATTACTTAATGGAATTCCTAAACTGGCAAACTTTTTCTACTTTAATGGTTGCTTAGTTAGACAATGTAATAAAAAGTAAATATATTAATTAAGTCTTTTGGTAAAAGTGCCTTGGGGTAATTCTTAAAAAAAAGAAAAACAAGTTCAACAATAAGTAGGAACTAAAATTTAAATGCAGTCACATCTTCAAATCCCCTGTCAGGTGTCTAACCTCAAATTTGTTTAAAGCTGAAATGCTTAGAAATTTTGAGAAAGTATTTCCACCTCTTTCCCAAAACAAAGCAAGGGTACCTCATCAGTTAACCCAAACATTTTCAGCAAGATATTAGCAAGAACCTCAAACACATGTTACATTAGGTACTGGAATAATAAACTACATCTAGATATAATGCAGGAATACAGATCTGGATGCAACCACAGCTCTGGATAGTTCAGCTTAAACTTGACCAGGTTGAATAAGAAGGCTCAGGAACTGGGCTGGGATTAGGCACTGGTTGGGTTTCAGCCCAAAGCCTACAAGAGGGGGACTTTGGCTCAGCAGTCAAAATAAAGTACAATCCTTATTTGTAATTCACTGGTCATCTTCCTCTTGCAGGATGAAAAAGAAAAAGCAGACAAAACAAACAGACAAACAGAAAGGTCTCTTGTATTCTTTAAGAAAAAAAACCAACAACTTGTAAGAAACAAAGAAACAAAAGATTACTAGAATAACTCTGACAAAATAAAGTTGATATCTTTCATTATTTAAATCAGTCAGTTGAAGTATTGCTAACAAATGCATAGGATATAGTGACTGCAGTTGTTCTGGCCAGGTAAAAAATGCCCATCTGTTCCAACAGCAGCTGAATTCATTCTGCAAAGCACTCAGTTTCAGGAGCATTTCTTGGAATATGTTTTGTACAGGAAAGGGAAAGTAGAAATTTCCAGTACACTACCAACAGCATTACTGACATTACCTTTTCTTCCTTTAAGCTTTCACTCCCTTTTCAGGTCACTGGGTTTTTAGCTTTACATCTCCCACTAGTGAGGCTTTGACACGCTGCCGGTGAAATAGTTCACATCTAAGCATGAAGAAAACTTAAAGCCTTTTTCAGAAGTACTCGAATAAACGTGATGATTTAAGAAAGATAAATTGTATCCTTTGCTTGTGCTGCAAAGTATCAATGTTCCCTCTTACCTCCTGAAAGCCAGCATGGTGAAAAGCATAGTCATGTTCGGGGAGTTGAAATGAGTCATACAGTGCCTGCTGCTTTCTGCCTTGGTTATAGTGAGATAAAGGTCAGCAATAATAAGAAGGTTTAATTTACACCATAAACTGACTCAAACATACTCTATTGTCACCCATTTGTTTTTGTTTTTCTTGGTTATAATATCATCCATTTTATTAGAGCAGAAATGCTTGCCTTAATCCTGATGTGAAAACAAACAGAAAACCGACTGCCAGAAAAGTCGGGAAAAAAGTCTCACAGATGATTTTTTAATGTCATCTTACCTCAAACAAAGTTGGACCTGGATATCAGAAAAATGTCAGGAAAAGAACCCCAAACAACCCAGCATAAAATATTGTCAAAGACCAGTGCATCATCAAATATATCAAGTATATTGAACTATTAATTAAGTGAAACTCTAATCTTTCTAAAGCTTTATCATGCATCTATGTGACATATTTATTGCTAATTGAGTCAGTGCAAACCAACTCTGCAGAAGTGAAACAGCATCTAATGTACATTTGTGTACAGTTAACAGGTCAAGTTAGAAAATGTTTAGTCACATCTACTTCAGCAAACTAAATCAAGGATCTTCTTTCCAGGCATGACCAGCAATGCCTTCAATGATGGTGAAGAAGTTCCAGGTCACAGATAAATGCTTTGTCTGTCTATGTGGCTATTTGCTTCTACAAGATGAGGCGGAGGGATCTTCCATAGTGCTCTAGATGTCCTCCAAAAACAAACCTTTGAACAAGTGTTGCTCATCCAGAAAAAGAGTATAAATCAGCAATTCCTGTACAAGCTTCGAGAGAAATTTGAAGCTCAAGGAACTTGACTAGTCTTGAGGACAGGACCCGGACAGAGTGTTCGCATAAAGGTGACAACAGTACTGCAACTAAAACTAGGTAGGAAGTGCCAATTTCCTGTTTTCAAGAGAGGATCTCTCCTTCAAAAAAGGCCAAAAATAAAATAAAATAATAAAAATTAATTTTTTTTAAAAAACACCACCAGAATAATTTATCTTGATGATGAAAATTCCCTGATGGTCTGAGATCCCGTGTTGTGGAACAGGAACACAACGTCACCTCAGCAAGGACCAGTGAGAGATAGACCAGCAGTTGGTCCTGGCAGTGTTGGTGGAACAGCCTTGACCAGGCTCCCTCTTGGCAGCAGCAGAAACACAGACAGGAATGGGATTTTCCCAAGGTATGGTAATCTTTGCCACAGCTTGGCTGCCTGAAGCCACAGAATGTGGGGCATCACAAGCCAGACTCTCAATTTTACAATCTCCTGTAGATCCCAGAAAGGTTGAAAGGTCCCAGAGTCACCATATAGTTCTAGAAATCTATCTTTAATGGCTCAAAACTACTTATTAAGTATGCTTTAATCACCTTCATCCTAGAATTGGGATCCTAGATATGAAATTCAGATGCAGCAAGTGGGATGGTACCCTTTCCCGGCTGCCTAAATTTACATCTCTGTTCTTATTGCTTACAAGTCGTCTAGGCTGACACCATCTACAAGCAGGCCAAATATTTTTGACATTGATACAACATTGTATTGTTCATACATCATAAGAAAAGTCCACATGTCTGCAATTTACCCTTTGTTTCCAGGACCTATTCAACTTTACATAAACTTCTGTTGTAGTTTGGAATTATTATGTGAATTCTCTCCCCTGCCATTAACTGCCCATGCCAGTAGTTAACAAAGAGAGTA
>JAWWEV010000083.1:78351109-78370501 GCA_035583235.1 Hafferia zeledoni | reverse complement strand
GGGTCAATGCATACCCTGCAGACCCCATCTACACATCTTATGATGGTTTTAAGATCCTTCTGTGAAGCCAAAGCATAGTACAACACGGATGCTTATTTAGCTTCTAAGTAGCATGTTTTCATAGAAACACAGAATAATACAGGCTTGAGGTATCTAATCCAAAATCTTGCTCAAAGCAGGTCTCATTAGATGAGCTTGCTCAGGCTGTGACCCATCGAGTCACAAAAATGATGAAGAGTCTACATTCTTCCAGGCAACCTGTTCCTGTATGTAATAACAGTCATGGTAAAAACTTACATCCTTATCTCATTAGAGTTTCCCATTTTTCAACTTTTGTCTGTTGCATATCATCCTATCCATAGACATCACTAAGATGACTCTGGCTCCATCTTCTCTTTATTTTCCGATAAGTCAGTGGAAGAGAGCAGTAAGATCCCTCCCAAGGTTTTCCTTACCCAGTCATCTCCTCACATGGCATGTGCTCCACTTCCCTGGCCATCTTGATATCCTTTCAACTGACTCATTTCCATACATCAGTGTCTTATGTTGGGAAAACCCAAACTGGACACTATACTCCAGACACAGTCTCACAAGTGTCCCAGAGGGGAAAGATCACTTGGAACTGCTGGCTACATCCATGCTAGTACAGCCCAGGTTGTGGTTGGTCTTTGATGCTTTTATTGACTGACATTTTTGTTCCAATTCATTCTATTTCTATTGTAAATAGATTCTAATTCTGTTTTGAAATCCATGGTTCACTGAAATATAAGATAGTCAAAACTGAAATAATGCTATGCACAGGGGTTGTCAGTGTTTTAAATACAACCACAAGGAACTGGTTCAATTTCTGCACATTCTTAAACCTGAGTTTCTTTTTATAGCTGAGTGTTGTGATAATTTAACCAGCATGACTTTTCCTCCTATTCTGTGAACACAGCTCAGCTTAAGAGCATTTCAGCAATTAAACTGAAGACATTTTCAAACCACTGTCAATAGAATGACTCCTTAATTACATTAGGGCAAATGACAGTGAAGTTTTAAGAAGTGTCAAACAGAAATTAAGTTGCCAGTAATAAATGCAGTACATTCTGGTAGTCACCCCTATCACCCCAGACCCATACAATAAGCCCTGTCACGGAATTGCTAAGACTTTTTAAACTAGTGATGTTTTAAAACTGGTAGGGCATTGTCAGACAATTGATTAAAGACTCACTTTTTACAGGAAAAGGTAAAATATCACAACTTTTTGCATCATATTCATTTACTTCTTTGAGAACAGTAGACATGAAGATCTCTTAAATAGAAGAAAAGAATTCTTTTCTGAAATTACTTTAATAAAAACAAGGCTATTAAAATTTTATATAGAACATTGTAAAATGCCAAAGTACTAATTCAGGATAATAACTCCTATAAGCATTACTGAATTATGCATTTTAAATTAACAATTTTCAAAAACTGGCAGTGGGTATATTACAAAACTGAAAATAAATTTCACTAAACCTATTCTAAGTATTTTCTATGCAATGATTTTAGTGAATTATTTAACATTTTCTTTAACATTGTCTGGAAATGTACGATTTTATCTGACTCATCTCTTGAGATTCTTGTAATGTTAAAGAACATAGTTCTGCAAGTTTTCCTGCATAGGCATGCCACTAACTGCACACACACACTTTGCTGGAACTCAGGTTATTCAGTCCTGAAACTAAAAACTTATGCTGAAGGTTAATGCCATTCAACTTGCATCATATGTACATTGTTGCCTTCCAAGCACTATACACGTATTCTTCCATATTACCTAAAACAAAAAACCCAAACTCATAAAATTTTGCCTGCTTTTCACGCTTTTTCAGAAGCATATAAAATGTCGGCTTGAAAAGGGAGACAGAATTCCATCAAAGAAAGGTTTTACTTTAAAAATTAAAGCGTATCTCGTGCCCAGTTAAGTAACAGAAAACAGTAGCATTTCTTAGCACATCATCTGTTTTGAAAGAGATGTGGCAGACCAAATAATTAAAAGTATTCAAACACCAATTAACACCTTGCTTGAGGTTCAAGTAAAGATTTAAACTAGATCTTATGTTATGAGAACCATCCAGACAATCTCTAATACATGAGAGAGTGAGACGCAGACAGATGACAACAGCTCTTGAAATTTAAAGCTGTCTAATTGTTCACATCAAGCAGAAGGCAGTTGATGGGTAAAGTTTTCACACGAGTTTTCAGCTTAGATATGGGGAGGGGAACTAGATGCCTCAGTGACAGACTTTAGATGCTGAAAAATTATTAGACAGGTCCTTTTGTACTGGTGAGCTTTGCAGACATCTACAGCTCTACACACATATGCCTCTGTAAGTTAAAATTCATGTCAGTTAGCAATCAGTAATGAACATGTTGATTATATTTGCAAATGGCTTCAGTTCATTGGTCTTTAAAACACATGTATTGATTGGAGAAATAAACAAAACTCAGGTTTTTCTGTCCTACATGTATGTAACCATAGGCCCAGTACTTCCATTTCTCTTTTTCCAGTATTAAACTTGCCAGTTGCTGCCACTTCTCCTTGTCAGCAACTCCCAAATAAATGGACTGAATTGGGCCTTTCTAATTAACACATGTGTATAAAACCGAAACTCAGAATGTCATTGCATTAGATTAAAATATGCATATCAGGTTATTTTCACAGGGCTATAAAAAATTTCCAACTTCCAAAAACCAGTTAAAGTGAGAGAACGTAAAAAGTGTGAGCCTTTGCTATGAATTGGGAGACATAAACAAGGCAAAGTATGTGGCATGTATTTCCCAAAGGACATATCAAGAACTATCTTCAGCATGTTGAAGATTATAAGTAAAACTTAATTTGGGGTATTAAGAGCTATTCTGACAATTTCATCTCTGCAAATGTTATTACTATTATGAGGCAGGGAAAATTCTATATCAGTTTTGCTGAGGCCATTAGCCTGCAACTTCATGTGGTGAGAGGTATTTCTTGCTTGGAATATAAATTCACTTGCACAGTATGTAGTTTGGGGAAAAGAAAAAAAAAGAAAGAAAGAAAAAAGAGAAAGAGTACATTGGTTTCCTGTTTTCTTAATGAGACATAAAAAGAAATACAGATTTTTTTAAAAAAAGCTTTGTCTTTGCTTTGGTATTCATATGTTACAGGTGCCTGCAATTATGTGGAGGTACATTCAGTATTAGCACTTAAATATTTAATGTCATAATATGCCTGTCTAGCCAGAATGTGAGATGTCTAAATGAAGAATCTTGCACTCACAGTATGTCATTACACAAATCTCACCTGAAATCATCTTGCCCACAAACCTGTAATTACAGAAATGGAGAATATGACTATTTGCAAATTCAACTCATAATGTCAAGATAAAGTTTTATCCTTATTAGTGATTACTTATTACCTGATTTCATACTTTATGGCAGTCCAGTAGAAGTCATAATCTCAAGCCATAAATCCTAGATTTTACAAAGATATGGGATACAGATTTGTCTCAGTAGAAAAGTATGTGAAACCACAATAGAAAATTACATGTTTTTCACAGAGAATACCTGTGACTTACTAATTTTACAAAGAAAGCAAAACAAGCAAATTGCAAAGGACCTACCTACAAATGCTTCAAAGATGTTACAATATATTCCCTCTGTGCAATAGTACAGGCTTATACCACAAAAAATCCTATTTGGTTAAGAAGCTCACACTCACCAAATGAGGTGCACTAATATTCTTGATTAGCATAATATCAAGAAAGAAAATTTCAAAAAGCATAATGAAGTTATTTTTTAAACTACTACATAAAAAATTAATGTCTATAACCTCTTTCAAATTGAATTGCTACAAGGAAAGCATTCCTTTAATACTTTTTATAATTATGGTTTTAAAATTATACCTAAATAAGAAAAATTATGTTGCTATCCTCACAAAATAGTCCCACACACCGACTCAAGTTAAAATACAAATACAATCCTGTAATTCACATTTTGCACTCAAATGGCACAACAATATTTATTCTCAGCTGAAAGTCACTAAAAGTGAAATCATTGCAAGACTTAACACTCTGAGAATTGTTCAACTAGCAGAATAGAAGAGCAGAAGGAGTAGAGCTGCTACCTGAAGTACAATAGAAAACAGGGTTGAGAGGAACAGTCAACAAAAGCATACATCTCAGCTGTTATCCACCCACATACAATTCCAACAACACACTGTTTTCTAGGCAAGATATCCTAGAATAAGTAACAAAATAATTTTCTTGTTAATAATGTGAAGTACAAGCAGATCCACAAATCTAGTTTTGTTCACTTCCTATGCAAATTTGCCTTTTGTAACATCTCAGAAAGCCAAAAAATTATGGAGAAGGAAAGAAAAATAACTGATGCCAACCATTCAACATGTAACAGAGCAAATGGAAGAAATTAATTTTGTCTTACTGCAGGATGGCAGCATTGTGATTGACACCATTTAGCTGGTTGCTTAGCATTCAGATCAGCAGACTGAAATGGCAGTAAGAAGATAAGACTAGGCATTCTACCATATTACCAGAGTGTTTCTGATTCTGATGAATGTTTTCATCAGAGAGAAGATGTAACTTTAGGGTTTGACTTTTCTATAGACAAGTCAGTATGAAGAAATTTATAGCTTAGATTCAAATCAACAAAATTTTCTAACTTTTTCCAGTGTGCTGGGAAAACAAAAGCTTCTAAAATTTTGAGATTATTCCTTGAAATGTGAGAATCGTATTCAAGCCAACAGGTCTGGAGGGGCTTTTTTTTTCCTTAATGGTTAACAAAATCACAAAGAGAAAAGAGATTAAATCAGTGGCAGACACAATCAAGTTGTCCACATATCAGCTGCAAAGAGTGAGCAGTCACTAGAGTTCAAGATCTTTGCCATAGCTGAAGCTCCAAGACACATCCTGAGAAGGGGCTATGTCAGAAATGGAAAGGAACAATAACAACAAAAGAAAATATTTGAGTTCAAGATAGCTCCATCATCTTCAACAGACACAAAAGCTCTGTGTCGGAAGCAATGGAAGAGGAAGTTGGTTTGAGGCTTAGATTCTTGAGGGAGATGCTATTTCCAACACAAAAGCAACTCTTTTCCTACCAAGGAAAGTAAAAGGAAAGAGAAGCTGTTTTCTTTTCAGGAGGATAGAACAAGCTGCAAAACTGCAGTCTGAACTCCAAGAACAGTTAGCAAAACATTCAGTGTATACAAAGGAGGTCTACAGTGTGTTCATTGTTCTCCACATCTTTGACTTGTCATGAACCTCATCCCAAGCTGAGAGATACAAACACAGAAAGGAGATATCAAAAAGACAGTATCTTTGGCACAGTCACACCTGACTAACATGCAATTCACTGTGTCATGTTCCCAGTTTGGTGCTGTTTTCACACAGAAGCTTCTGTCGCTTGCCTTTTGCAGACTTTTCTGTAGTCAGTGTGGCTAGGAAATACATCTTTCTGAAACACACAGTGAAGTCACACTTCTGAAAGGGCATTAGGTCAGCTGAACAGATGGGCATAAAGGTAAGAAATATATGCTTCAAGCTTTTTTTTAATAGATTTTCAGGCAAACATCCTAAAAGCAAAACTGAATGTTGTCTATAACAACAGCAAATAGAGGGTAGTAAACAAAGGTAAATAACCCCTTAAGGACTGTGTAAAATGAACTCCATCATGAAGCAAGATCTCTGTTTCAAGCTCAGTTGGAGTTACATGTAAACAGCACCTCCTTCAGATCCTCTCTCATGTTACAGTCTCAACACACTTATTCCTATCAGTACTATCTTAAGTGAGCTCTTGACATCAACCAGTCTGTGGAATGCTAAATTTGGGTAAGCTTATACCTGCCAAACTTTCTTAAAGCAGGGAAGGTTCATTTTAATGTCAGTGTTTTTACTCAAATCTTCATTTTCTCTCATCATTTCTGGTTTGGAGGGACTTGTTACAGCTCCTGGGGAAACTGAGTGGGTAGTAAGGTCTGCCCTGACACCTTTTCCCCACAAACTCAGTTCAAAACACATTCAGAGTTTCATCCATCTCTGGCTGAAGTGGACTCAAAGGTCACCATAAAGATTTAATTCAAAATTAATACTTGTTCCAGCTTTAATATTGTAGTCTAATGGAATGGCTAAAATGAAGCTGCAATTAAATAAAACAGTTCTAACTACCACAAATTATAGTCACTAAACCTTCTTCTAAATGTCTATATAATTATAAAAATTGTAAGACATTTTTATATTGTATGACACTGATTAGGAGTTAAAAAATGTGTCATAGAGCCCTGGAAACCAGAGATCATTGCAAATTATAGAAAAACAAGTCTTATGTTCATTCAAATTTCATAATGCAGTTTTATGATGTATTCATCATATTATTTACTAACTCTGAAACATCTTTTACTTTTTTAAGCCTTTTTTTCAAAGTTTTATAAAAACTTTCCAGTTTCCCCTTTCTGAGGCTATTGAAGAAATGGAGAGAGCAGCCCAGACATCCATCCAAGACTACTAGTGAGAAAATTCCAGCTGGGAGTGGAGACGGCAAGGAGGACAAGTACTGCCCTCACTCTTTTAAAAATACAAAAGAACCCCATGAGCCAAAAAGCTGTAATCAGTGTCCCATCAGAAAGCACATATCTGCCTTCTCTGCACTCTTGCCATTGTGACTTAATGCATTTAAGCAAAGATTAAATTGCAAAACATCTCTCCTGAGCACCATCCAGAAGCTGTAGCCCTAGGATTTTTTCCTAGTCTTGTCAAGGTATACACATATTTGGTTGTTCAAATTCCTTGACACAGTCCATATTTGATAAAATAAACTACCTATCAATAACTAGAATTCTTCAAAATATTTACATGTACACATTTCATTTATGTGCAAACTGCAGTTACTAAGATGTAATTTCCATCTTTCTTCTAGTGACTGCTCAAATTTTTTTAAACACAAATGTTATTTTAAAAGAACTCCAACCTTGGATATCAGGATGTTGATGTCCTTCATTTAGACAGTAATGGAAGGATCATGCTACCAAGTCATGCCCATAGTGAATACATCTGCAGTGATGCAAAACTTAAAAGACTGGGATTCAGCTTTGGTGCTGTACTAAGTAAATTCTATGACAGACAAAATTTTTCAGTGAGGTCCCAGGCATAGCTTGAGCTCTAATGGAGTTTCTGTCAAGGTACAAAATGCTTCAGCTTTGTAAAAATGGAATTTCCTTTGGAGTTATGAATTCCAATAGACCTTCTAAGATCTAGGAGTGAGCCATGTAAATGTAAGAAGAAGGAGTTCTCTTAAAACCAAAGGTATGAAGTGTGGCTTCAGTCTTACAGGAACCATATTTAGCAATGAAAATTGTCTTTAGGTGGCATATGGCAAAGGAGAACGAAAGACACAGACTTGGTGTCAGAAATGGATCTGAAATGTACTTTTGACACCATCTGATTTAAGGATCTGAAAGCCTAAAGGTATTATTTGGTATTTATCACAGGGGTTCCCTGTCTCAGTTTACTCATTTTGAATTCCCATTTTGACAAAGGATGTTCTCCTGCACCTGAAGGAAAGCAGGAATCCTGTACCACTTTCTTACCATTGAGCATAACAGTATTGTCATCATAAAACATGAAAACCTCAGAAGCAGATCTAAAATGTTATACAGGCTCTGAAATTGCATATTCATGTTGGGTTTCCATTCTCCTCAGAACTGGTGTCATCCTTTTGGCTGGTGAAACAGTTCACACAAACAGCAGACCTGAGGGGATTCTGTCACATCAAATCAGGACTGTGGAGATGCTGAAAAGGGCACCTGCTTACTGATGTTGGCTCAAACTATTCATAAACCCAGAGTGCATTATTGTGAAAACAGCTATGTTTGATAGAGATGATGCCTGCCTGAAGAATGGATGGTTCTTAGCCAAAGCCAGTGTAGAACCTGAATACATAGCAATCCTGAGATGTTAAAAAGTACATTCTATCTTGAAACATAGTGGGATAGAGTGGTGACTAAATTACAAACCATCTTGTACTGTTAGTTTAAGGAAAAAAGTTAAGACAGAAGGACTTTCTTTGCCAGTTTCCAGTACTATCTCAATCAATATTAGATGCTATTTTGGAGATATAACTGTGAAGTGTGAGGTGTCTGAGAACTGAGTGTATTCTGTAGACAATAAAGAACGTGTTCTTTGAACAAAAATTTGGGTGCAGCTATGACAGAAAATACAACAAAAAACTTCAGATGTTGAATATTGAACACAATGGTCCTGATTCACCACGGTTCATAACTGTCTTAATCCTATTTGAAGATAGAGAAATGTGTGCTAAGTTCAGCAAGTCTAAGATCTGTCCCTTCTTGAATGACTTTGAAGAAAAAAAAAAACAAAAACACAAAAACATACAAACCAGTGATCTTCCTCAATTTACAGATACAACAATTGTATCTTTTTTACCCAAGAATGGATTATCATCTTTCTTTTCTTGTTGTCATGGAGAACACTTCCTACGGCAGTTACTCTGTCACCAAATGAAGAAGAAAGAAAGAGGCAAACCAGGAGGCGGTGACAGTAGGAGTAAAGGAAGAGGTGAGTGACAGGTCTCTGATAGGCTCTCAGCGATGTTAGCAGGGTAAAAAGAGCTGAGATGAGGATATACTGCCAGAAAACGCTTGGAGTGAGAAAATCTCTTACATCTGCTTTCTGAAACATGGAAACTGAAGTGAGACTGGCACTGGAAACTAGGGGCCTTCCAAACAGATGAAAACACAAAAGTGGGCAGATATCTGGAGACAAAGGCACACTGCAACCTCAACATTCCTTTTTCAAATAACAAAGAACACCATAAATTCTCACCTTAAGCATGGTAAGTAAACCATGAGGGAATGCAGAACCCTCATGGAAGCAAACAAGTATGGCTGGGATGTATCGGGTTTAGCAGATGCAACTCAGTTTTGCACATGACTGTGAATGCTGACTTGAACTAGAACCAAACTAATATGACATGTTCCACAGAATGTAGGAGCAAATGCCACCTTGGATCTTTCATTCACAGTAAGTAGAAGATGGTGCTAGTAGTTGCCTGGGAAAACCAAAATAACACAAAATTTTATATTTCACCTAAAGTCTCCAGACATCTGCAGTCCATAAATTTGAACTCCTTGGTTTTGGTTCTTTTTCTTTCAGAAATGGCAGTTATCATGAGGAAAAGTAGCAGATGATTATGTAAAAATACAGCCATCTTTCTGTTCCTTATCCATCATTGGGGTAATGGGAAGAAGAACATGGAAACATCTTTTTTTGGGGAAGGAGGTTCAGGATGATTCCTGTCCAATGTCTTCCTAGTCTGTTAGAAAGTTCAATCTCACCATCTGAAAAATAAGAATCTCCTAGCACATGGCCCAGAAAACTCAATATGACCATTGCACATGGCGTGTCATGGAAGGTTATCTATTAAGGAACAGGCTCAATTTGCACCAGAGAGGCTTAGATTAGATTTCGTTTTTTCACTGAAAGGGTGGCCAGGCATTGGAACAGGCTTCTCAGGAAAGTGGTGGAGTTTCCATCCCTGGAAGTGTTCAAAAATATACCAATGTGGCACATGGGGATGAGGTTTAATGGTGAACACAGCAGTGCTGGGTTAATGGTTTGACTCGAAGATCTTAGAGGTCTTTTCCAACCTTAACAATTCTACGATTCCATCATGTCTACTGAGACAGAAATGCAGAGCTTGAACATAAATCAAGGAAGGCTGTAGTTCAAAGCCAAAACTGGAGTCACACTACCACTCAGAGACAGAGCAGTGGTTTCTGACCATGCAGAATGCTGTACAACTGGAAAGAGATGCTTCCTATGCTCTTCAACACTACCTTTTCTGCACTCTTCATATAACAAGAGATTGCAAACAAATAATATATAGAAGATGTGTTGCAGATGTTCTTGC
This sequence comes from Hafferia zeledoni, assembly GCA_035583235.1. Lineage (NCBI taxonomy): Eukaryota > Metazoa > Chordata > Aves > Passeriformes > Thamnophilidae > Hafferia > Hafferia zeledoni. The sequence continues at coordinate 78,360,559 of JAWWEV010000083.1, read as the reverse complement.
AATGCAAGAACCCTAGGAAGCCAGTTTTCTTTCTGGCTTAATTTCACATATCTCAGCATAATTAGTAATACTGCTCTTCATCCATACCTGACATTTTAAAAGGAGAAGGCAAAAAGAGTCCATTGCAATCCCCACCATAATTGCTGCATTGTATCAAGGATTAGACCACTTTTTAAATACTTACCTAGCTAATCATTAAAATCTGTCCATCCTAGTTAAACCTCAAAGATTAATTTTCTACCACAGGAGGAGAAATATTTGCATGAGGTTTACACTTCATTTTGGTTGTCATGGGCATTCTGTGGAAGTCATGAAGTGCTTGTCCTGTCACATGAAGGTATCAAAAAATGAAATGCTGAGAAATAACCCACAGATTTAGCTCTTATCTGTCTGCAGTGATGATGACAATCTGCAATGTAGAGAAGTTACAGATTAAAAAAATTATTTTTTCTCAAAGCAGTTGTATTGCTAAAAACAAATTTCAAAGTGCATACAGAAAGGAAGAAAATGTTGCTTTAGGTTTTAGCAATGGCAGAACTATAAAATAAATGCTCTACAGAATGAAAATAATTCCCTAACAATCCCCTTCACAATGATAACCAACCACCAAAATGTCAAACAAAAGGCTGGAACCTTTACTGAATCAGATGCTTGTCAGTCTTCTGACAAATGTGTCAGCTATGGGTATTTCAGTCAGCAATTTCAGTAACAACCAAATGGCCTTTTGTACACTGAACATGAAGACAACCTTCAATTGGCACAGAAAATAATAAATCCCAGGCTTTTGAACCTTTAATTCTCACTGTTTGTTGGACGTGTTGGAAGAGATAAATGGGATCTTTACTGCTCCCCTTGCTCACATCGATCCAGAAGGTAATTTTATTCTGAAATTTTATAAATTGCATTCCTCATTTAAAAATCTGGAATTAAATGTTGCCTTCCAATGTAGGTCATCAGCATGATTCTCAGAACAGCTTCAAGACAGCAGGCTGTATGCACAGCATAACAATGCTCACAAATAACTACCCAATGGCAAAGAAGTGCACGTAGTATCAAAACCCAGTTTGAAGGGTAAACTGGAAATGTTCAGACCCTGAACACTTTGAAGTTGGGTGCTTCCTAAATGAATTGCTTTGGGCAAGGCATGTGTATCAGCTGCACTTCTGTGGGTAAAACCCTGACAATCACTGTCTGCTTAAAACCAAAAACCAAACAAACAAAAAACCCCAAACAAAAGTCACCTTTTCTCTGCAAAGAACCACAAGGGATGGAGGCAGATAAGGGACAAATTCAAAGCAAATGAATAGTCTGTTTATCAGCAGTAACTCTGCCAAGTTTTTGAAACTATGCCAAGTTTACTCCAGCTTTGCATTGCAGCTCTGATGAAAATCTGAGTGTACAGAACTCAGCAAGGAAAAGATGCCAAAAATCTTGTTTTCTAAAATAAATTTTTTTATCTTTGATAACTCTGATAGCTGACATCCACATGTCCAGAGAACAAAAGAGGAGAAGAAAAATGGACCATTTCAGGCATGTATGCCAATTATGATTAGCCAGGAGAAGTACCGTTCTACTGACAGGTCTGCTGGCTGCTGTTTGGATTACTCAACACCTAACTTACTCCTTCAGATGATCAATATTTTAGAGGGAGAACAAATGAATCTCCAGCACTCTTGGGAGCAATAGCATGATGTTGGCAGTTCTTAGCAAAATTCATTTAAAAACAAAAGCTTCTAAAAAAAAATAAAAAATAAAAAGTGTGATGGCAGCCATGGGGTAAGAAGAAAGTTTTGTCTCTGTGCCTGTTTAACAGTTGTCTGGCAACAGTCATGTGGCAAACCCAGACATCTCAGGGCCCAGGCAACATCTGGGCTCACAAAGATGACATATTGCTCAGGTTTATTTCCAGATGGCCTAGAAAGAATCAACTTGCAAGTCCAAAAGAGACTTGGTTCAGGAATTCCTGCTGTCACTACTGTCAATCAATGCCCTTATGATAAATTTTCCTGAGAGTTTGATAGAGACTAGAGATACTCTGTATTATACTGTACTTCCCCTAAATCTTTCAGAAATGCTGAACGTACACTTCAGACTATTGAGTGTATCTTCAGAAAGACAACTTATGTGTTTTTAAAAATATATATCTGTAAAGAAAAGAAAGACCAGTAGTTACTGTAAAAGCTGCCTATTGACAAATGTGAGTCCTGTAATTCAATTTGTTCATGTAACACAGCACACTAGAGTAGTAGTATTATATCAGTAACCTAATTTCTCTGCACCTTTTCTTTTTACAGAATTTGGTGTCTTAAATTGCTTTTCTTCTTGTTTAAGAAAATAAGTTTTGCAGCTTACATACAGTAAACTGATGGCTGTTATAAACTTCCAGTAGGGTAGAAACATATTGATTTGCTTTCAAGACATCAAAGCTGAGACAGAAGTGCATACATGTCTGCTGGAAGTCTTACTATCAAAATTACTTCCCTCCAGAATGTCCACCTAATAAAATAAGAATATACAGCATGTAATTAGAATTCAATGCCATTTTGAAAGACTTACATCTGTGTTTTCTCTTAACAGAAATGAAAATTTGAAAAAGGAAACAGCAAAACCTGAGTATTAAGAAATACAAAGTCTTTAAAAAACCCAACAACAACGAAGTGTCCTGAAAACTAAAAATATTTCAAATTAGTCTCATATCCCTTTTCCCTACAAACTTAGCCTTTCTGAAATGATAAATGGATTTTTGAGATTTCAGAAATTTTTTCAAAGGAGATACTGACACACTTTATTTGATATCAGCAAATTTCCAGTACAAGTTTAGAGATTTTTCTTTCCTTTAGAAACATCAGACCTTCCAGAAACTTATTCACACACCAGAGCTAAGCCAACGATAAATTTGTTAGTAATAGAAGACCTCTAAGATTAAGATGCCCCAATTATGGCTCTGAATTCTTTAAATATGATGAAAGAGGCAAGCTGAACATTAGAGAAAAAATATGCTGTGAGAGGAGGAGAGAATTTATTCAGGCTGCTCATCAATCTACAAACACCAGTTGATGAAAGCAGTGTTCTGATAGTCATTGCATTTCAATGCATGCTTCGAAAAGGCCATTTACTCTTATAGTTACTTATGAACTTGATCAGAGCCTGACTTCAAATGTAAAGTTAAATGCTGCATTTCAAATGCAAAAACAGAAACGTAAACCGTGGCGCAATAAATACACTGGTTTAAATGAATTCATCACAGCCATGATTACTTCCAAAAACTTACAAATTCAGATGCATCAGGAATAATTAACCTTGGACAATAAATGAGCTAAAAAGCCAATAAACTACCTGAGGACTGGATTTTTCAGCTACCTCTTCTGCAAAGAGACTGTGGGAGCAACTTCAAAAGAAATGCTAAGTCAAAATAATCAGGGACCCTAGAAGAGTTGAGAAAGATTCTGAGAGTGAAGAGGCAATATGACTTTTTTGAACAAGCAAACAACCTGGTGCATTAGTCAACACAGGAAAAATATGGAAGAGATGAAAGGAAGAGAGTCCATTGCAGGTCTAGAAACACCGTTCTAACCCTGGGAAGTGACATCTGGTTTACAGACAGCTCTGACAAATGTACTCCTTATATAAAGTTATCCAGCTGTTTCAGTCTATGAGTGAGCGAAAACATGAAATATCAGGGCTGACCTTTTTCCTCCAATGCAACCTGTCACATCTGTCACTTGAATGTGAATATAATGTACATGAATTATTTCTTTGAACAGTTTACTGATTGTCATTTTCATTTGGATGACTATGATGCTGACTAGACTTCATAAATTTCAGTTATTTTTTCTCCAAAGTTAGCTCTTTGATCACAGTTTTTACTCTTTATATTGCAAAAGCACAAAAGGTAGAAACACTGTCTACCTCTGTTTTGCAGCGAAATGCGATGGAATGTCATGCTGTGGTTTGTGCCATAACTCAGCAGGTCAGGAGTTTGCTGTTTTGAAACAGTTATCCACATACCCACATCACCTAGAGCTGTTATCTGACCTTTTTCTGCACTTTTCCTTCAAAGCACTAAGGAAGTCCCAGAACATTTCTGACCTGCTGCAAATCTTAACACCCATTCTGTGAATGCAATTCAATATACACACAAAACAGCCTTCTTTTCCCTCCATACATCTTCATTGTCTATAATACATACTTAAAGCAGGATATAAAACATGCTTTTCCCATTAAATATATTCAGAAGTACTTCCAAGAACAAATGTTCTTATCACAGATGTGCAATGCATCATCTGATGTGGATAATACAGGATGACCTGTATTGTGCCAAAGAATTAGGTGATATTGCCCATTCACCTGGAAGTTTTCAGTACAGTTTCTGTTTGAAGTTTCTTTCAGACATCATTTTGATGATTTTAACCTGGGAAAAGGCCAATACAGAGAAACTACCTAAGAGTTTTCAAGAAACAATCAATAGAAGTTTGACTGGAATAAATCACTTTAACAGGTGGAAAGCTTCAAGAAGTGATTTGACATTTTAAGAAAAGGTAACATCAAACCCAAAAAAAGACCTGTCATGTTACCCTACACAATGCTGCCCTAACAACAACTACAAAGTCCAAAGGTGGTTTGTGTAATGCAGCAAAAGCAGCTATGCTGAGGAGCAGGGCACCACATTGCTGTGCTGGAGGTTGGCTTGAGAAACCAGGAATGATCATATGGATCTGAAATGTGATGACTTTGCTCTCCCTTGTGTCAATAATAAACAGCCACTTCTGCTAGAATCTGACATTACCACATATTATTTGATGAGCGTTCTTTACCGTTAATAATAAATAATCATAATGTGACCCCACTCTGACAGGCATGAAAAAAAAATGAAATCCTTGTCTCATATGGTGAAGGATTTATGATGGGAAACAAACATGAACAAGTCAGAAAACAAAGTGAAACAGATGCCTTTGCAGTTTTGGTAATCTCTGAAGTCAAACAGCAGGAACAGGCCCAAAATTTTAGATTTCCATGCCAGCAAAGCCAATAAAGGTATTGATGAGGGAGTCTTATGGTTTTGCTAAGGTGTACCTGAGGTTATGAAGATCAATTTGCAGATGATGTCATATATTGCAGTTAAAAGGAGAAACTGATTGTATCTTGCATATTTATAGACTTGATAAAGGAATATTTTTAGGTAAAATAGTAGACTTCAATCAGGGATTTGACTGAAATTTTTGTAGATAGAGGCAGCCTTTGAAGCAACTATACAATACTCTGAGATGGGTGACAAACTCAGATGATGATTACATACCATTTGCTCTGCAGTCTAAAATCACTATGATTTCTTTAAAGGGACCAAAATTATAATTTGTTGTAAAATGCAAAACTTTGATTAAACACAGAAGTGCTCAAGAACACAAATCAGGGTTTAAAAATTAATAAGAGAGGAGAGGGACCTATGAAGACCTGTCCTGAGCAAATGCTATCTTTTAACATGCATTTAGACAGGAAGGTCTTTTGTTTAGGCAGAAAAACAATATTTTAATAAAGGCTGCCAAGACACTTCCTCAATCTGCCCATAGTGAAAAAACTACCCTCTTGACTTCACATTTGAATTTCATTCCTATTCCTGAAAAATCAGTCTGCCTTTGGCTCACACATTGGTCAGGGATTTTCTGTCAATATTCTAATAAGGAGTTCACTTGCCCCAATTATGCACCCATATTTATCCTTAGATTGCAACAGGCACTGGTTCGTACAAGTATAAGTGAACTTGCAGAATGAAGATCTCAGGAAGCAGAGAATCTACTGGGGTTTTTTGCTCATTTTGTTTAGAAGAAGGCATGTAAAACAACAAACAGATTTTCAGCTTCTTGATCTCATGCTTTCAGAAATTAAATGTAAAAGGGTAATATGCACATTAGGAAAAATACAGGTTTTTGACAAATATGATACCAGTAATGTCAAAGTTGATATTACCCATTTTTAAAAGATTTTTTTGGAGGGTATGAGGACATTCCCTTCAATTAAATGAAATGGATGAGTTACCTACATGTTTTAAAAGGCTTTTCTCCATCAAAATTATAACACATAGAACAAGTGATAAGTTGCAACAAGACTAAAATACCAGACTTATTTCTACTATTAAAAAAAACCAAAACAAAACAAAACAAAAAAACAAACAGAAAACTCCAGAAAGCCTTTCAGACCCTCAGAATAAAAATTCTAATAGATGGAATTGGGAGGAGAGGCTCATCTTTCCTATTTTAACTTTTAATGAATATGCTTCTCATAAGACAAAGAAAGAAGCTACATTATTTATATTGAAGAATATTCTTCTAAGAATAGACACATCTTACAGCCAAACTAATAGGCAGCACATAACTTATCTGATACAGTTTGAAGACTGAATGGACATACACCTATCTGTGTTTGCATATATATATATACACACACACACACTCTCAACCTTTTCATGTCCACCTGTTCAGAATAAGGTTAAGGGCATAAAGTTATAACCACTCGCTCTTAGTCTATCCTTTGACAGGTTCCATCATTACAGCTTGCAAGTAGTAGAGGACTACACAGCTATGAGATAAAAGATGAACTGTCTGTCAGACACTGTTTTATGTAAGAGTGGTATTTTATCATAATTTTCACACACACTGTAGACTGTAGATACTTTTAAAACTACTGCTGTCATTGCTACCCTTTCTTCAGATACAGTGTGCATCTGCTAAAAGAGCTATGCTTTGGACATAACATCCAGATGTATCTGATATATTTAGTTTTCAGTTATGTCAGGCCTTCAGCCACAAGTTAGATGCAGTTATCCTTGTAAACATTTACATTCTGAGAAAGAGAATATCTACAATGAGCTTAAGGCTGAGATCTATGCAGGGACTAACTAGAGAGGTGGTGGGGCCCAGCAATACAATAGATACAGATCACTAATAAATTTCACAGGGAGAGCAAACATCCTCATAATGAAATTCAGACAAATGCTAGCACCCTGAAGAGCCTGGGCTATGCACCCAAATCAAGGCTACAAGCAAATATATGCTTCTACTCTGAACTCATATCTGAAAATTTTACCCTGAATGTACACTTTAAAAAAAGAAAAAAAAGAGTCCAAAAAATAGACAACCAACTGGACAGCAAGTACATGTTTTTCCTTTAATCACAATGACAGTATGTATATCTTAGTGGATATCTACTATGTCTACTTTGTCCCTCTCAAAGGTGATTCATGGATAGTACATGCAGAGAGAGAGAGATGGACTCGGGATCCCTCACACAGGTATTTCCAGGGAAAAACTCTTTAGCACTGCTTGCAGATAGAAACATCCCCAGTGTGGACATGTTTATGAAGAAAATGGACACTGTGCATTCTCTCCAGAACTGGGAAGAAGAGAGAAGTATGTCTAGTATTGATCACTTTTTTTGCACTATATGGACACTTCCTGAAAGAAAGCAAAAATGATCAGTCAAAACACTAAATTGTGTGTGTTCATTTAAATATTTACATATATGTGTATGTGTGTGCATGCACGTGCATGCATGTTCATTTTTCCTTATATGCTAGAGAAAAAAAAATGAAGCAAAAATAATCTTAATCTTAACCTTATTCAGAATAAACTGTTCTCTCTCTGCATGGAAGAGAGTAAAAATAAGTAACCATGGCAAAGAAGAGTAAGGCAGTGTATTAGAAAAACAATAAGACTATTCAGATACCAGGATCTGCTGTAGAATCACCAGTACTGGAGACATCCAAGAACAGAGTTAGCTTAAAACATACAGCTGAAATCCACTTACAGGGGGAAAAATCTATTGTGGATGAATTGTTTGGCCTCCTGAGGTGTGTTCTAGGCTTATCATTTTACTGATGATAAAGGAACAGACAATGCTGAAGAAAAGCCTTGCTACAAGAAATATTAGGAATGCTTTGTTTCTGTGACTAATTCTTAACTCTGTAGTGCACGTTTTCTTGCTGTGGTAGACCTTAGAGTTGACGTTCTAGGAATGCAAAATGTTGGCTTAGCTAACCTTGAGACCTTTTCTTGTGACAATTTGTCAAACACACACAAAACTTGCAGTAAAAACGTGAAAAATTTAGTAATGTGATAGGCTAGCCTGAAATACTTTGTATTTCTACAAAAAATGACCAAGGCTGACTATGTCCTCTTGGAATTTTGGAATAGCAGGAAATGTAAGACCATGCTCTCAAGCACTTAAAAAACCATAATCCTAATCAGGTCCCTTGGGGAAGGCACAGAATCCTCCCTAATGCCATGATTTACCAAAGAAATGTCCATCCTCATGAACAAAGTGTCTCCATCTTGAAATGTACCCCATGAAAAATTTCCTGGATGATGTAAGCATTGACAAATCTAGTCTAGTCACATTCATTATAATCAGTTTTTCAGGTTCACTAAGGGAAATCCATTTATCCCTGAAATCACCCTTTGGTTTTTGCATGCGTTTTAAGTGTCTTCAATGAGACACAAAGGATAAAGTGTGCTAAGATTAATAGATATAAAAAAAAAAAGGCAGGGTTGAAGTTATTTCCATTTAGAGCAAAAATGTATAGTTCATTTTTTGCAGAAATGTATCCCTTTCTCTTAGCTGAGATCTGACTGTACTAAATACAGTTGGTCTAAAATTATTGTCTTTTCTGCTGAAAGTTCTCAGAGACCAAGAGATATTTAGGAATACTTTCCAACAACTACTCAAAGAAAGTTGTTATTTAGACAATCAATAGACATCCATCCTATTCTAAAGCACTGTGCTCCTCTGTGCCGTGACGATGAAGTTTTCTTGAACTCCAGCCTTGAAACATCGCCTTCCTCTGGTAGCAAAACAACACACCTAACTCAGGGGCCATGAAAATTAGTGCAATGTCTAATCTGTTGGTGCTTCCCCTGCACAGATAAGGGATTTATGATGCTGATTAACATAGAGTGTCCTTAGATCTACATTTTATAACAAGCTTGATTTGAAAACAATTCTTTTTTTTCCCATTAAACAAGGCAAGATATTAAATTTTAATGGAGAAATTCACTGAAGGAACTGTTCTCACTCTCTCTGATTTTTCATCAGTTTTCATATGTCATATCTTGATTGTAAAAATCTCTTCTCAGCCCCGTTTGACTTCTGATATCAGTAGTTATCCATTTTTTCAAAGTTGATTTTTTTTGACAACCTATGCAAATTCCTTTGTTTCTGTTGTTTTTGTGAGAACTAGTAAAACATATCTCTCAACGCTCATTTAAGCTTACTGTTTTTATAACTAATCTAGGAAAGTGGCAAATGGACTCCCTTATAGAATCATAGAATCGATTGGGTTGGAAAAGACCTCCGAGACCATCAAGTCCAACCCTTGGTCCATCTCCAGTCCGTTTACTAGATCATGGCACTCAGTGCCACGTCCAATCTCAGTTTAAAAACCTCCAGGGATGGTGAATC
>JAWWEV010000083.1:78313727-78351009 GCA_035583235.1 Hafferia zeledoni | reverse complement strand
GTTGTTGTGGTCAAAGTGCAGGACCCGGCACTTGGCCTTATTGAACTTCATCCCATTGGAATCAGCCCATCTCTCAAGTCTATCCCAATCCCTCTGTCTAGCATAGCTTGGTTTTTATTGTGGGGAGAGATTTCAAGCTCTTAATCTCTTTAGCTGAAGAACCACAATACTCTTTTTATTAATTAAAGTATTTAGAAGGAAATTGTGGAAAAGATATGATTAAACAATGAACTGACAACATCTTTAAGATGGCTGAAACTTTCTCTTATCTTCAGTTTTCCATAACAGACTAAGAAAGCTTTAAATTTATTCAACTCCTTGCCCCCAGGTTGTATCCAAGATAAGGATAAGTGTCCGTAAGTATTCCCACACTAAGCTCAAGTCTGTTTTATGTTTTTGCCCAGTCTCAGCTTATACTGCATAATGAAATGCACTACAGCATTAATGATACGTGTTGAAATAGGACTCAAACAAGTGATAAACAAGATTGGCTGTGACCTGCTACAGAGTTGAACAAAATCTAAATAATTGTTTATTAAAACTGTCCATGTTGGCTATGCATAAACAACCAGGATTTGCATATACATTCATACTTGAGGTTTAATGTAAGCCCACTGATGACACTCACTGGAGTATACAAAAACATAAAGACTCTAAAAGGTTAACTAGCAAACAGGATAGGTATGTCACATTTCTTGATTCAGTTACTGATAAAACAACCAAATGGAAACAAAAAACCTGTCAAAGAGTATTTGCAGCTTGGTAATTTAGATATAAATTTATGGACCACAGCTCCAGCAGTAGAAGCCATTGCTGATTACCAATGCCTAAAACATACTGAGAAAATAAAATTGATTTAATAATGAGAATTTCCCTGATACATATATATAAGTCCAAAATCTGTGAACAGCACTTAAAAGGAGGCAGAGTAGATCAGCATTTGGCCTGCAAAAGCAAAATAGCTGGAGAAATGAATGAAAAAATAGATAAAAATACAAAAAGAAAAAAATAAAGAAGCTCAAACTTAAGATAAAAATGTGAGTTTAGTCTACCTAATAAAGACTAGGTGATGCATCACTTTTATATAGGTTTGGGGGGTTTTATGTGTTTAAATATTAACAAAGTAGAATAATACAGCTTTCACAGCAATCATCAACACCTTCTTTATTTGATAGGAAAGAAAACACAAATAATGCAGGAGAAAATCATTGGATTTTTTACTTCCAAACATCAGTGTATCTTAAAAGCAGTCAAAATATGAAAGGTGGTTACATGAGCATTTATCAGTTAATCTGTTTTAGGTATTGTACTTTTTATATTCTGGATCCATATAATTAGGTAGGGAGTTGTAAAACATAATCCCATGCTCTGTGGCAGTGTGATTAGGATTAAGTACATAAATTAATTTTATGTGCTTAAATGTTAATTATTTCCAATTATAAATCAATTAATCCATTCCTATTTTGTTTTTCAAAAGAAAGGCCTATAAAGAACTGTGTTATTTTCTAAATTTCAATATTTTCTAAAATCTTTTTCATATTGTATAAAAATGCTTTGTCCATTTTACTTATTAATATCTTTTTACATAAAGAGCCCTTGTACACCTAAAAATACCATTCAGGAGAAAAATGTAAGACGATAAGTGAGACACCATGCTCTGCTACTCAGGCAGTACCTTCACATATTTTCACACAGTTGAAAATATTAGAATACTAGTAACACTTTGTAAATAACAACTTCTGGCAACTGCCAGCTACTGGCAGGCATTGACAAAAAAAAAATCAATATAAATTGACAGCTAAGAGCAGCAGACGTGAAGTTCAAAATTTCTGATTTCCTCCAGCTACATTTTGGGGGGAGAAGATTGTTGAGAATGAAGCAAAATTAAACGCTTGTAACTTTCTCCAAACACTTAGCAGACAATCCACTTCCCATTGAATACTCTGCAGCACAGTACATTCAATACCAGTCAAAGCTGGAGTACAGCTATCATCTCCAATGCTGGTGTCTCTCTTTAGGCTCTGCAAAGTTGTAACACTCTGAAATTCTCTTGCACATAATAACCACAATCTCCACAAATTGCCTCTGTGTGCCTGAAAGAACACCTGTATTGTCTTCTGTTAGTTTGTCCCACAATATGCCTTAACATCAATGAGCAAATAGAAAATTCAGCAATGTGCTAGAAGAGTTTGGAATTTGATGGGAAAATAAATTTCGGCAACCTTCAGAACCATCATTTTTTGTAATAGTTTGCAATCTCCAACACCTTAACTTTCACCGAGGGTTTTTTTCATTTATTTTTCTCACAATAATCATACAATTAATGGATGCTGTATTGCCTTACACTAGTAAAATGAAAACTCTATTAGCTTTCGATGTCAAAGTCTGGCACAGCAGAATTTATTAGTGGTGGATTCATTCTTGCTGATGACCCCACTGCACAGATAAAATCCACAAGCAATTTCCATTCCTCTTCCTGTTTTGCCCACTTCGAACTAAGCTACTGTATGTCGCAGTTCAGCAGTATGGCAGGCACCTTAACATTTTCGGATCAGTATAGCTTCCTTTTGCTGTATCTAAGCACTGTGAAATTCTTCTACTGATCATATTTACCCTTCTCTACAATATTTTAGCATAGTTTGGAACAGGAGCACCACCGTGAAACACATGCCTTTGATTGACATGGCTGAGACACAGAAAGTTTCAAAACTCATTTACATGTACTAAACTGGTGCATGTCTACAGGCAACATGTGACAGGCTTGGCTGAGCTGATTAAACTCAGCCTGTGCTCTGGCTCTTCCCAGTCACTCTCAGTTTCTGTTATCCTCTGTGAGTGACGCATGCTATTGTATAAAATCAAAGGGCTACAGAGATGGCATACAAAAGATCTCAAAGAATGCAACTCACTTGCTTTTAGAGTAGGTTGTGCTATTTTGTTCAAAGAGAAAACCCTTACAATCCAATTTTTTTCTCTCTGCATGGGAAATATTCATTATGGTTTTTACCCTAACCATGTCAGACACAGAAGCTACAGACATTATAGTACTGCTAATTTCTTATTTAGGTTGTATTAATAGCCTCAAGATTCAAAGAACAGAAGAATGTGCTCTATGCAGAAAGATATTCGATTGCCAGTATTTTCTGGTTAGGATTTTCATTACGAAGGAACATATAACTCCTGTATCTTCGCTAAGACCATGATCTGGCTAAACAGCAGAGTTTCAGTGAAGATTCAGCCAAATGAAAAGGCTACTCATGGCTTCTTAGGATAAAGCAAAGGGCACAAGGGTCCCTAGCCTCTCTATTCTTTTGCATATATGTAAAATGGATATGTATCATCTGCCAGCACATCCATCACACACCAGATAAAATATCCATCCAAACCAGGTTAGGGCATACCAGTGGAAGAGCCTATCACAGTCTGCTTTCAGCTCCTGCACTACACAGGCCACAGGGGCTGACTGTGACCTATTCTGTCTTTGGGAACAGTAGGTCTCAACTGCAAGACTTTTTATGTGACTTTGTGCGCTGGTTTAAAGTTAAACCAGCAGCAGAAACGAACCCAACACAAAAGAGATTATGAGTCAGAGTTACAATTTAATAACAATATTACAATAAATGCAATGGCACAAAGACAAACTGGTTTTAACCCACAAAACCCAGAAGTATAACCCAGCACCCTAAGGCATAAACACAATGGTGTTTGTTAGCCCCTGTGCTGAGACCCACATGGTTTCCCTGAGTCCAAAGTAAAAGGAAGTGAAAAAACCTGTTGGTGCAGATGGACAGTTGCAGTCTGGCCGAGAGTGGTGGTCTCCTATCAAGGTTCTGGTTCTCCTCTGGATCCAATGAGTGGTACTCCAGTCCCAAAAACCCCCGAGATTATATCCCCTCAGGTTCAGGTGGGAACACCCAGTACCTCCCTCAGGGTGGGAAGTTCCACAATGTGTGATCTGACTCTGTGAGTCGTGGGGTATTTTTGGAATCATTGATGGCCTATTAGCAGATACGCCCCCTCAGGCTGGATGCGAAGGTGTTAACGACTTCCTGGAGGGGAGTTACCACAGCTCTTATCTCACAGGCTTCTTTAACACCCAGCTTACATCCTGAGGGGTTGGGTGTGTCCTGGGCAGCTGCTGCAGATGGTCCATTATTGACAGTTCATGAGAAATTACTTAGAGGATTTAGAATACACAGCTTTAGTCACACCCACACAGTGATAAACTGATCCCAGCTTGCTGAACTACGACGCTTTGACACAGGAGAAGAGGAGCAGTGGGGAGAGGAAAAAAAAAAAAAAAAGGATAATTTAAAAACTGGGGAGAAACAAGGGGTTTGGCAAAGGACCACAGGAGCAGAAGGTAAAATAGAGGCAAAATGAGAGAGAGTTACCCAACAGGAAAAGTGTAGAAGGATGAGAAAGGAGCATCAGTCAAAACAAAACACTGAGAGCTGGCAAAGGATAGATACAGATGATATTTAGGCCTTGATACAGTGCAAGAACAACTCCAACATGTTGCAGGAGTTCTCAGTGGTTCAAGAACCTCATGCTGCATGTTAGGTACTTCATAGTGAGGTGGCATGTTTGTTGGTTAAACCATTATGGCTGTTCCAAAAGGCCTCCAGTGTCTGGATTAATTTCCTCTGAAAGACATCTAGTTCACATGCATCGTTATTCCCCCTGAAAATTAAGATCACTGTGCTGTAATTTGAGACAGTCAGGAGTGTTGCTTCAGAAATGTATTACTGCTCAATAACACATTGCTAAGGTACACTCAGCCTCAGAGAGTGAGATCTGTGTCCATCTATTGTCTACTTAAAACACTGACACCTAAACACAGAGGAAAACCAATATAAATGTTTTGAGGGGTACATATGATGATTTACTCCCTAAACAATTAACTCCAATTTGATAATTTCATGGCAATAAGTTCCTTAATTGAAAAAGGAAGTGTTACAGTCTTCTAATCGTGAATAGATACAGGAAGATCACTCTGTCATCATTATGTAAGTGGACTCAACCACAGCAACCCTAAATTGTGTAACGACAGGTATCACCTTGGGAAATAGTTGGAGGCCATTTAGAAGGTTTAAATTGCTTCACTAATGAAGCTCAGAATAACTCAAGTATGCCAAATAAAAGCCTCTACACACATTGAACCAAAATCACACCATTGTTAAGGCAGAACTATAAATATGAGTTAGATGTTGGCACCAAGTCACTTAAAATTTTAATCTGAAAAATCCTTAAATGGAAGTATGAGAAATGCAGAGAACTCTTCCTTCAAGGGCAGAGTTTAAGGCTGTATGATGAATTACAGGCACTGGTTCATTATCTAACAATATCCAAATATGGATATCTTGTCTTCAAAATATCCTTAGATATTTGCAAAGCCCAGACCAGCAAATTCAATTGCAAAATTTAAATATGGTCATAGCCAGGGCCTTCTAGCCAGGGCTTTCAAGCAGAAATTTCATGTTTATGACCTTTTTCAGAGCATCAGTTTGCCAGTCTAATGGGTTTGTTTATCTGGATTCAAAACACCAGTGAAAGAAATTAGTTGTTATATAAAGAAATATTACACTTCAACCTTTATGTCTCATTTGCAAGAAAATTGTGAAGATTCATAGTGCAGGTATTTGTGTTTGAGAGCAAGAACTACATTGAGCTCCTGAGATAACACACTGCAATAACCGAAGTACCTAAATGAGGAAATCCTGAAGGCACAGTGACACACTCATAGCAGCTGACTGCCCAAAAAACTGACCTTCTTTTTCAACACCAGTTGCTCAGAACTTAACAGAAACTCCAAGATACATGAGGCATGAGTCTCCCATGCCCTGCATAGTCAGAGATGTGCAAAGATTAATAAATGCAGTAGCATTTCTCCCAGTAGTCTAACAGCAATTAAAAATTTCTGCTGCATAAAGTACAAATAGCTGAATGAAATACAAACCATTTTGACTCTAGCCAACTAGTTCCACAGCACATGCTGTGCACAAACCACAATTCCTAATGCTTTGCAGCTGGCAGTGAAATGATTATTTGCAATAGCCACAATTGCAGGACTATTCACTCATCAGGCAGAGGTCTTATTAGATGGTTATAAGGAAGCCCTTCCTTTAACAACAGCCACAGGTTCTAACAGACTGAGGAGATGACAATCCTCCTGTTTCCATAGGTTGTCAAGAAGCTCCACAAAATCTGGAACTGACAAATCCAAAAATAAGACTGAGGAAGCCACCTAGAGATCCTGGAATTTATCTTCTTTCCTGCATGCAGAATTCCCATGGAGCTGTACCTAGTTCTTAAGCTACCATGTCACATTCATGGAGGTGAATCCAGGACAACGAAGATAAAAGGCAAAGAAAACCAGAGTAAAATTAAAGAGCATAACAATACCAGGGCTTGGCTGTAAATCAATGTATGGTATTGATGAATGCATTCTGCTCCCTACTTTACATTTAAACCCTTTACTGTAATTCATCATTATTTCATTACAGCTTCTTTTAAGGATAAATGACAAGTAAATACTGCTGTGCAAAACCAAACCTCTATACACTGTTATACCAGCACAACTTTTCATTAAAACCTAAAAACCATTGCAATTTCAAGCTTCTCAAAGAGCATGGTGAGAAAAAAAAACATTCCATCTTTGAAAACCTTTTCATCCCTTCAGCATTTACCTACTAGCAGCCCTTCCTGTCTTGTCTTTCTAAAGTTTAGAGTCTCAGATTAGAAGTCCAGGCTACAAACCCTCTGTGTATAACCTGCTCTAATGTGTGGCAGCTTTGGTAAATCAGAGGACCTCAGAGTAATAGGGTGCTATAGGGTTACCTAAGTGAGCCTAAATTTAGGCTTTAAATCTAGGGGTAGGCCTGGAGCTGTCAGCTGACTTGAGCTAGGCTGAGCTAACAGCTGACAGTTTCTAGCCAATAATATTGTATTCTATACCATATTATGATATCATTCTCCAAAGGAGTAAAAGCCTGGGTAGGAGTGGCTTGGGGTGTCGCTTCTTAGCCTTCCTCTTGGGAGGACGCATGATGCTGTCCCAGGGGGGTGGGGAGGACCACTGGTTCACCAGTTATCTTCAGGAAAGTAAAATGTGTTGTTCTGGTTCTCTCCTTTCTGCTTGGGTTTGTCTCCCTGGGGACTAAGTCTTTTAATGTAATTTGTAGTTAAGATAGTAGACTTCGTGTGTTCGTTAGGAAGTGGGGAATTGTTTCTTGTTGTTTCCAACTTGTGTGAGCGTGTATTGTACTTTTCTTCTAATTTTTCTTTCTTTCTGTAAAAATACATGTAGTGTTAGCATAAATGTAGTTGGAAGATTTTTTTCCCTCCTTCTTCTTTTTTCTTTGGCGGGTGGAAAAAGGCTTTTCTCTCTGTACTTGAGGGAGTTGGCAGTTTGCTAGCTCAAACCAAGACAGGAGCATAAGTGAAAACCTTTGCAAACAGCCCAAAGCAGGAATGTAGAGTCTGCAGAGCACCTGCAAAAGTCCTTGGTCCCAAAAGGGCCTGCCACACCCCTCTGCATAGCAAACTAGCAGAACAGAGCCATGCAGGGAGTCTGGGGGAGAGCCACCAACACTTGGAGCTCAGTACAACAAACGTCATTCAGGGTTGCTCAGGCCACAGCAGCGTTTATGGCTTCAGGCTGTGGCTTCCTGAACAGTGTCTAGTTTACCAACCAGAGGGGTATTTTGAGATGGCTGCCCATAAGCTTTTCCTGGTGAAGTAGTTCTACCTTTTGTAAGTATTCAAATTGTATCAGAGGGAGACAGTGAATAGGAATGACTTTCTAAACTAGTAGCCAAAATGCTCTCTTGAAAAAGAGAGCTTGGCTTCTAGATAAATTCCCAGGAAATATTTAGATATACTGAAATACCATCAATATTATTTGAAACAATCTTACAGTCTTTCCTCTCTGGAGATGATTTAATTAATTTTTTCTTGGAAGGCAAAACATGAGTTTTAAAGCCTCTTCAGAGAGAGGAACACTTGTGTCTGTGCTTTTAATATCCTGTATTAGAGACTTGTGCCTTTGATTAGAATACTATTACTGTTATCACCTCCTATTCCTGGTGGTGCACATCAGATCCGGATTTTTTTCCTGGAACCTTTGCACAAATCCAGCTACCACATAAGGCTTCATGTATGCAACAGATGCAAAAGCATATTAAACCTGTTTCTGTACAAACCAATTCTCCTTCCCAGCATAATACTAAAAGCACTGCCTTTTTCTTCAGCTATTACCAGTTTCTTTCACTTTCTTGTACTCTGCCACAGGTGGAAAAATAAATTATGTAATGATTTTTCACTCTATTTAATAGCCTCATGAACAAAGAGGCAGTGGTGTTGAAAATGGTGCTTCTGGGAGAGGAGGACCATCACCCGCAGAGTGTTTTGAATCACGGCTCTTTTGGGTGTTTTTTCTTGAAGTTAACAGACTTATCACCACAGAAGCACATTTCCAGAAAGTGCATTCTGCTGATAGCTCCTCACATTAGAGCAAAGGAGAGTCATATGCATTTATCAGTATAGTTTTTCTGCCAACAATACAGCAAAACTAATGGTCCTTTTCTGCCTCTGTCCCACTGCCTTTGCTCCTTTATATATTTTATGACAGCACAGCATCCTCAGTGTTGACACTTTGTGACTACTCCTGTACCTGATATCATTTATGTGCCTACAAAAACTATTTTCCTAGTAGAACTGCCCCAAGTAGTGCATCACTGGCAGTTTCAGCCTTGGGTGGGAAATCACTTTACCATCATTCACTGTGATGTGTGCAATTATAACTACAATAGTTTACTTCTTTACTGAACACTACAATTCCTTTCGTTACAAATGGCAGAGTTTTCAGCATGCAGCAGTCAAACAATATTGCATGCCTCTCCTCTTCAAGCATATTTTGTGATGGTGAATTAATTTAGCTAAGCTAACAAACACCATGAGAATAGTTCCCTCAAGGTATTTTGTTATTTCTTATTTGAAGTCCCCAGTCAGAATGGAGACCAACGATGCTGGAGGGTGTGAGAATAAAGGCAAACAGTTTCTTAAGACAAGGTACCACAAAAGAGATACCACAGTTTTAGGCTTTACTTGGAAAACCTACTAACAACATGTCAAAAATCATTTGGTCCACAAACTAAATAATAACACCTATTTCAGCAGGACCACTCCATTTCTATTCAACAATTAAGGAATAAACATTTCCATCTTGTTGAAACATAAAAAATTCCACACATTTCATGAAGCACTGTTTCAACTATCTGAATTTCTGATCAGAAACTAGCAGCAAACCAAAGACATTAATAAAAAAGTAATAAAATTTTGCTAAAACCAATATAGATACTCAGGTTTTGAGGAAACAGCATAGTATATCAGAATTTTATCTCACTGAAAACATTCTACATATGATGTCTGAACATTTTTTAGTGAAATGTGTGGCTTCATAAAAGAAAGCATTTCTGCCCAAAATAAAAGTCCTCCCATTCAAATACAAAAATTAACCACCACCACCACCACTGTCAAAAAACCCCCTAAACCCCTCTAGAAGCAGAGGTAAAATGAAGTGACCTCAAGCATTTTTTTCCATCTCTGTTTAAGGTTTGTGTTTGGGGCTTTTTAAAAAATTGTTTCTAATATCTGCATTTTTCAAGTATTTTATTTGGGAAATTTCCAATAAAAGTCCCATGAGAAAGGTCCACAGCAAGATTCACATTTCTGGCTGTGGAGAACAAGCATACCCATTTTGTTCAGTAGCTCCATTTTTAATAGGAGATAGGTGGATTCTTTTCTCTATCCTCTCTGAAGAGGACCATGCTTACCCGCCTCACTCCTCCTGAGGAACACTAAGCAACGGGCTTAGTCTTTCCCACTCACCACATTTGATGCCTCTTTAAGGGGTCAGTGTAAGAGTGACCTCCAGCAGCATCTGGGGTGCCATGATTCAGAGAGCATTATATCCAGAATGTCCTATCTCTGGAGTTACAGAGCAGTCAGGAGGTGTGGACACCAATCTAACTGGACAAAGGGCCAAACTGACACTCCATGTCTCAGATGTAAGTTAATGCCCCTATCTGCATGCTACTGGCCTCTCGCTGACCTCCTGTTTCTGGCATGAAGTACTATATTATCCTTGCTTTTATTACAAATGCACAAAATGAACAGCCAGTTTAAGGTAAAAAAAATCTTTTCAATTGCCAACGCATTTTCTTGATTTCTCATTTAGCATTTATTTATTTTGTGTGTGTGCATGCGTGTGTGTGTGTGTGCTTGGTTTTTCCATTTTGCTTCCCTGCCCTGGGTCCTAAACCCTGCTTCAGCAGCTGACTTGGGCAAAATAAAAGACTGACACACACAGTTCTAGCTATAGTCATCAAGGGAAGAGATTGCAGTCCATTTTTTCACAGTTCTGCTCCTTAAACTCACTCCTCTTCCTTAAAGATCAGTCTCTGTCCCACAGAACCGTTTATGATTCTGCTGAAGAGCATACAAACTGGGCAGTCCCCATGTGTTGAGCTCCCCTCAAGCAAGGGCATTCCACAGCAAAGCTTCATATGTGTCACTGCAACCTCACTTGCTTGCCTCTCCAGAGAGATCATCTGAGGATTATTTCCTTGTGACTTACAAGAATCTTGCCTACAATTTGTGGGAGATTATTCAATAGACATTGGTGGATTTTGAACATGTAAAATATTCTCCCTGCCCTAAAAAAAGTGGCCTGAGTTAGAGCCTCAACTCTATCCTATATACAAAATAGAGCCATCCATCCTTATGCATAAAGCAACTTCAAAAGAAAAGCCAGATAATTCATCTTTGTGGCTCTTGGTGGGAAAGAAATAGTTAAAGTGTAAAGCCAAGGCATAACATGGAAGATGTCCAATGGTGAGACACCACTGGCAGAACAAAAGAAGGGTAACACAGCTTCCCTTCAGCTCCTGCCCCAAGACTGGTTTCTGTGCTTATTACCCCCTGATGGCCACTGGTTTTCAATTGAAGGTGAAGCAACTCGGATACATCTTCAAACTGATATGTTTAAGACATCTAATTTCTATGCAATCATGAGCTCTTCCCTTCTCCTTGCTTTAATTTTAGGGATTTTTTCTAAATCAGATTGTAAGCCTAGTGACCCTTGCTCTTGTCCTCATGGAGAAAGCCAGCTTTAAGGTCACCTGTGGCATACTAGGTTCCTTTCCCTGAGGAGAGGATCTCTGTCACAGGAGAGGATTCTCTATTACAGACACCAGAGCCTCCAAATGCAGATTTTGCTCTAAACTCTGGATCTGGGGTGACACGTGAGAAGGGATTTGTGGTCTGCATCTGACCGTTTGAAAATTCAAGAGTCCTTATTCTAATCTGTCCTTTTCTACCCTACATGCTCACTCACCCTCCACATTTCTAAGGGTCTAAATTACTGTCACAAGTGCTTTTACATGTAGTGCTCAAAGGGCAAGGCTGGCTTTCATTCAATCAGCATTATGTATATAAAATTATTCAGGTACTGAACCCTTTATTTTAACAGTCATCATCATGACAGGTGACACCTATGTCATGATGTTTTTGTCTTCAAGCTGTGCAAAAAAGGGCAAGGCCAAGTGTTATAAACATATCAAAAATGGAGAAAAGATAGGGAAACATGTAGGCTAACAAATCCCTGAACTCTGAGATTGAGCTATCAAAAGAAAATCAGTAAAGTATTTGATTGTATTTTGCTTTTGTGCCTGAAGATACAAAGCAAGATGTTATTTTACCTGTACCAACAAATGCTAAGCTGTAAAGAACAGTGTTCACTTATGAGCTTAGGGCAATGTTCAGTACTATTTTTCAGGTTGAAAAGTACTTTAGTCCATAAATATTTTAGTGAATGGTAAGGTATATCCAGTATGTAAAAGCAACATGTCTGAGGTTCATGGAAAAAAACATTAGGAAAACTATGACATTCAAGAAATTATGTGCATAAGTGATAGTATTTTTTCCCTCTATGTAGAATGATTACTTCTGTTAACTGTGGAAAAAAAAAAAAAAGAGCACAGCAGTATTTTTATTAGGTTATACAAATGTAGACCCCACCAAAATTCATGTGAACACGTTACAGTTTTACAATATACTCTATCTTACTCCAATACACTCCACTATTGGGACTTCCAAATGTCGAGAATTTGGGATGTTTTTCTAGATAATGTAAACTTTAGAAGATTTCACAAGTTCTCAGTGACAGGTGATTGGAAACAGAGAGTGAAATACAAATGAAAATTTGGGCATTCCTGAACAATTTGTAGAATCAGTTGCAGACAGTCTTCTAAACTTTAAGAGGAGTTCAGAATGTGTGTTCTAAACTACAGCAATAAAAGCTCATCAAAGCTAAAAGGACATTAAAGGAATTCAGATTTCCATTTAATCAAGAGTCAGATATTTCAGTGTAAAAAGAGGCTACAAAATGCTCTAGTTCATGTAAAATAAGCAACTATTCTTTTAAGGAAGAGTTACTATACAGAATTTGCATCCCAAAGGTCCAGATTCAACTATTTATAAAAACCTCTGAAAGCCTCAAAAATTACCATCATCAAACCAAATACCAGCCCAGTCATATATGTTGGCAGTTAGTCATATTAATGGGATGTTCCTGATAACAAAGCACAAATTTTACAGAAAGGAAAGAAAAAGGAATTATCATCTCTGGAAGTCCAGTGATTAAGTCTATAATACTCTACAAATACCCACTCCATTGGCAAGGCTGTCCTGCTTATGGTCCTTCAAGGCTGGTACTATAGATGGCTTCCAACTTAAGCAGTTACTATATGTTTCACTGAGAACCAAAAGCCAAACCTTCAGTGAACTAAGATCAACTTTACAGTTAATGTGACCTGACCCATTTTACTTTTCACCTCAACTCCTGTTTTTTGTCTCAGTTGCTGAGGCAGTAACTGCATACCCCCAATAAAAAGCCTGATGAAATCAAACACAACAGCTTTCAACTGCACCTTTTATTGCTGACAACCCTTATCGTTTTCTAAGGATGTCTGAAACATGGGCAGGTCTATCTCCCCCCACTTCAGAGACATAATAGCAGTATATTCTAACCTACAAATGCAAAATGGACTTCTGATATTACAACATACTCCAGATGTCAAAAATGCAGCTGTGCCTCAGCCTATTGACTGGACTACCTGTCCATACCAGAGGCCATTTTTATTTCCGTAATTAGAAAGCCATCACATCACCTAGAAAGCAAAACATCTGAAAGTCTCCTGCTCACACAGAGCACTGCTAGGCATTCCCTCAGAGCTAATAATAATAATCCTACTTCAGGGTATGGATCTTTCTAATCCCAAACACTAATAACACAGCCATGGAAGTAAACCATTATCCCTAAATAAAGGGAATATAAGAGAGTCAGAACTATGAATGAATTACAAGCAGGACAAATTCCACTGAAGTTAATATTTTAATTAAAACTACGGCATTTTACTTTCTTCCAAAACTCAGGTTTTACTCTTTTCCCTGATAAATCCTGTTAGTCTGTCTTCTTGTCCTCTGTTTCACCTGCTGACGACCTTTGAATTAAAGAAATTCTAAATCAGCATCTTTCTGGAGTTAGGCTGCATTACTTTAGGTTTGACAGAGAGATTTTTTTACCAAGAGTCCATCACTGAAAGCCATTGCTGCCTCTTTAAGGTCTGAAAATCTATAGCTGGCATGACCTGTGATGACTACAGAAGTTTGATCCGCATCTATTTAACATCATGCATGAATTAGTGAATTTAGTCAGTGAAGAAAGGAACACTAATATTTGCACATATTTGTTGCTCAGAAGTTCCAAAATATAAACTCAACAAAAATATCATTTATCAACCATTTACTGCAAAACAAAATACACTTTACAAAAAAAATAGCTGAGTTTTAATTTCACTTACTAAGGATTATGGATCAGACCAAGAATATTTTAATTAAATCAATGTGCACATACTGCTTGACTCAAGAATTTAATAAGCTATGTTGGGTCTGGCTGGGATGGAGGGGTTTTTTTTCATAGCAGTCTATATGGTACTGCCTTTTGAATTTGTGACAAAAAACTAAACCAGTGCTGGTAACACACAAGTGTTTTGGTTATCATGGAGCACTGCTTGTACAGCATCGAGGTTTTGGGGTTGGGTTTTTTACTTTCCTTGTTCCCACTCTGTTCACCCTGAACAAGTAATCTGGGAGTGTAAAAGAAGTTGGGAGGGAGCACAGCCAGGACAGTCAACCCGAATTTACGAGAGGGATACTCCATACCATATAACCATGTGCTCAGCAATAAAAGCTCAGCAAAGGGAGGAGGAAGGGAGAACATTTGGAACTACAGCAGTTATTTTCCTTAGGAACTGTCACGCATGATGTAGCCTTGCTTTCTGGGAAGGGACTAAATGCCTGTTGATGACAAGTAGTGAGTGAATGTCTTATTCTGGTTTGCTTCTACTTGCAGTTTTTTCTCACCTATTAAACTGTCTTTATCTTGAATTATCTCACATGTTCCTGTGAGTCTCTCCCTTACCCTGCTGGGGTTAATGATCAGGTGACTGAGTGGGAGCTTAGCTTCCAGACAGGGTCACCCCACCCCGTAAGAAAAAATAAACCAAATAAATGGACTTCATTTTATATACACAGTTGAGTCAGACATACATGATTATAGACTCCAGTTTTTAGATTGGAAGTGTCATCTAGATCAAGTTATCTGAGAGTGGAAAATAGCAGCAAACCTGTCCAGCCAAGCAGGAAGAAAAAACTGACTCTCAATGTCATTCATCAAATTCATGAAGTCTGATAAAGGCTTAAGAAGACAATATCTGCTCCCAGGCAGCCCTAACCATTAAGAAAATTAATCAGTAACAGGCAGAAAACTAGAACTAAGTGCAGAGAATTGTGGAAACTCAGAAAGCAGAGAAATAGGTTTCCCTGAACATTAACATATTGATAAGGAAAAGGAGAAAACTCAGGAAACAGTAAGAACAACATGCAAACAATTCTATACAAAAATATCTCCTCTTTCTGGCTGCCAGAAATCTTCCCTAGAAAAAAGCTATGGCTGCTGCTGAGGAGCCTTTAGGAAGAAAAAATCTGTTCTATGAGCACCTAATTGATTAATACACTAGCTACCCATAGTATATTTATTACCTTTGCTGCCAAAATTTTGTTCTCTATTGCATGACACTTAACACTCTGGGACCAGCATCTTCCCACAGAAATCAAACTGGCATCTCAGAAACTACTTACTCATATTTTATTTTTATATATATAAAACAAACAAACAAAAAACACAAAAGAACAAAACAAAAAACCCCCAAACAAATAAAATACCAAATGCTGAGCACTCATCAGCTTGCATTTATTCATAGACTGACATTCTTATGCATAGCTGATGCATGTGCATCATATGTTCAGATGTATCTTTATTCAGATCTAAGCTACAAAATGGATAGTGAGTGAGAGCACAGACCCCACCTCATAGTGCTTTGCAGAGAAAAACATTTATAATAACTTTTTCTGCCCCAGTAATAAGGAAATTATCAGGCTTCTGATCTTGATCATTTCAATATCTAAATCAATAAAGTGTGGGGAAGGAGCCCAGAAAGCATGTCAAGCACAAGGGAAGAGGAAGAAGGAACAGTCTCAAAAAATGTTCCTAAGAGTAACAGATGATAAATAAAAATGGAAAAAGCACTGGAGATAATTTTGCAATCCTCATATTGAAGTCTGATCCACTGCACTGCATACAGTGACTAGAGATAATACAAATGTGCATAATTTTGAGTGTCTAGTGAAAAATTAATATTGCCTCCCTAAAAGTTCCCCACTGTCATTGTCCATGAATTGTGCTACATCTAATTGTTCTAAAACAAATGAATTAAGACATGCTCTTGGGTGTTTTGCAGCTTCTCCACCAGTTAATTGAGGTCCTTCTTCACTTGCATTTGAAAGAGAATATGAAAGTAAAAGCAGGGTTGGGGGATTTTTTTCTCTATATCTTGTCTCACTACGCAACTGAGTGTGATCAAGCCTGTGCACGTACAGTCAGCAAGCAGAACAGAACTGCTGAGCACCCACAAATGCTGCTGAAATCAATAAAAACAGCAAGAACATTGTGACTTTGACACACAGTTCATCCTTTTTCAGAAGTCTACTCATAGGTAGAAAGGCTTATTCTGAAGCTGTGTAAAAAGATTTCTGTACTAGTGGGGGTTTTTCTGTTTTATTTCCAGAGGACAAAATCAGGTCCAGTGTAGCACACAAGCCAAGACCCAGGGCAAGGTGAGAAGGAAAGAAGAAAACCTCTGTCTCAAGAAGATGAGTAGAGTTCATAAGCGTCATAAACCCATTTGCACACACAGACAACAGACCTACAGTCAGCAGAGTTATTCCATGAGCAACACATCCCTTAACACTGCAAATTAACAGGCCCAACTGAGGTTCCCAAGAGAAAAATTCTGTTAGCTAGGATGAGTATGGCCAGTTTGGCATTCAAGGAAAATGCAATAAACTTATCCTATCAAGAACACAGTAAGGCTTGTCCTTATTCCATCTCCTGCGAAGTGCTGCCTTCAGAAGGGCATGAGTGTTGCAGAGCAGTCATAGCTCAGGGGTAGCAAGCACTTTCAAAGCCAAAATGGTCAGACTGTGCACAGCCTATCTGCCTTCAGCATTACTGCTAGAGGTGGAGATGGATCAGTATTAGTTACATGAGTGCTAAAAATGCAATATGATAACTGACTTAAGGAAAGGTCCTAGTTTAGAGTACAAGAACTGCAGTTAGCACTGCAAAACATGTGATGCGATCAAAGAAAGTGAAGGAATCAAGAGGAAAGTCCAAGAAATTGAGAATACCTTGACCTTTTTGGCCACATTCTGGATTTGGATTCCATCCCTTTCCCAGCACAAGGCTAAACTGAGAAGCAGGAACCCAAACAGCAGTATATCCCCTAGACAACACAAAGAGCTAACATAGCCCTTCAGAAATGTCCTCAAGATACTCTGTTGAGACAGAAGATGCAGAATCTGGCAATAAACTCTGAAGCAGAAGGCAACAACATGATATGGTTGACACCATCATCTGCAAAAAATGTCTAACAAGGAAATTAGGAGTAACTGAAGTGTCATGACACTTGATCTGCCTTATGTGCATTGTGCACATTGGAATATAGGAAATAGTCCAGGAAACCTACAGTATATAGGTATATATATATTTTATAAATACAGATCAAAAGAACCTTTTAAAGCACAAGTATACATCTTGTAGAAAAAAAAACAGATTACTAATTCTGAAAAGGGTTTTCCTCCTGTTTATTTTAAATCAGTATGTCCTGATGCAGGAAAGTGCAATTTTACATATTGTAACATATTAGGCTATATGAAGAGGATAGGGAATATGACATTTTTGCTGTTTTGAATTTTAACATATTGGAACATTAGCAACAACCTTTTTTTGTTTCTTAAGACATCCAGTTTCCCCTCATCCATACATTCTTGCAGTTTCTGAAGAGTATTTTAGATTTAAAAAAGGTCAATACAGAAATGAGTATTGTAACATTTCTTAAATCAAAATTCCAAACAGTTAAACCTACTGGCTTGTTACCACTCTTCTGTTATAGTGTCCTTGTCACACTGGTCCTTTTGTCCCTGATTAACTCTAGTAATATCCCTTATTTTCCTGCATCAGACCTTATAGATTTGATTAATATGCAGAACAAATGCGTTTAGAAGTACACACCAGAGTATTCTGGTATTAAGCATTAAGTTCCTATGTGAAACATCTGATCTATTACTGAATATTCAAATTTGCCCTCATTTCATGAGCAAAGATGTTTTTTTCAGAAAAGTTGGAACTGGTTGCTTTTAGAGGAAAAGTAAAGGAGATCCCCAAAAGACTCCACTGGAACTACAACTTGTGGCAGTGATCAACAAAACCCAGTGACTCTCCATGGGCCTGTGTGTGCCCATTCTACCACCCCAATCACGAGTAGGGCAGCTGCAGGGCACTGGGGAACACTCAGCCTTGGCCACTGGGCACCTCCCTGGGAATGGGACAAAAATGGGCTGGGATTTGAGCCCAGCTTGGTGAGGCCCATGACCAGGCAGGACAGGGCTTTAGTAAACTGGAGACCAGACTCTGCTGTGGCATTGCTGGGACAGGGCTGGCAGGGACAGTCAAGGCTGCTGGCACCACTAGGGCCACCACAACTTGCACAACACTATCAGCAAGAGATGTAAACAAGGAGCACATGGAACCTTTGGGTTTAAATTTTTGAAGTTTCAAAGTCACCTAATAAAATTTTCCTTGCTACTTGTAAACCCTGTAACATATAGCTAAAGGTCTTCACATTTGTTTGTTTTCTAGTATAAGAAATGCATGGATTTACAGTGGCTTCACTGAAAGGCAA
This sequence comes from Hafferia zeledoni, assembly GCA_035583235.1. Lineage (NCBI taxonomy): Eukaryota > Metazoa > Chordata > Aves > Passeriformes > Thamnophilidae > Hafferia > Hafferia zeledoni. Next base: position 78,332,584 of record JAWWEV010000083.1, on the reverse strand, counting down.
TGTCTCATTGGAGACTAGAAGTAGAAAAATAGCTGTAAGGCTGAACAAGGAATATGTGGGCTGCTGAATGAGGCAGGTGATTTAGCATCAGCAGGCAAAAATAAGGCTAAGGTGTTTATTGTCATCCATCTCAGTCTTCACTAAGGTCTAGCATACCTTTGTGAAAGGGGTCATGGAGATCTACCAGCAGTCTTTAAGGATTGAGAGAATTCAACCCACACAAGCCCATGGGATCCCCCAGGCTGTATCCAAGAGTGCAGAGAGCTGGCAGACATCCTTGCAAGGCTGCTCTCTACTATCTTTGAAAGCTCGTAAAGATCAAGTGTACCCGCATGACTGGAGAAGGGCAAATGTTGTATCAATCTTCAGAAAAAGTCAAAAGGTAAACCCAGGGAAATCCAAGTTTCAGTTTGATGTCTGTAAAAAAATCACAGAACAAGTCTTTTTCAAGCATGTTTCTGGGCACATGAAGCAGGTAAGAGGACTGGGCACAGTCAGCACACTAAGCGTAGATCACCACCTACTGAGCATAGATTATCATCTAGGATAAACTTAGTAGATTTGCCGAATGAAGAGCAGTGGAGATGTCATTTGTCTTCAGCTTTAGAAATGTGCTTGACTCACAGTATTCTTGTATGCAATTTATGATGTTATTATCTGGATTGGTAGGCAATCAAATGTGAAAAAAAATCCGCTTGGATGATCTGTCTCTGAAGACAGTAGATAGCCCATCATGTATCTGGATCTGGAGGCTAGCAATAGGTGGAGTATCACAGAGGCCTATCCTGGGACCTATCCTTTCTAAAGTATTTATCATGAGTTGGAGGTAAGTGATTACACACAGTCTCATCAAGTTTGAAGATGACATCAAATTAAGAGAAACAGCTGATATGCTTAAAAGCAGGACTTCCATTAAAAGGGGCCTATACAGACTATAGAAATGAGCCAGTAGGAACTTTAATAATTTCAACAATTCAAAATTCAAAGTCCTGCACCTGGGAAGAAATAAGCCTTTGCAACAATGCAGGCAGGGGAGTGATAGGCTGGGGAAGAGCTGTACTGAAAAGGGTCTTGGGTAAACAGCCAGCAGTATAACCTGGCAGAAAAAAAAGAAGACATGCTATCCTAGGTTGTACTATCATAGCTAGTAGATAAAAGCACTTCATAGACCACATCTCAAATACTGCATCCAATTTTCCCCCCTCAATACAAGACAGACATTGATGAACTGGAGCGAGTTCAGCAGAGTTCAGAGTTCAGTGACCAAAACCAGTCAGGGATCTGGAGAATTCATCCTGTCATAGAAACCGAGATAATTTGGTTTATCCAGCCTGGAGACAAGGCTTTAGAGGAGCCTAGTTGCAGCCTTCTAATATCTACATGGAGGTCACAAAGACAATGAAGACAGGTTCTTCAAAATGGTGTGTAATGGGAAGAAGAGAAATGGCAAGCATGAGTTGAAATGAGAGACAGACTCACTAAAAGGAATTTTATTTTCATTACAAGGACAGACAGTCATTGGAACAGGCTGCTCAGTAGGGGTGTGCAGACTCCTTCCTTGGAGATTTTCAAGTATATAAAGTATATAAAGCCCCAAGTAACATGGTTGGAGCTGATCCTACTTTAAACATTAGGTAGGACTAATGACCTGTTTAGGTTCCTTCCAAAATTAATTATCCTAGGATCCTATGATTATACTGTCTGTCTAGTATAGAAAGTCTCAAAATCTGCATTAAGGCTTTGGAGTTCACACAAGCAGTGTCACGAGACATGTCTTTTCCAGAATATTCTACATATATCCCCTTGATCAGTCCAAACTGGAAATCACAGCTGAATCACAGAACCAGAAAAGTGCTGAGGTTGGAAGGGACCTCTCAAGATGTCTAGTCAGCTAGAATTTGTTTCCCAGGAAAAGAAACATATGCAGAGAAATTTTCACTCACTCTGCTACTCAAGTAAGTGTCATTTCCTCTATGGAAACCCATGCTTAAAACAAGAAAAACCAGGGCACCTAGTGACTTCCTTACCTGCAAATACCAACACAGAAATCAATCAATCTTCTCATCTGAAGAGAAGCAAAAATATACTAAGCACTTCTGCCACAAACTTGGTAAAGTCCTAGGAGTGTAAGTCTGACTGAAGATGACTAAAGCAAAGACAGTCTATGAAAACAAAATGGAACTGGTCTCAAGGAAAATTTGGGGGGCTTCCTTTCTTTTAACTCATTGAAATGTAAGTGAAGGGTATGTAGCTGATTGATAGAGCAACCAGAAATAGTACTATGGATCCCTAATTTGGAATTGTCAAATTCTGTAGTAGCAGAGCAGGTCAGGACTTTATTGAAATAGAAATGTTACCTAGGACTTGATATACATTTGTGCAGTTGTCTTCATATATTCTGAATGATAGTTTCTGCTTAACTTAGTAGAGGCATAGCAGAAAGTAAGAAAGCAATTAATTAAAAACTACAGAGGCAAGAATAAGGAGCTTCCCTAACTTACTTAGGAAGGTGGATTTTAAATATACTATACAATAAAATTATAACTTGCTATATATTCAGACAGTGTATTTCTCCCTCAAAAAGTGTTGCACTTTCTCACCTAGAGTGCCAAATGATTTACTGAGCAACTGATTAACTTTTAATGTCATGTTCTCTAGCCTGTATTTCATCTAAAATAGGGAAAGTTATCATTATTCTTATTAAAGATCTGGAGATTTACTCATTTGCTTTCATAACTCAAGGGCTATAATTATAATTTAGATGTCAATGAATTCTTCTGGATCTACCACCTAATATAATGTTTCCTAAGTGAAAAGTATAGATGTGATTATACTTTTAGGACTCTCCTCTAAGATAGCTAAGTTACACTTCATTCCCAGAAAAATCTTACTTTATCCAAACAAAGAATAATCTCTAGCATTTATATTGTTATCTCTCTTCCTCATTAAAATAGAAGTTATCTGTACCAATAAAGCAGATTATCACTACTCCTCTCTTCTGGAGATTAAATACCTCTGCTGCTGCCATCGCATTTATGTGCTTTGGTCTTAAAAGATATTTTTTTCCACTAACTCATATTAAGATAAAGTGGAATTGATTTTCAAGAACATCAATGACAAAAACTTAAGCAGGAACACTCAGGAGGGATTTACCAAGTCCAAATCATCCTTGACCAACTTGATTGCCTTCTGTGAGAAAATTATTAGCTGTATGGACTTGGGGAGAGCAGTGGATATGATACACCTTGGCTTTCATAAGGCTTCTAACATAACCTCACACAACACATTTAGAAGCTGAGAAACTATGGGCTGACTAGACTGTTAGATATGTTGAAAATTGCCCAAACTCTGGTCTCAAAGTAAACAATGGCTCAAAGTCCAGCTGGCAGACAATAACACAAAGAGAACCCAGGAGTCCATTCTGGGTCTGACACTGCTCCATATCTTCATCAGCAATGCGGGTCATGAGAAATAATGCACTTACTATAAAATGTGAGGACAGTACTAAATGGAGGGAAAGCTGGTACACTGATTGGCAGAGTTTTAACTCACAGCAGTATTGAGAACCTGTGAGCTAGACCAACAGGAACCTCCCACAGCTTAACAAGCAGAACTGCAAAGCTCTGCACCTGGGGAAGAATAACCTCATGCACAAGTACAGGTGGAAAGCAGCTGCTTGAGTCACAGCCTTGCTGAAAGGCCCAGGGACCATGGTGGATGCCCATGTGAATATGAGCTGTGATGCTGTGAAGCTGGCAAGGCAATACTGGGCTACACAGAGAAAAGTGTAGCCATCCAGTCACGGGAGCTCCCTGAGCTGTATCTGGAAAGGTGCGTTCAGTCTGGGGCTCTGCAATTCATGAAAAGTGCTGAGAAGTTAACAAAGGTCCAGTAGAAGGCTTTAAAGATGGTCATCCCTTGACTCATTAGAAGAGATTGAGAGAGCTGGGCTTTTTTAGTCGTCCTGAGAGGGTGCTCTAGTAACAGCCTTGGGCTACTTGAAAGGTAGCTCCAATGACAATGGAGAATATCTCTTAACAGATATGGCCAATGGCAAAACAAGGGGCAACAGCAAGTAGTTGCACTTAGGAAGATTGATGGACAATAAGAAAAATTTCTTCACTAGAAAGATATTTTACTAGAATATATTATTCACATTGGTGGAATCTTCATTATTAGAGGTTTTCAAGATTGTCTAGACAAAACCAGAGCTCACTTGACCTACAGTTGCTAACAGTCCTGCATCAAGCAGATGGATGGACTTGATGGCTTCCAGGGGCCACTTCAAAACAAAACTTTAATGATTCTGTGAAAATTTGTGAAATAAATCACACAGACAAGTGTAACTTGCCTTGTAGAGTAATGCTTAGAAGGGTTATGAAATATGCCCTTTGTTCATTAAGTCCTTTGAATAAATGTAACTGCATGAGAAAAAGGACTAATCCAAAATGGCAAAATCTCCATTCACATTACCTACATGAAGAAACAATGCTAGTTGTTCAGGACAATTCTTCACCTATTTAGGAACAGCATGCATTTACTGAATTACAAATCAACATTGAAAGGTAGTTTTTCATAGGCAGAATGTGGCCTCGATTTTAATCAGAAAACAGCATGAAATGCCATTCCCTTTCTATACGTTTAGATGTATTAAACTTTTTTTTGTTGTTATTTTTACAGTCACAGCACCTTCAACCCAAGAGTGCCAAAAGTGGCTAGTATTTGCTCAGAGAAAACAATCATGAACATATTCTCTCAACTTTTTGGCAGCTCTCCCAAGCATTTTTTACTTTTTTTAAATGAGACTGAAAAGAGACTACCACCAAAAAACTTGAAAATTAATAAACTACAAATCAAAAAAGTTTATATGAATCTGTAATAAAGTGACAAGATACTAAACTTTTCTTATGTTTTTCAACACAAGTATGGCACGATGTTGCATTCTGACTGCCAAGTAATAGACATATACATTGAATTTTGTTTCTCTTTCCTGATAACTAACAAAAACCCTGGATGTGATGCCTGTACTGGCAAGCTCACTGCTAAAAAGCCTGCCTTCTACCATGCATGTTATTTAATATCTGCATAATCCAGTATTATGCCAAATGCATAAATGGGTTTTTTCTACTATAGTCTAGCAATTTCAAAAAACAGAAAAATATACATTTGTATGTAAACTGCATTAATTTGTGAGATTGACCTTATCTCCTTCAGCAAAGCAGTTTTCTTTTTAATGATTGCACTACAATCTAACCACTCATCTTTAACAAAGCTAATGAGCTACTTAGTACTGATGCTCCAGCCATTTGGTCTTACTGACTTCAGCAGTGTATATATAGCCACTTGTTGAGGGAATATAGGAATAAAAAATCCAGTTTGTAGTGGAATTATAAAATGGCTCAGGGACAAATCCTAGGGAGTCATAGAGAACATTCAGAACCGGCAAAAAGATAATGAATTCACTGCATATATCAATAAATTAAATAAGGGCAAGGCAACAGCTCAAATACCAACCTGTGCTCATCCATAACATTTAAGTGCTAACATGTATACTCCATCAACAGTTGGCAATTAATATTCTCTGAGACAGTGGGAGATTAAGTACAGTTTGCAGGATAAGACAGGTCAGGGACTGTGCATTGTGAATGCACAAATACACTATGGTCCATTTTATTTTCTATCGTGGGCACAACCCTTGAGCCTTCAAGAAAGCTGCCAGGAATAAGGATAAGCACTACACTCTCCTGGGTCCCAGAATCAGAATGGATATCAAAACCACAGGTTGTATCAGGCTGGACCAATTCAAGTCATTTAGTCTTTACTCTAGCATTACTTCTTCAATGCTCTTTACTCTTCAGCATACATACACTATTACACTTTACTGCTCCTTCAAGAAACAATGACTATGTCTGGCATTCATTACTGTAACCACAGCTCATGAAAACATTCTCAATAAATTAAAAATGCAGAGCCTGGATACTGCTGATAATGAAGCCACAGCAAGAAAGGACCAATCTCAGGCCAGGGGGTAGAGTTTTAAACAAGTTTCTACTGTTGCTTTTCTGCTGCCACAGTAATGTTGATTGTACCTGAGCAAAGCAGCTTCTAACTAGCTCTACTTGTTCACCCCAACTGCAACTGCAGAAAACAGACATGCCACAAAGTCCTGCTCTCAGAAGCCACTGCAATCTTCAAAAATTTCTCTCATCTGCTGACCAGGCCTGGAGTGCAGGTTGGTCGGAACTCACATGACATACATAGAACAGGCCACACCTTTGCTCTTGTGAAACAGAAGTGAGGTGATGTGCAAGCCCCAACAGGATTGACAGATACCCAGTGGCACCCCCTCAGACCCAAAGTGTACCCAAATATTGAGAAAGCCCAGGGGGTCAGACCCACAAATGAACAGGCAGGGACAAAATTCTTCCCTCTCCCACCAGAGGGTTTTTCTCCAGTGACGTTGAGCAGAGGTGAACTAGTTTGAACTATGTACACATGGAATCACACAACTTCAGCAGGAAAATCGCTGCATGTTCTCCCAAAGCAGAACATCCAGAACAACATGGTATATCTTAAAAAGTATTGCAGTACCCCTACCTAAATCCAGTGTTCATGGGCAGTTGTGAGTAGCAATAAAAGCAAATTTTGCCTGGGATACTGATATGAACAATCCATTTCCTGATAACATTTTCATAAACCATAACAGAAAAAAAGACTTTATGCTGTATAATCCCATCAAACCAGTGAAATTCAGTAAGCAGTACACCACTCTGTTTAACTGCCTCAAAAAAAAATATATATATATAACCCTGCTACTCATTTTAACTTCTGGTCCTTAACACCCTAAAGAGCTTTCAGGGTAATGCCTTCAATAAGCCATCTCCTGAACTTCTGGTCACAAAGTTTTTATTGCTTTCCTGTAAGTAGATAAAAACAAGTTATGCCTCTGAGTTAGGAACAAATCCCCAAAATGTTTGGGTTTTTTTCTTTTCATTTTCCTTCTAACAAAATAAAAAACAGTAATTCCATGCAAAAATGGTAAAAAGTTGCCACACACCTACAATTGTAAGTGATGTCACCATCCTTGAGTAGGTGAGGCTACTCAAGTGTGTCACTTATAATATTAAGAAGAAAAAAAAAGTAGAAAAGCTACTTCTCAGTCCATAGAGATTGGTACTCCCTTCGTAAAAAAAGCCCTCATTTTAGGTGACATGAAACTATTTTGTTAAGTCTTAGAGAGCTGCCTTAGTAAAGCATTAGTTTTTCATTTGGATCAAACTAATTTGACTTACAGTAAGTGGGAGGAATGGTTTAATTAGCACTATTGAATATACTCTGCACCAGACTAGACTTTCTTCTCAGCATCAGGCAGAACTCATTAAAAAAGAGAACTCAACCTTTTGCTCATAATTACCTTTGGTAGGCCAGCACTTGAGACAATTTTCTAATTGCAGAAGAGGAACTGCACAAAGCTACCATTCAAATGCCTCTATTAATTTAGTTTTATTTTCTGCTCAGCCTTCCAAAACTAATTATTTAACACTGAGGTTAGGAAATTGGAGAGCGAGCCTCAAGAGAGAAGGTGCAGAAGGTCTTTTAAAAAAATTGCATTTGAGCTTTGAGGAGGAAGGACAATTCTGAAAAAACACCTTGTAAAATTGCCTAAGAAAAAATGCCCCCCAAACAAGTCCTGTAAAGGGCATGCAGTTCAGCATGGTTTTTGCCTTCACATAGCTGTCTTATGAGATTTCAGAGTCATATGACAAATCAAATTCACTGTTGAGAAAGGTAACACTTTGCATATGGAAAAATAAAAGCGGTTCAATATAGAGTGACAGGTTTTGAGCTGACCATAACAAGCCAGAAAATACAACTCATATTTGCTCTGTGGCAGCCAATAAAAGTCATGAAAAAAAACACTGAGATCACCTCTGATGAAGAGAAGAACAACATGCATGAAAAGAAGCATAAAGGGAGGGTTTCCTGCTCTGCTCTTCTTTATTACTTAGAAGGCATCCTCTGACTTGATATCCATGTTCTCTTGCATACAGGAATGCTTTCCCTTTCTTAATCCAGCAAATCTGTCCTATTGTTCTTCTAGTGTGTAGATCTTCATAAATGCCACTTATTGTTACCAGAGCTGTATCACAGATGGGAAGCTGCTATTAAGAAAAATTACAAGCACCTTCTAAAGAGCCACTTTCTCTCTGCTAACTTACCTTGATAGCATATTGACTTATAAGTGTATTGACAATAAATTCTTGTTTCACTGTGTAACTTCAAGGATTGTTTTCTTGATAATAGAAAGAAGCTAGTTAATGCATAACATTGTTCATTACCAGGTGCTGCAGAATCCTGCAAATCTTTCAAAGGTTACTGCTTGATATCATGAATGTGTCTAAATCAGGCTTCAGTACTAACAGCAGTGTTCAATACAGTCAATAGCTACAGTAATACTACTGTTGAGAGCCACCAAACATGTTTAATCAACTACTTTCCTGTAAGCATCAATAAGGAGAATGGACAAGGGCATCACAGAAAACACCTCTCTGATTTAGAGCTTCAAAAAGACTGTGGTTGCATATTAGTTCCTGCAATAGGGAAAACATGGAACAGTAACAAGTACAAAGACTGACGAGTCAGCACTGTGGCTGGATGATGCCATTTGAATTCCTTAGATATGGTCTCATCAGAACCCTGCACAGGAATACTGTTGCTCAACAACAGAAATAAATAAGGCAAACTATTAGTCAAAAATGTGACAGGATCATAGAGTTGCTTAGATTGAAAAAGACCTTTCATATGATCAAGTCCAACCATTAACCCAGCACTGTCAAGTCCACCACTGAACCCTCTCCCCAGATGCCACATCTTCATTGTTGGTACAGTAAAATCACAAGTGAGCAATTCAGATCTATATAAGACCCTGTGAGACTGAAGGCAGCTGAGAATAAACAAGTCACAGCTGCTTGGAGGAGTTTGCTACTCCCTAGAGGTTTCTCATAGGAGCTCCTGAGGTTTCTCACAGCACACCGGAGAGGTTCGTGAAAACATCTAGGATAAGTTCTCCAAAACATTGGACTTGTGAGATATAGGTTTTGGCCAATTAAAGTTTCTAGCATGGTGGTGTGTAACTCTTTTTAGCCAATAAGCTGTAGTTCTAACCCTACAGAAACCGTGTGCTATGTGTAATAAAATGTCTTCATCATAAACTTCATAAGCTTGTTGTGTGAAGTCCTTTCTCTCTGCAGTTTATTGTTTACTTTACTTCATGTTTTTTAAATACCTCCATGGACAGCGACTCCACCACTTGTCTGGGCAGGGGCAGCCTGTTCCAATGCTTGACAATCCTTTCAGTGAACAAATTTTTTTTCTAATATCCAGTGACCCACACCTGGTTACAACCCCATTTCAGGCAGTTGTACAGAGTAATAAGGCCTTCCTGAGCCTCCTTTTCTCCAGGCTAAACAACTCCAGCTTCCTCAGCTGCTCCTTATCAGACTTGTGCTTCAGACTCTTCACCAGCTCTGCTCCCCTTCTCTGGACACTCTACAGGACCCTAATGTCTCTTGCAGTGAGGGGCCCAAAACTGGACACAGAATTCAAGGTGTAGCCTTACCAGTGCAGAGTATGGGGAGATGAACACTGCCCTAGTCTTGATGGCCTGATCAGCATTACCTCAAACCTTTACACTGGGGTAAGGCAATTAACATGTATCATCTCCAATACCAAGAATTCCTTTCTTGACATCTGCTCTAGAGCTGCAAAGATGTCACTTCTCAGCACAATGCAGGAGTTGGGGCCAACCTGTTTTCCTCCAGATCCTCGCCACAAACAAGAAGGCAATGCTCATATTGAACCAGTTCTATTTCCAACTCTGCTCCACGCTGAAAAAATTAAAATAAGCCATCCACTCCTCAAATCAATGCTGAACAGAGTGACTGCATTGTTAGTTGTCTTGTTGTGAGATGATGCTCTTTACTGAGACTCAAGGAACAGCCCAGTTGGAAAGTCTAGATTTCAAAGACTAATGTCTCCAAAGCATCCACAGTCCAAGCAAAACCATCAAATGTCTCTTTAAATGAGCAAATTCTGGACCAAAACTGATTGTTTCCCTTTTTAAACAGTGTAATCATTGATACTAGAGCTATATTTCCAAAATTTGCTGATTAAGACCTAGCAATGATATTTATACCAGAGCTGTAACTAATGCTTCTGGCATAAATTACACAAACAAATACGAACAGTTTATTAAACAGTTGAACAAACGGGGGGGGGAGCATGGGAGAGTGTTGCTCAAGAGGAATTAGAAAGTGTAACTGAAAAAGCAACTAAAGAAGCAATAAACTCCCAAGCCAGGGCAAAAGTTGAAATATTGACATGATAATGATGTCAGTTTTTAATCATTCTACTGTCAAAAAAAAAAGAAGCATTCAATTCTTGCCTGAGAGATCCAACACTCCTGTACTTCGGTAGCACAGATGATGATTGTGGTTAAGTAGAAGTAGTGACGAGGTCCTGCACTCAATATACCCAAAATACTTAGAGAATTCAAGTGTGTACTGAGGATCTGAAAGACACATGGAAGAGCACAGGCATTTCACATGTTTTTTAACAAAAGTACTTTCAGATAATGTTTATGCTGTACAGAACTAAACTTTTAAACAATATCTGATACCTGATGTTGCTAAAATGATAATCTAAATACTAGAAAGACAAGTGTGAAACCTCTCTGTTAGAAAGGTTCACAAATTATACAGCCCTTATGTCTTTGGACAAGTTCCAGCTTACAGTATGAAGCCTGAAAAATGAGTACAGAGAAGAGTTTTGGGGAATGCCTTCCAGACTGTTTGGGTCATCCCCAGTCAATTATTCTTAAGTGATACTGTAGCTTAGAATAGAAGTCTGGTGTAGTAGGCCTGGGGAAGGACACAATTTTTTAACAATGGTGAGAAGCCCAGTTTAAAGTCCACAGTTATTTCCATGAAAAAGAATGCAGCCCTTTAGAAGGGACTTAGACAAAAGAGTAATTTTAATAGATTCATGCAAAGTTTTACATTAAGAAAATTGAGAAAGCCTTGAAAAGAAATCTGCATTGCCAAAGTGCATTCACTGTCTACAAAACGTAAATGCTAAACTTAGTGAGCAGGTGCAGTCAATATAGTCCCGAGTGGTGAAGAGTAGAAAGAGAAACTATTTTTATTTATCAATTCTCCTGCCACATGTTAGAAGAAAATATGAACCCTACATAAAGTAGATAAGCTAAACAAAGAGATTTAGTATGTTCTGGTCTACTTGTTTCCTGGAAACACTGGCAAGTAGAATTTACATCTGTAAAATATTAAACATTGTAACATTTTCAATAGAATCCTGCTTTTGACTGAAATATCTGAAGTTTGATCAAAAAAATGTGGCAAATGGGACTGTCTGGTCTTCCCCCACCCCCACCCCCACCCCCAGGAGATCTCCTCTTTTTTCTCCCACTTTTGTTTTTGATACTGTAATGACTGTGCCCTTCATCAAATCCAACAAAATCCCAGGAAAAGCTTACAACTCAGATCCATAAAAGCATGACCTTTGTAAGAGTCTGCCTAAGTCACTTGTTCCTTGCAAGTCCAGGGAAAGCATAGTGATCATGGTAATTGTGATGTTAGGAATGCACTGAGATGCAAGAACTGGGCAAAAGGTATGCAGACATTCACAGGGAGTGGATGGGGCTAGTTGTATGAAATACTCCTAAACTGACACCAAATACTAAACACTGTGGAAAATTATTGGGAAAGATAGATCACACAGTGAAGGCGAGAGCACCATGCCTCTCTGGGAGGTCAGAAATGCTCTCTGGAAGTAGATATGACTGGGATGAGTTTGTGAGCCATCCTGATGGAGGGTCAGAAGGAAAAGCCAGCCTGGTGCAAGGCTTGGGAAGAAGTTGCTTTAACTCCATTTCATTTGGCAAACCTCTTGTTATTGCAGGGGCCTAGTCTGCATATGGGTAGCATCATTTGTCCCTTCTGCTTCTTCCTTATAGCATTCTGCAAGTATCACCACTTGTGTTACAGGCATTCAGCTCCCTCTGAGGCAAGGCAGGTGTCTGGGCACAGAGTGGAAGAGACCAGGGGCAGATGCTCAGTGATCACTGGTAGAGGAAAAGCTTTGCTGTAAGGCTTTGGGCAGTTGGTGTTGATGGTTTCCATATCTTCTTCTCATTTTATGTGTGCCAATAGAGTTAAAACAATGAAACAGTTTCTTTTACCTAGATCTCTGCATTATACTTTTGCTCAGCCTCACAGAGGAATACGAATTAACATCTTGGTTGATGGAACATCTCGCTGATGCAAAAGTATCAGAGCAAACTAAATGAAACCAGAAAGAAATAAAACTACAAGTCCCATTCCTCAGCCCTTCAAATCATTCAGTCTGCTTCCTGTAGTAAAAGTAATACTTAATTTACATGTCATGTCACCCAGCACAGTCAGGTAAAATGGATGGTGAAAACCACACTGAGAAAATACTGAGAGAGATCCTTTTGTCTTGGGTGTTTTTGCCTTCACTCATCTCAAAGAAAAATGTGTTTGAATGCTGAGCTGGAACCAAAGAATGAAGAGTAAGGCCAGTGTATCCAAACTTTTTAAGGAGAGGGAGTAAACACAGAGACAGCATCAAATTGCTCCTGGATAACAACTTCCCTGATGTCTGCGAGCATTTCCACATAGTGAAGCAGGAGACACAAGCAGAATTTATAAAACACTGAGACATCCAACTGTTGCTACTTGGCCTGTGGCGATGGTACCTCTAGAGAAAAGCAGTCCCAAGGGTGAAGACAGAGTCCGAAGACTAACCAGAGAGCCACAGCAGAGGTCAAGCAGATAAAACAGTGTCTACCTGACACCCCCTCAATAGTGCAAATAATGTCAGAATACTATCAGCTCCCTGCTAACAGCTTTATATTACTACCCAGCCTCCAAATTGGGACTTCTTTTACCCATAAATGATTGTTTTGTAATATAACCATGCTATAAGTCCTTTCCATGCTCCAATTTGTACACCTGCCTGGTGTCTACCTAAAACTCCTCAGAGGGTTTTGATCCCTGAATTTAACCCCTCACTTCTGATTAAACCTCAGTCTCAATTCTTCTCCAAGTACTCTTCTCTGTGCTCTCCCGGGTCATGGCAAGCCTTAGCAGAACCTCCAATTCCCTGCCCACACTAAATGTGAGAGAGAAATTGTGCTTGCTACTTGCCAGCTATGTGGGCTCCCCAGACTGCTCATCTCTTTCTGTTCTTTTTGCTTGTTCTCCAGATAAGAGCACAGCACGGGGGAAGAAGGAAGAGGGATGAGTTCAACATACCTCTGTAGCAGATTTAATTGGATGCTTCTGCCTCTGAAAGTGAGCAAGCAAGGAAGCAGAATGCACTTTAATAATAAAAAAAAATTAAACTAGACAGGCTCCAAAAAAGGAGTAACAAACTGAAGATCCTGGTTCTGATTAACATCCTGGACACTTAATGTTAAATAAATTTAGGCCTTCTAAAGAGCAGCAATCAGGCTCATGGCAGGATACAAAAACATAGCCAGCAGCAATACTTCATGAAGGACTTTCCACATAGATCTACTTTCATCCAGAGAGCAGTGCTGTTCAGTGGCCCCACTGCCTCTGGCAGAAAAGGATGAGAAAGGAACTGCCAAACATTCAAGAAGTTGGGGGAAAACTTCTCTCACATCACTTAAAATGGCAAAACTAAGATACCTGTGAGAAATGCTGTAGAGGCAGTGCCCTGAAAACTGTTAAGACAGTTTTTTCCAAGGTGTACTGAAGGGCAGCTGCCCATCATCTTCAATGATGTTCATACAAGAGTTGCTGCAGACAGGACTTTTCAACAGTAAGGTATGGCTACATCAGGTGGGGCATTACAAACAAAAAAGGGGAAAGGGAAAGGAGGGTGAAGCTCCATCATATCAAATACTTCTGTCCCACTGATTTTGTGAAGACAGTATGTACATTAAAAGTCAATATGGCACCTAAAAGTTGTGGGGAAGGAATAACTGAGGAAAGAGAAATTTAAAATGACAAAGGACAAAAGAGTTAAATTTTTGTTCAAAACCTGAGCTTTCTAATGCCTGTGTAGAAAACGTCTTTTCTTAATGATAGCAACAATGCAGTTCAATAAATCAATGAAAAGGGCAACTGGTGCAGAGTTTATAGAATTTAAAATTAAAAGAAAATGCATAGAGGAAATTATTCGACTTTCCCTGCAAAATGTTTACCACTGAATGCTGAGTTATGTACAAAATATACCATTAAAACTTTTCTAAACCATCTTTGATTCAATATCTGTGTCATGTAGCTTTGCATTTGTGGATATCTTTAAAAATTTTATTTTGCAATTTCTAAAATACTAGTTTCGAGTGTTTTAATTAAACTTCAGTCAAGTAACAGAAGTAACATCACTTTTCTAAAACACAGTGCACATCAATATGCTGTATCCATCATTCCTTTCAGTCAGTCAATCAGAAAGTTGGGCAACTGAAATGTGAAGTAAACATACATTTGAGATAAAACTAGAATTGGTAGATTTACATTTTAGTCACAACACTGCACTTCTCTACTGTGATCATTTGCTAAAATATACTAGCACTCTGCCCATTTTCAACAGTGTGTGCTTCATTTTACTTTTAAATTTACTGGTGTTTACTTTTATAATTCAGAAATAAAGAATATAGAATTGCACAGGAACACTCAGAATAAATTCAAGATAATTTCTTGGTAGAAATATGTAGAGAAATGCAATTGGCAGCTTCTAAGAATGATAAGTGCCTCCTTATTTGAGGTGGATTGACCCTAACTGGACACCAAAGTGGTCACTCTGCTCCTCAGCTGGACAGAGAGAGAAGGTAATGCTAGGCTCGTGGGCTGAGATAAGGTCAGGGAGAGATGACTCACCAGTTGTCACCACAGGCAAAACAGACTTGAAAACTGGAAAATTGGTTTAATTTATCATCAATCAAATCAGAGTAGGATAATAAGAATAAATCCCAAATCTTAAAAACACCTTTCTTCCCCCCAGTCCTCCCTTCTTCCCAGGCTCAACTTCACTCCTAAATTCTCTGCTCCTCCCACCTATTGGCACAGGGGGATGGGAACTGCTGTCAGTTCAACACACATGGTCTCTGCCACTCCCTCCTCCTCCTCAGTGGGAAGACTCCTCACACTCTTGCCCTACACCTATGGGAGACAGTCCTCCAGGAACTTTTCCAGTGTGGGTCCTTCCCACGGGCTGCAGTTCTTCAGCATCTGCTCCAGCATGGCTCCCTTTGAAGTGTAGTTCTTCAGGAACATGCAGGGTCACAAACCCTGTCAGCAAACCTTCTCCAGCATGGGCTCCTCTCTCCATTGCATCCACATGTCCTGTCAGGAGCCTTCTTCAGCCTGGGATTCCCACTGGGTCACAGTCTCATTCAGGCACCCACCTGCTCCGGCATGGGGTCCTCCACAGGCTGCAGGTGTTTCTCTGCTCCCTCATGGACCTCCATGGGCTGCAGATGGACAGTTTGCCTCACCATGGGCTGCACTATGGGCTGCAGGGGAATCTCTGCTCCATTTCCTGAAGAACCTTCCTCCCCTTAACTCAGTCTGACTGAGGTCTAACTCATGGGTATATTAAGAATGTTAAGATTTGAGTTATGAGTGCAGTGTGCTAATCTAGGACAGAATTCTTCATCAGTTGCTATAAAAATGAGTTCTCAATATAATTGAGACATATTTTGTTCCCCCCCAAACACAATTGTTACTGATCCTTAAGTGATTATGGTGTTCAATATGCTCTGCTATTGCTCTCCTTAAGACTTAATCACTATATGCTCATACACAAATTGATCTGAGATAAGAACCCTGCCAACTGAATGCTGTATCATTCCAATACTCCTCGATAAAAGAAATACAGACAAAATACAACAGAAGTATGACATTTGAGTGTGGCCAGTAAAATGCATTATTTTGATGAAACTACAATCAGAAAGATCACAATTTTCTAACAGAACAGCCCTCGTGTCATTATATGAATAGTGTAAGTACTTCTGGACAAGTAAGAGTTTGTTTAGGAAGGAATGAAACCACAATTATGACAAGAATGAAAATATCAAAAGAGTTTCACATTATCCTATGAAGATTTCCAATTTTTAATATGTCCTAATAAATAAGTGTGCAAATACGGGGCAAAGAGATGAGAGTTTAGGTTTGATTAAAAGACCATTCACAGCAAACTTAGCTCTACAAATGCCTGTGAAAGAGAATGAATTTTACAAATAGATATATGACAATTTAGGCACAAACTTCAATTTATCATCCTACCTGAAGAAGCAACAATGTAGCATCTGTTGCAGACTAATTATTTTAGAAGGCTGTAAATTAGAGTCATATGAAATAATCTTTGCCATAGACAGAGAAGATTTACAAGGACCTATTTCAAATAGGACAGAAGAAAATTACATTTGGTTCACAGGAAAGAGATCTCATGTAACAGCTAATGAAAACGAAAGCAAAACTCTAACTGAGGATGTTTAATTTGTCCCTATATTAAAATATACAAAATGGATTAATAACTATTCCAATTATCTTTTAAATTGCAATTTTACTACTGCTGTGATCTCTTTTGAAAACCTAAGTGGAATGCAAAATTAATATTGCTCTTCTGATCAAGTTACATTCAATTACACAGGCATGATAGACCCATTCATTGTTGACATAGAGGAATGGAATAAATTCTGCTTAAATTACAAATTGCAAGCAACTGTTTCTGCATGTTATGGACTCCAGTTTCAAAATAGGTTTTCTTTATATTAAAAGTAGAAGAGTAGCCAGCTAAACAAGAGCAGATAAAGAAACTAAGGAAGGAAAACAAAAAGGGGTAGGGAGAGAGGTAGGAGGAGGAAATTCGTTACACTGCTACCCTAAACCAGTGCTAACCCAGTATGCTTCCAGTATGCAAGTAATTTTCCTGGTGAGAAAATAAGAGATCTGGGACAGAACACCTGGGACTGGAATTAAAAGTAACCATGTCCTGCTCTGTGATAAATCTTCTATTAGCTTTGTAGACTTAGGAGCAATATTAGAGACTGAAGAACAGTGGGAAGATAAGAATCCTCTTGGCAAAAAACCAAAACCAGGTGTTGCAAATGAAAGTGCTAGTGAAAAGATAATTAAAAATTATGGCAGAATCCTATACTTTCAGGAAGAGTCTTCAGCTGAAATAAGAACTTGTCACACATTTGAGTCTTACACAGGAATGAAGAAATTTTCATTGTGGCATCAAGGAAATGTCTGGGGTTTCCAGCCAGATTGCTCAAGAAGTTTATGGAGTGAATTTCTGCATGTAAGGAAGACCCAGACTTGTAGAGAAAATTGACACCAATATTTCTGTTGCTTGGAATTCTGTATCAACAAACTGAAACATTAAAAAAAAAAAAAAAAAGGAGCAATTTTAAACTATCAGTTTCGTGTGGGTAAATACTCGCTTAGTCACTTGCACAAGAATCTCAACAGGAGTGGGCCAGGTGGCAGTTGAGCAGAAGCAGCAGTTCCAGGATGGGTAGGGAAGCCAGGCTGTCTTCCAGCAGAAAACACAACAGAACACATCTGTGGTGGAATCCTCCACCACAAATACCCAGGCTGCCAGGTGCTGCTTCCCTCAGACACTCAGGGCAGGAATTCCATACCCATCCTGGACCTGCTCTTTCTGCTCAGCTGTTACAGCCGCTCCCTTATGAAGTGTGCCAAGGCTTGACCTTTCTTCCATGTCCGGGCTTTGTTAGTTTGCTTCGTCACACAAGGAGATTCTTGTGCCAGTGAGAAGGCAAGTATTTATCCACATAAAACTGAGAGTTAAAATGGCTCAAAGGAACAGAAATATTGGTGTCAATTTTCTCTACAAATCTTCCTAATATGCAAGAACTCTTTCCGTAAGTTTCTTGATCTCTCTGGCTGGGAACACCAGACCCTTCCTTGGTGTCACATTGAGAAATTCAGGCATTATTTTAAGGGCTCTTCATTTAGGTGCCACATTGTGGGAGAAGACCCTGATTTTATTAAATGGCAGAGGTACTATAAATGATGGATTGACAAAGATATGGACATTATGGAACTTAAGGCCACAAACACTGATGCTTGGCACAGGATTTATAAAGACATGGACTGTAATGTGCCTTACATGAACACTTCAGCAGTTTAATTAAACTGCGTCACTAATATGTCTTCCCTATTGTATTTTCCCTTAGTCATTCCTGTCCCAGTTTCTTCTTCCCATAATCCCTCAGGGCTCCTTTCCCGCCACTCTCTCCTATTGGTTAAAGTTCCACGTTTCTATTGGTCTTTATCTTTGCTTGTTGATTGGTTGTTATCCCTGTTTGGTTATTGGCTGTTATGAGTTCCACCCCTGTTTCCCATTGGTCCATTTTTCAATTCCCCCTCAGCCAATGGGGAGACTCACTCCACCCCTTTTTCCAGAACCTTCCCCACAGGACCCTATATAAATCCTGCAGTTCCACTAGAGTTGCTTCCTTTGTTGCCACTGAGCCTGGAGTGCGGATCTTCCTTCAGGGTTCTGTGTGGGATCAGTGAGGAGGGAGCCATCCTGGGCTTTGAGGGGCTGAGCCTAAAAGGGCTGTTATAACTGGAGCTGCTCCTCACTGAGCCCCTCAGAGCTGAAGACCATTCACTAATATTTGGTGGTGTTGTGGTTTGGAATTATTATGTAAATTCTCTGCCCTGCCACTAACAGCCAAGGCCCAGCAGTTAACAAAGGGGGTAGTTGACTGTTGATCGCCAGGGTGGAGGCAGATTGTCCCTTTTGTTTCTGGG
>JAWWEV010000083.1:78280702-78313627 GCA_035583235.1 Hafferia zeledoni | reverse complement strand
TTCTTAAATTTGATAAAGAGTGGTGTGATTATTTGAGGAGGAAGTCCCCTCCCCCTCTTGTGAGTAAACATCTTGGGTTTTTTTTTTCCCTGCAAACCAAGACAGGTGGCATCATCATCCACCGTTACTACATGTGGAATTAAGTTCATTGAAAATGCAAAAGGAAAGAGGGTTGGTTTCTTCCAGACAGGTATACTGCAAATTCAGAGTATACCATGGCACTCAAATACAGTTGGCTGACAGGATTTATTTCTCTAAAGTGCACTGCTATAAATTCATGTACACATCAGAACAGACTGAAGGTATTTTCTTTAGAGAAATGCATTAGTAAACTGCGCTTAAACAGAAACACAACACACCAATTACTGTGGAAATTCTTGCCCAAGCATTTTAACATTCATTTTGAAAAGCCTGGCAATAAGAAGAAACAATGAACTCATACCAATTTATAACATTTGAATTACACTGCTAAATTTCTTGGCTATTAGAGCATCCCAGTATGACTGAATAAAGTCAGACACTGCAAAGACAGCAACTACAATGCACTGTTTCCTTTGTATCACCTCATTTATTGCATTTCAGTGTTGAAAGTCAAACAAATGAGAGGACTAATCAAGGAAGTGACAGTGCTAATCTATCTCTTCATCTGAGTTTTGAACAGAATGTACCTCCTTTATGATTTCACGCTCTCAAGTTTATTGTTACTCAAATACCATGTATGAGATAGTACATTAATTGTGATCTGCAACTGCCCCTCTACACAAAATAAGTGTCTGCTTTATCATTTGCTCTAAATTAGCTAACAGAGAAAGCACAGCGCATTGTGCAGCAAAAACTTTAATTTTTTAGAAGTTTTCAGTCATTTAGTAACATTACATCAAATTGACAATTAAGCCTGGAATAAGAGCATTACTGTGCTTGCAGTAAGGCTTTTACAACTAAACACCATCACAGAGATTAGAAACCAGACCAAATACTGTTTAGTAGATAGGCATCTAATCTTCTGCATGTGGCTCCCCACTGTGGTCCATCAGACAGAATTCTAAACTAAAACCACTCATCACACCTGGGTTCACTTCATGACCTCTGACAATGCACTTCATGTTAACATAGAACAAAATGAAAGATGCTTGGCTGCTTTTGAGACGTAAGGTTAGAAGCAGCCAGGCCAAACAGTGGGTAAGCTGCTACACTTTGCTAGCTGAAACACCCCTTTTAACTTTAATATATAATATTATAAACTTTAGTCTCTTTCCATGCTGCATCTCCTCAGTTCCATGCTTGAATCTCTTACGGCTTCTACACTTCCAACTCTTGCATGAAACTCTAATGAGGTATCATTCAGTTTTCCTGCATCTCCCTCTCATTACAGAGCAAGTCTGCCTTCTTCCATGCACAGGATAGAAAGATTCCTCTCCTGGCAGTCACCCACTGCAATAGTTTTCTGTCTCTGGGATGCCTACACCTTTGGTTACAGGACTTGGAAATATCTGTACCAAACGAGTTCCAGGACTGCAGGAAACAAAAGGATGGTCAATAGTTAAGGCAGTTCAATACCTTACTTGGAGACCTGACTGAATTTGATCTTTATCTCCTCTGTCCTGGAGATCTCAGTCTTAAGCAAACTAAACTTGTCACAGCTGGTAACTGAATATTCTATGCATCCATTTGCAATAATCCAGATTTCCAAAAATGTTGATCACACAAAAAGGTACATCCAAAGACACTGGGAAGTCTATTTTCATAATAAAAATAAATAAATATTTTCAAGTGCACTGTGCATTTAAAGAGCATACAGAATTATGTGAATTCTAGGTTTAAATCTCTCTATACCTCATCTTCTTGTCTGTAAAATAAAGAAATTATCTCCTCTCAGCATGTTATTTTCACTGCATCTCTCTGATACTTGTGAAATGCATACTATAGTAGGAAGCTTAGTTTTAGAAATTGTCTCTTCCAGAGAAAATTTAAATAATCCATTAAATAAGGCACCAGGCAAGGTATGGAGGGGTTGTTATAGCCTTTTTTTTCATTCCAGCCATTCAAATATAACTATTAGTGCAGAAACTGCAGTCCTGTTTTGCTGAACACTTTAAGGTTTGTACTTCAACATTATCCTAATGATGAACTAATTTCCATTTGTGTATTTCCTAGTTTCTGAGTACTTACACTGCCCCTCTGCTGCCCTAAAGCTCAGCAAGCTTTGTATCACAGAGGAAAAAAATATAAGAGGGCATAAAAATGGGAAATATTTTTTGAATATTAGAAACCACTGAATTCAGTTTCAAGTTCAGATTGAACTTTCACAGTAACTCACATTTAATGTGCTCCTGCTCATCTCATCTCAATTAAAACTTGTACATTTGCCAATAAAGATTTAGAGATCAGCAGTTCATTTATCACGTTTGCTTGAGTTACTAATTTCTAAATCATATGCCCATTCCAGCTACTTATCACACAGCAGTGTTGGAAGAACTTATCAAAGGCCATGGTTTCTGTTGCCAGTGACAACTATGATAAAAGCACTTAAAAGGAGGAAGAATTAGATCCAATGCCATGACAGTAATGTGCTGAAATACAGCAAAGTTTTTAAATCTCAAGATGAAAGTATTTTCCAACAAGACAGATACACTTGCTCTGATAAAACTATGGCTGTGAAAGCCTGCCTGCTAACACAAATCCTGTGAGTTAAAAAAGACAAACCGCAATGTACCCGTTTTAAAATGAAAAAAGTTAAATATTCCAGTAGCCAAAAACCAAAAAGAATGTCAAATTTCCTTATGATTTTCTAAAGAAATATTGTCTTCATATTCAGATGAAGCATGAAAACTAATTCCAGAAAGACATGGCAGGAGGGAAGGCATTAACATGCAGAGGGAAACAAAATGTTGTGCTGCAGGGGTAGGCATTCCTGAGATCACATTGATAAAGCACTCTGGATCTGCTTGCTTGCTACAGAAAACTCAGTGCTCAGCTGTGAGCTACTCTTCTTTCTTTCTGGCAAACTAAAAAGTTCGAAATCTAGCTCTTGCTTTTTTTTTGTAAAGTCAGTCATGCCTTAAGCAGCTGCAGAGCTCATCATAAAGAATATAAACCTTTCATCCACTTTGGCAAAAACTCAAACTACAATAACTGAACACTTAAGAAAAGAGAAAAAAAATCAAAGAATTACATCTGACTCTCCAACAGATCCTCCAGGATAAAATGAAGTCCTACAAGATTAAGACCATTCATGCAAATATCTTCAGGGAAAACTCTTAAGATATTTGTAAATGGATGTCCTGAATGAACAATGCCTAATATTATTTATCTATTTATTTGTTTGTTTGTTTTCACTGAAGAAGTATCAGGTAAGCATAAAATACACTCATCACTCAAGAAAGTGCACATCTCAGCCATGTTTTCATTATTCAAATTGACATTTTCTGACCTACACCCTCAGTTTCCTATACTTAGCAAAGTTGCTCACAGATTCACTAAAGTTTCTGCCTGCTTAAGCAAGCAAGTGGAAACAGCACACTAGGAAAGTTATGTGGCAATAATAGCTATGGAAGACAGCTGGAAACCACTCAGTTAAAAATCTCTGATTTTAAATGAAGCTCATGACAGTTTGGTAATCAGGTCATGATCAGAGGCTATTTAAAGAAAGGTGTGACTATATGCAGGTTTTCTGTGTGTTTGTTTGTTTGCAGGTTTCCCACAAAAAAACCCTCACACTATTTTTGATCCTACAATTGGTTTGTTGCTCTTTATTACCATCTCTTTTACTATATGGGCAGGAGTATGGCTGTGGCTTAGTAACAAACTATGAAAAATATGCTCATTTATTAAGCTTTTGGGATTTATTTCTGGTGAAAGGATTTTTTGATTGTTAAATAACATGGCAGTATTAGATTATTTAGTCATTGTTCTAAATATACTCTTCTAATGCTGCTCTTTTTCACCTACCAATAAAGCATAAGTTATCCACCTCCCACTCAGGTTCCAAAACTATGTCTAATGTACTGGTGAAACTTTTTGGCATAACATCGGTGTGAAAGTACTCAAATATTTATATGTCAGCAAAAGTCCTGGAGGCAAAACAACCTATGACTGTACTGTGGATGCAATCACCATGACCTTAATTCCATGTCAGTACAATTATCTGACCCTTGGTTCCCCTCCCCTCCCAGTTATAAAGGAAGAAAACCAAGCACCTGGATCCAAAGAAGCTGGAAAGGAAGAGGAGCACCCCAAAATCCCCCTGGCTTCTCAGGCCTGACAGACACTTTTTGGTGGTGTATTTAGACAAGTAACTGAGTTATTTGTGCCATGTGGGAAAAGTATCTTCTGGCAAGGATGAACTGCATCTACAGGCAGTAGACTTCGCTAGTAAAGCCAATATAGATTAGATCTATGTATATCTTTCTTTACAAGTCCTCTCTTAACTTTATCCTGCAGTCTCCAGAAGATTCTTATTCTTTATTCAGATGTGAAATCACCTCTTAAAAGTTGGACTGAACAGCCTGATAGAAAAATGTAGGCTTCTCTTGGATCTCTATTTTGCAAAGGAAGTGTCAGGAATTACCTACAGTTTCAGAGGAGTTTAATCAGTTAGGAGTTTCGTTTTTAAAACTTTTTGCAAAACCAGAAGGGAGGACGGCGGAGGGATTTTTTTTTTCCAATGCAATTTGATTTATACATCTCAACACAAATGTCCATCTCAGCAACAATTCACAAATTAACCAAAGTAACATTTTTGATCAACGTAGAAGTTGGGAATCATAGGAGAAGAAAAACTGCAGTTAGAAATTGTAGCTGGAACTCAGAACCCAAGTGGAACTGAGACACCCAAAGAAAATTCCTACAGAGTGAATTGTTCCTGCTCTAAATACTCAATTCAGCAAGCAGTAAAAATGCAACATAACACTCTAAATCTTTTCCCTGATAGAAATTTCTTCAAGATTTTGATATTGGCTTTAAAGAAAAAGAAGTTTCTCCTGTCTCATTTTCCTTCAGATTATAATAGATTTCTGTGTTTCCCAGTCAACAGAGACTTTTTGGTAATATGAAGCCCACTGGTAGCATGCAACAAGCAAATGAATCACATTCATATCAGTGTGGTTTGATTCAGGCTTTTGAAATCAGATAATAATGAGACCTTAATCCTAAACCCCAATGGTTTTCCTATCTGGGGAGTGAAGGTTTCAGCCAAGGATCAGTAAATCAATGCTACTTCCAAATTCACTATAGAAAAATGAATCATCAGCTCTTTGAATCAGTCAAGCCTTTAAAAAATTGTATGGAACCTCTTGGAATAGCAAAAGAAAAAAAATTTAAAAATATCCCTCTTGTTAATTCTAGAATTCTTCAGCTACAGAAGAATAAAGCCCTTGTAACTTATTCCCTACCAACAGTATCTCTGGATATTTCAAAACATGTTCATGCAGGCAAATATAAACACACAAACAATGAATTTATATAAATTATTTTCAAACTTATTGTTATTATTACATTGTATGTATTTGGAAGAAATTACTTTCATAAAAATGTATCTGATGTTTTCTCTTGGAGAATTAATGCTCCAGGAAAGGTCAAAACATACTATCATATCGTAATAAATGTAAACACATTTTCCCAGGCTTTTAAAGAAAAAAATTACATATCCTAAAAGTATCCTTATTGTTCTGTTTAAAAAATAAATAAATCCCAAGTTTATTTGACATGTTATTCAAATAAAAGATCACACTTTTACAAACAGGCAAAAAATGAGATTTTCCAGAATATGAGTGGATAACATCTCAAAATAGCTTTCCACATTACTACCATTAGCATATTAACAGTTTTCAAATATCTTTTCTTATATCTCTATGTTTTTACAGACAAATCCAGATAAGGAAATGCACAGTTAATGACAATCAACAAGAGAAGCATCAGTAGAAGTCAGACACTTAACAGGACTTGGATCTCAGTGTCTTAGATGTCTAACCCCTGCTGAAAACAAAATGTCAGGCATGGAAATTTGTTTAAGAACATGTGACAATGTTCTCAATATAGACCTAGACCAACATAAGCCATATGTGACATCATAGCATTTTAAAATACCTGTATAAATGAACATTCTTTGCCAACTTCTGCACAGAAGAAATAAATTTTATGTCCATTTTCTACTCATACCTCAAGAGAAAGAATTCATTATGCAGTTGAAAAGATCATTGATACAGAACTGTTTCCACCTACTTATTTAAAAAAAAAAAAAAAAGGAGAAATTTCAAAAGGAAAAGGAATGAAGGAAATTTCTAGTGCACTAGTGCACTTCCCACAAGAAACCAATGATCAAACACAAATAAACCGCTGGGCTGCAACCTGTGAAGTGGAGAACTGGGGAAGTCATTCCTGTTTCCTGCCCATGAACCATGTCCTAAGTTCTCTTTAGCTTTCTCAGGTACTCAGAGATTTGTTTTACAGTGTACAGATGCAAGAAAATTGGTCATATCTGCCTTAATGCATGAGCTAGTTTTCCACCTTCAGCATGGAATTGTATTTTTCTCATAGCTGGAAGGTAAGGCTAATGTTGCAATAAAACATGTCCAGATACAATCTTGGGTATTTTGTGTGTCTCTACTAGAAAAAGTTCATAAAATAAAACTTAGGGTAGGATTATACAGACCTTGATCTTCCCTTTCCATCATACTCTCAACTTTTCATATTATCAAGTTAATAAAAAAAGTGCCCTGGATTGCTCATCAGTGTAATGGTCTCTCAGGAATGCTCAGAAGAACCTTGAGATAACTCAAAAGCAAAAGAATCATCTTACTGAATAAACTAACAATATTCAAGATCTCCATTTTACAGGGAACATTGGGTGACATTTAGTTTCACATGTAACTTTATCAGGCTTTCCGTTCCCTTACTGCATAAAGTGTTAATTCTTCCTAATATTTGTATTCAAGACAATAACTAGAATGGAACACTATTTCAGCTGATATGTATATGTGTATCAGATTTTTTAAAATTCAGCACAATGGAGCAATGATCAATGATGGTAATATATTGGTCTCTATAAAGTTATGCAACAGCTTTCTGAAACCAGACCAGCAGACACACAAAATCACCACCAATGCCAGCAAGTAGTAAACTGGTCATGTGTTTGTCCCTTTGTAAGTGACACTCTGAAGGATGCTGAGCTTAATGGTTGCACACACAACCTTGCAAAAGTAGCACTGAACATCTAAAACAAACTGGTAACTTCTTCTGCTTGAAGAGATATTAGGGAGTGAGGATAGTGCAAGATTTGAATAGCCATGATCTTCTCAGCACAGAATTTAATGTTAACATTTGTTGTATTCCACTGCTAATTTTATAGCACCAGCAGTGCTATTCAGTATTATTATATTTATGGCTGATAATTCAGTACAAACAACTAACATTCATTTATTGTGAGCCAGTAGCAGAACAGGCAATTGGGTGCACTTAAAACTTTACAAACCAGGAAACTGAGTCCAGAGTACCCTCATGTCATAAAACACCTCAA
The DNA here is from genome assembly GCA_035583235.1 of Hafferia zeledoni. Classification (NCBI taxonomy): domain Eukaryota; kingdom Metazoa; phylum Chordata; class Aves; order Passeriformes; family Thamnophilidae; genus Hafferia; species Hafferia zeledoni. The sequence goes on along the minus strand of JAWWEV010000083.1, from coordinate 78,306,114 downwards.
TGTTCATTTCCAATAGAAAAGGAAAGTGTGCAAAAAGCCTTAATCGACCTTGAGATCCCAGATCCCAAATTGGGAAATACCAAACCCTACATTTTCCCCCACACTTCTTAAAATGTAATTATGGGCTGTAAACACAAATACCTATGAAAAGTTGAAAGCTGAACACTACAGGCAAGAAAGCAAAACCCCCATAATTCAAAGCTCTGTAACTGCCATTAATATTGCTCCTAGTTGCATTATGTATGTTTAATAATTAGCTTAAAGGTTTGAATTGTAATTTAGCTTTAATTGACACAAGTTTTAGGTTGGAAAAATATTACTGAAATAAAGAAGGGGGTGGGTTGTTTGTTGGGGGTTTTTTTAATATGCTTTGGTTATTTTGCTGTATTTATTACAGAAAGCACTTTACCCGTCACAGGGTTGTTGGTGAATTTCAGTGTCTGGGGCCATAGAGGTTTCTAAGGAAGGTGAGATAATGTAGGTTATCATCACATTCATCAATCTCCTCACAGGGAAAGTATCAAAAGTTCATTATCTGCCCATGGGGTTTAACTGTGATTTGGAAAATACTTATGGGTCTTTTTTAGAAATTAGATTTTCTTCTGTCTTCAGTACTTTCAGACTGTCTTATACAACAACTTTCTTTTTATTAATTACAGTTGTGAACTTTTTATGTATGGCCAGACTTCGCGAATGCAGATTTGGGCAGGGCTCTCCCCATGTGGGTGTGCCCTTCCAGCCTGCACAGTGGATGTTTTAGGTGAGGCACAGCCTGTGCAGAACTGGCCCCACCATTTAAGTCCTAAGATCCATTTGCCACAGCCGAGCGAGCTTGGACAGTGACAGTGAAGCCCTCGGGACTGTCACAGCACCCGGTACTGACCGGGGCTGACCCTGCTGAGCATCCGAGATGTGACAGGATGGAATGGCAGGGAGGCTTGAACTGCCAGGGGACGGTCCCCACTGAGACTGGAACTCAGGCCCTTGGGATTCAGAGTCCAGAGTGCTCTCCTTTACACAAGCCAATCAAACCCACCATTACAAGCTAAAATAATCAGCAGAAGCCAGAAAACACATTCATCACAGCCACTGGCTTGCATTCTGACACCTGCAGGATGGTTTGGTCTTTATTCTTCTGATCTATCAGCTGGCACAACATGCTGCACAGCACAAAGACTGTTCTTCATCAAGACTGTTGTGGCAAACATAATTAAGTATATGCCTTGTTTGGCTTGACCCTCTACACATTCAGTTCAAACTAATATAGAGACATACAACAGAAAGATAGTGCAAATAAACATCTTATTCAAATAGGCAGAGCGATTATTCAGCACACAATCAGCTTGATAAATTTATATGACCTAGCTTAGAGTTGTCTCTTTAGAAATGGAAGAATTATGGGAAATATGAGAGTTCAAATAATTTTTTCAAATGCAAAAATATGCTAAGATTTTATGCATTAATCTAATTTGAAAGTTATGTATGTTTACTTTGTACTATGCCAACAATATATTACTGCATAAGAGCTATTAGCCCTTACCAAAAGACATTGTCTTCATAGAATACAATGTGATGATACAATGACCTGATAGTTCTCTACTCAAATCAGAAACTTTCTAATCTTTTCAAACAAATCTGGTTTTCAATTCCCTGAGCATAAAAAAATTGAGGTATGTCTTTTCTACCTCTTCCCATGAATCCAAATCCATGCAACTATTTAGAGAAAAGAAAGATGAATTGCTGTGAAAGAGACATGACACCAGCCTGAAACCACACATGATGAACCTCAAACCAAGAATAACCTTTGGTGGAATTTAGACATTTCTGAGTTATAAAAGACATTCTCCTCACTTAGTATCATAGTTTATACCAGCAATGCCAACATGTTGTTCTCCTCAGAAATTAGTTTGTGGTGTCAGACAATGGCAACTCCTGATTTGGCTTGCAAGTATGGGTGTCACAGACATGATTTTTGAAATGTACAGGAACTGAGAGCCAAATTCGTACTGGTGTTACATTCTTCCATAAAGTGAGCACAGTTGATGAAGAAATGAGCTCTACCAACACCTGAGGGAAACGTTTAAACGTTTCCAGTCACACAGTAGGTGTAAGAGAAAGCAGAAGGTTGAAAAATGTTCGAGATATTTTTAAACAAAAATACAGATGTTTTGGAGAAACCAAAGAGTTATAGTGAAGAGGAGAACATCAAACTGGTGACCTGTCACTAGTGGGATTCCTCAGGGCTCCATCTTATGCTCTGTACTCTTCAACATATTCATAAATGACTTGGGTGCAGGACTCGGGGGGGGGATACTGAGCAAGTTTGCAAATGACACAAAATTGAGAGGAGCTGTGGACTCCTTCAAAGGCAGGGAGGCCCTGCAGAGGGACTTCGATAAATTAGAGAACTGGGCAATCACCAACCACATAAAGTTCTGCATCTGGGAGGGGCCAACCCTGGATGTACATGTGGACCGGGGAATGAGATGCTGGAAAGCAGTGCCTTGGAAATTGACCTGGGGGTCCTGGTTGAGGTCAAGTTGAATATGAGCCAGCAGTGCCCTGGCAGCCAGAAGGGCCAGCTGTGGCCTGGGGGGCATCAGGCACAGCATTGCCAGCTGGGCAAGGGAGGGGATTGTCCTGCTCTGCTCTGCACTGGGATGGCCTCACCTTGAGTATTGTGTGCAGTTCTGGGTGCCATAATGTAAGAAAGATATTAAGTTGTTAGAGAGTTTCCAAAGGAGGGTAGGTAACAAAGATAACAAAGGGGCTGGAGGGGAAGCCGTATGAGAAGAGGCTGAGGTCACTTGGGCTGTTCAGCCTGGATAGGAGGAGACTGAGAGGAGACCTCACTGCAGTTACAACATCCTCATGAGGGAAAGAGGAGGGGCAGGCACTGATCTCTTCTCTGGGATTATGAGTGACAGGACCCGAGGGAATGACCTGAAGTTGTGTCAGATTTAGGTTCAATATTAGAAAGAGGTTCTTCCTCCAGGGGGTGGTTGGGCACTGGAACAGGCTCCCCAGGGAAATGGTCACAGCACCAAGCCTGAGAGAGTTCAAGATGCATTTAAATGATACCCTTGGGCACATGGTGTGTCTCTTGGGGATGGTCCCATGCAGGGCTGGACTTGATGATCCTTGCGGGTCCCTTCAAACTCAGCATATTCTGTCTTCTGTGATTTTGGAAGACCAACATTCAGAATCTAAGCAACGAACACAGAAAAAAGTAGGAACAGAAATTACAGGAACACGGAAATACACTATAAAGAACTAGCAGGATTAAAAATGGTTCTTGGAAAGACAGAGCACAAAGGCACAAGCCCCTCTGCTTTCCAGATGAGTGTTAGTTTCAAACAAAACAAGAAGAGGAGAAAAAAGGAAGTTAATCAGGGAGAACAGTCTTCTCCCCAAGTAGAAATTTACCTTTTTCACTCACTCAGGAATACTGAGGTTTCTGCAGTCCCATTTCTGTCCCACAAACTCACAGTGATCAGAAGTAGTCCAGCAAGAAAGCTGCGGGCTGGGCTGCAGCTGCTCTCAGCATTGAGCAGCAAGGCAAATGAAGCCTCAGGCAACAGAACTGCACTGACAGGAAACCAAATGGAAAGTGTTGTATTAATTACCATGAAATAGATATGCTACAAGAGTCAATGATGCCAGCAAGATCCTGTCATTCTCCAATCCTAGGCAGTTAACTGTGGTTCAAAGAGCTGAGTGCATCTGCTCTGTCTCATGAGAACCACCACCAGTAAATGTTTCTGCAGACCTTTAACTAAGAAAACTCAACTAGAACATTCTAGATTTAAAAGGAAAATCTTACTTAGCATTTCAACAGTACAACTTTCAGCTGCACAGCAATTCAAGAACCTTTCCTATCCCCATGACAATCTTGAGAAGAAAAAACATAAGCTGACCTGGGCTAAAGCTCCTGTTAAAATCTGAACCATTTCTCTTAACAGAAGACTACATACAAAAGAGAAATGAAAGTACAAAAAGTAAATTATACACATATATATATATATATATATATATATGTATGTATATATACACATATATATATAAAGGCACTTGGCAATCTTTGATGTTGGCTCACTCAAATTCATTGCTGGACATAGCTCACAATCTTATCAGTGACTTCAAGACCCAGAAAACATCCACAGCCCTCAGACTGTGCCTGGCCTTGTAGCTGTCTCACTGTCCCAAGATTCGCTGCAACATCACATGACACTCAGTTACTGACTGGCAGAACTAGAGGCTCCTTAATAAAAAGCAAACTCTGGAAAGGAGGAAAACTAAGGGTCCTGATTTCACCAAAACAATGAAGAAACATGTAAGAATGGAAGGGTAAAAACTTTGCAGTTGAATTCATTATCTGGAATTTAACAAAACGTCAGTGAAATGGTGGTTAGAAAATCCATCTTAAGAAAAAAAAAAAATCAAAGGAACTAAACAAAAGTTGTACATGTGTGAAACTATGTAAAGATTTCTACAGTTTCCTGGTAGCTGATCAGAGTTTATCATCCATACATCTCATGGAATAATCTTAAATTGAGGTAACAGGTTTTGCTTTCACAAATGAATTTTTTTCAGATACCAATGTTTTTACTGAACTTGAAAATTTGTCTGAAAATGCATTGCTTTCCCCTTGAGTACTCAACCCTGAACTTAGTTCCAATGGTCATTTAAAATTTGTAAAATAAGTCATATTTTAAAACCTATCACAACCTGAATATTGGTTTTCAGAGTTTCAGTTGATGTCCGCAGGAGCTGGGGCACTCTCATCCCCTCAAAGCAGTTCAAATATCTCTCTCAATAAAAGGAAAGGAGTACTTCCAGCTTCTCTAAGTCCTTGACAAAGCATATAGCTCATGGTGGTATGTGAGATTAAGCAAAGTACAACATTTAACATATATCATAATCAAGGTGGAAAGACACTTGTCTGTAGGTACAGAAAAATCAAAGGTGAGCAATTCAGATCTATATAAGAGCCTGTGAGACTGAAAGCAGCTAAGAATATTCAAGGCCACAGCTGCTGTGGCCTGGTAAACAAGAAATCACTCCCTAGGAGTTCCTAGCAACTCCCCAGAGGTTTCTCATGAGAGCTCAGGTTTCCCACAAGACTCCGGAGGTGTTCCTGAAAACAGTCAGGATGATTTCACCAAAACACTGGACTTGTGAGATATGCATTATAACCAATGGGGATTTGCAACTAGATGGTGTGAGGTTCAATTTAGCCAATTGAATGTAGCCTTAACCCTATATAAACTGTGTGTGGTGTGTAATAAAGGGGCATTCGTTTGATCACATTGGTCTGATGCGTGTTGTCCTTTTTTCTCTGCGTTATTGTTTCCTTTACTTGTCTAAATATAAACAGCACACCATTTAAAGCTACACTTAGGCCATTGCCCCAAAGATCTCCTGTTTTTGAATCTGTGTCACAGACTGCTCAATCCCCACATATTCCTTCTGTTGGTAAAACAGTGTGGTATTAAAGAGAAGGCAGCAGAAACTTAGAAGCAGGTTTTAAAATTACCAAAGAGACTTCCTCGGAGGAGACTGACAGAACTCACACAACAAACATATTGCAAACCAACTGTTCCCAACGAAATACCTGTAATTCATGTTGGACATGTGCTATCCAGACTTTTTACAGCAGTCAGAAGGCACCGTGAAGGGTTTACAGCTTCTGTAAAATCCCCTTTGATGCTTACAACTACTGAAGAGCATACTTAACCTTCAATAGCCCTTTGTGTTCTCCACTGTTTTGTGCAAGTACTTCTAGAGTTTACAATGTCCAAAGAACTGTCAACTGTCCTGACAGAAGTCCAAGTAAAAAAAATTTATGAATGCATAAAAAAAACCTTGAGATTTTTTTATAGATCTATTTCTAAGTCAAGTTTTGAAAAAATAAAAGACAAAAATATGTAAATAGTTAAATATTTGCCCTTCCCATAGCTGAAATTTCAGCCTTTAAAGAATAATCAGCTTAAGAACTTCAGTATAATTTTATCCATACTTACATAACTAAATTCAAGACACATGAATAGTAATGATGGTTTTTTAAATTAATAACTCACTACTCTTTTCCCAGACTACAAATTGCCAGGCACAGCACTATCTCAGTTATGATCTGAATACTTTTAATGGCTTTTTTTTAAGAGCATTCACCTGTCAGAGGTAACAAAGTAAAAGTTTATCTTCGACTTTAAAAATAAACACAAAGTCAATATTCATACACAATATTGGCAGACTGCTGAGTTCAGATAATGACCTCTATTCACTTTTCCAATAACCTCTCACAGTTATCTCTTTACATACATGCATTTTTCCACTCAAAGATTAAACATGCTTCAAATTTTCTGATGATTGCATGAAAGTATAGAACATAAAGTAGATACAACTGTCTTATGACACCTATTTTTCTGAAAACAGAAAGTATCTCTCACTGGCTAAGCTCATACCTCCAAAACAGTACTAGAAACTTTAATTTCTGGTTCTATCAAAGATTATCCTCAGGTATACTAAGAAAACAGCAGCTGCTCTTATAAAATTTGCGTTATTTAGAAGATACCATTATAAGCTTCCACCATGTCAGGGAAAAAAATCCTTAAAGTTCTTATTTTTCCCCTCATAACAATGGCATCCGTATTTTCTACAGTTACTGTCTGTTCACTTTTTTAGGACTGAACATATTTTTTGAAAAAGTAGAAAATGTAACTTGACAAAATTTCAAAGAAATCTCATGTGGAAGCTGATACTTAAACTTCACCTCTTTGTAAGTTGCATCCATTGATTTTTCAGCAGTAAGAAAATCAGCTGCTCTCTCCAGTTGTGCTCACATGACAATGTTAGACAGCAAAATCACCTTGCTGATATTGCTCTTAAGAAATAAAAATGCTTTATTCCCCTGTACCAAGACTGAAACATGAGAAGATAGACTGCATGAATACTACTGATTTTAGAAATACATTTCCACTTACTGATTTCCTATACAAAGCAAAACTATCCCAAAAGAGGAACTTTTTGAAAACCTTCCAACTATAGACATTTATCAGTGGTTACAGGAAAAATATGAATCATTAAACAAATCACCATTGTTTTTTCATGATGTTCAAACACTCAGTGAGAAAGTCTTTGTCAGGATGAGCAAATTACATGAAAATAGATATGCTACAAACAGATTTATATAGAACACTTAGTAACAAAAAGCAAGCACTACAGCACACAAGAACTGAGCTGCAAGATTTTCTTTCAAATTGTAACATTCTTGGTATGATTCCCTTTTTGTTTCCTTACCATCTCGCTTGATGTGCACTCTGAAATTCTGTTTGATTTACAAAGACACTTCATTGCTGCAATAACTGCAATTTGAAATCTTAACCCACTTTCCATTCTTTCAATTTTTACCTCAAACTCTCTTCTCTTTAGCATCTGGATTTATTAATCTTCAAATAACATCCATCTTCACAAAGTAGCATGCTTTTGAGTGTCATTCTATCATGGATTTTGAATTCAATTTGTGGAAAGGAATTGATGACTGACTGTTGAAAGTTTTCAAGTAAATTACATCAAATATGAAATACCTTGTTCACCTTCTTCATCTGAACATAAGATACAAACCTGTGTAAATAACAAAAGAGGCACCATAGTTCCATCTACTGTCCAAGCATTCTCAAGTAAAATATATCACTTGTCTTAAAAAAGACTAGTTAGATATTTGTTAATATCTCAGTTTTGAAGGTGGACTAACATAGATTTTTGCTTAATTACCACAAATTATGTTTTCAGCTCTAATACTGTAGTAGTTAAAGGTTTGTCACCCCAAAGCACATTAAAAAAAATAAAATATTTCAAATGGGAAAGAAAAAAATCCATGTATTTAAAATGTAGTGGACTACAGTAAGTATACGCACATGGTATTGCCTTCACTGTACCACAACAAAATGCTTTACTGAGTTATGCATTGCAAGAGACTATAAAATAAAACACATCACAATGAACTACATTTAGAGAAACTGTTAATTATGGTCCATATTTAAGTTTCTACATCAACTAAATTCTGTACACCATAAGATCAGGAAATCAAGGGATCCTTTCCAGTTTACATATATCACATAATTGGTAGTCAGAGCTACACAGATTTAGGGCATGATCCATAAGCAACACTTTGCTGGACAGCAATACATGTATCTGTCTCTCATTTGACATTTAAGTCCACAAAAAAAAAAAAATTACTATGACAGATAAGAAAGTCTTAGTGTTCCCAGAAGTGTCTACAGGCAGAAAATGAAGAGGTTTGTCCTCATCACCAATGGCATCTTTGAAACCTGGGAACTGGGCTGAGCAAGGAGAACCATGCCCAGTGCTGGCAGTGACCATTCCCTGCATTCCTCAAGCAGCATTTGGGTGGAGTACAGAGGAGTAGGTGTAGTGCAGGTAGGTCAGTGTGTGGCTGCAGTGGGAGCTGCAGGGTGAGCTCTGGGGGGCAGGAGCCCAAGGCAAGAGGCCGTGACCTGCAGACCCTTTGCACAACAAAAGGCACAAGGGACATGTGGCCCAGCTGGAGACCAGGCACTGAAACACCCAGGGACAGAGTGGGAGCCCCCAAACCTTCCCACGCTTACACTGTGAGGGCATAAAATCCCAGAGTGCCCTTTGTTTGGGGGTCCCTCCCTGGAGGAACCAGCTCAAGCTGTTATTTTGTTATTTAGTTATTGCACCATGATTAAGTTCTTTTAAGGATCTGTACATCTGAGACTGGTATAGGAAAGCTGGGGTGGGGCCCAAAAGGAAACCTGGTCTGAGTGTGGGGGTGTAGCTGCAAGGGGGCCTCAGTCTCAGCTCAGGGGGTGCAAATGTGACTGCCAGAGTGGCTCCTGGGTGGTCACACAGGGAAGTTTCCTTAACATGAAGGAGGACAGTGGAGTAGTCAGAAGGTCCTTAGCAGGGAAATGCTGGAGCAAAGCCTCCCTAGGACACAGAAGTTTCTGTATCACTTCTGTACCACGATGATGCATGGAAAGCCCCAGCTTGTTAAAAATACGGAGAATGTAAGGGACACAAGAGGTGAGAGAAGTTTAAAGGAATTCCTTCTTAGTTTACTACTCTGGTGGCATAGAAATTCCTTCATCATTGGTTAGGATGTTACTGTGAAAGCTGTCCTTCAGTACTAGTTACTGAGACGTGGGATTCACTATTTGCTTGAGTTTCATTATACCCTATCAGAGTAGTTTAAAGAATTCACAATAGCACAGCAGGGTTCAGCATAGCTGCATGTGATCATACCAATCCCCACGTGCACAAGTTGCCTGCAGCCTTGGTATTGAGATAGGCTTCAACTTCCATAGGCCAAGGTCAAGGAACTGTTCAATCAGCCAAAAGCCAGCAAATATGAAACAGTAGTAGGGCCAGACCAATGACACCTCAGCAGGATTTATCACTGGGAAAAGCTAATTAATATCTTGACCCCCACCATTTAGATTTATTTCAGGAGACAGAAAGTTAATTCTACTTTGTAAGTCACAAGAACACTGTCAACTGTTACTGTCTTGCCAACAGCAAGAAAAAGGCTCTGAATTCACTGTGACATTGCTAGCCCACCTCTGCAGCATGCACTTAAGAGAAGGCTGAACCTTCTCTTCACTTCTAGTTGTATTTGTAACTACATCTCATGTTTGGATTTGGCCTGCTGCCATGCACTTACCCAGGTTGTTTCAGAAAATACCAGGAGACAGCAATTAAAAGAATTTGATCCTTTCAGAAGAGGCAGATGCTCATGTGAAAACCCTTGTGTGAGCACCCAGGTTCTCCTAACTTGCTGAACATGCACTGAACTGGAGCTTTCAGCTGTGTGGCATTTTTCTTTTTAATACAAACCACAGGACAAATTTTTCCAAATAGTTTTTATCAGCATAATCCGTACTGTTTCATGCAACAGATGGTGTAGCAACTCTGTAAAAAGGAAAACAACTTAAATCAAGAGATACACTTTTCTTCTCTGTCACTTGCCAATAAACATTTTGAAAGCAGCTAGCATAGAAGCTTCTTGCTCTTCAGAGAAGATTTAATGGTTTTCAATTCAGTTGGCCTTTTTATGATGCCCATTCAACTCCTGGCCTTAGCTTAAAAAGTGTATTGATTTTTAGTTGATTTTATGGCTCTCACTGTACCCACCTGGCATGACAAAAGTAGTGCAGGCTGAACATCCAAGTGTTACTACAGCTGGATAACAACATCTAATTGGCAGTAACTACTGCTCTTCCTAGCACCTTTCCCTATTGTATGTAATTCTAGTAGTATTAATTACATGTACTAACCAAAGGAGTATTCTTCATAAGGTGATACAGAGGAAAGTCTTTCACCTTTGGGGCTGGGGAAAGGCTGTCACTGATATTTCGTTTGGGGGTCGGCAGGGAACCCAACCTAATAGTTCATGTTTCTATGCAGAAAATGGTCTCAAGCAGCCTTTTCTGTATACCCATTCCAAATAGCTTTTTTTTTTTTTTTTGGTGGCAAGACTGGTCTGATTTTGTGATCTCTTTGCATTCAGTGATGAGATGCAGAAACCAGCAATGCTCTTTGCTGACTTGTTCCTGCACTAAGAAGCTTGGACTATGTTTACTTATCTAATAAACTATCTGATTGCCATGGTGGAGGTAGCATATTTGTTCATACATTACTCACTTTGCATTTTCCTGCATATAGTAGAGAAAGTATTTTGTCTTGGGCTTGTTCATATTAAGAAATTATGTCAAGTTTTTGCCTCTTATTTTAGTTAAACCAGACAAAGAAAATAATCTAGCAAGAGCCTATACATGATTTCAGCAGCCTGTTTTCCAAGTAGAGTAATACAACATCCATCATTGCTGGTTTTGAGTTGGGTAAGCTGATCACTTCTGAACCAGAAGATCAAGACAATAACTGTACTTAAAACTGATGCTTATGTCAGGGAAAAATGAGTTCGGGGTTGCCAGGACAGAAAGTTATAGCAGCAAGATCTGTTGACGAGTCACACCAACAGAAAGCTTTTTCCTTGAATTTTGCATGCCATTTTGATGAAGGATAAAGTTATTAAGGCTAAGGAAAATAGTTCTTCTCTCAGATCACCTCATTGGTACCCATGAACAAATATAGAAATAAAAATGAGAAATAGGAATATGTAGGCTTACTAACATAGGCCATGACAGATCAGTCTGATGACTTCATAAAAATTAAGTGTTCTCAGGGAATTGAGACACAGTCCACGCAAAAAAGGAAAAAAAAAGAAAGAAAAGCAAAACAAAACAATATGAAGTTACAACACCTATGCTGGATTGAAGCCAATTTATATTTAATAGTCCCATAAAAACAGATTTAAGTTGTTTGAAGGTGGAACTTCTCTGTCACAAAAGAATGGAAAGCATGAAAACAGTGAACCAGATTGACTCTCATGCAAAAATAGACCCATGTGTAGTACACAGCGTAAAGTCATGCACTTCAGTAGAGATAATTTTTACTATTAAGTAGCATGCATAACCAATGACAGAAGCATCTAAATGCAGTTAAAAGCAGTAAGCATGAGACATCAAATATATTAAGTGCTAAGAAAATGGTAGGACCAAAGAAACAAAACCATAAATGTGGCAGAAACAACTAGCGCAGGTACTATGTCTTACAGTCATAAGCAGTAAGAAAGTACTACATGGCCACAGGTGACCACCTGCCCTTTCTATCATTGGCTCCATTAGTTGTGAAACCGCACAGGTACTGCCACCCTGAGGAGCAGTCATCTAAAAAAGTACATTCTTCCAGCTGTAGACACAGACATGCAGCTGCAGACTTCATTTTAATAACAGCATGTACCAGAGATTACTTTTGTGGTCTTGAACAAATTAGCTCTTTGCTACAGTTTTTGCAGTTGCAGAGGGTGAAGATAATACCAGCCAATCCTACAAAAGTGTTGCTAGATTTACTGTTCAGTAGCAGTTTGAAAATTAATACCATTGTATAAACATTACATTTTACTGCAGGGCTGAATGCAAACTAATAACTAGCATTCCAATTGCCATCTTCTACACGTACTTTTGTTTGAAGTACATGCAAACAAATTCCCTAGAGTTAATAGGCATCACACATACTTACCAAAGGGAGAACAGACTTGTGTCTCCTTCTCCAACCTAAAAATCTGTTCAGTAACATTCAGCTTAATTTATTGCCAGAGTAATAGTATGAGAAGATTACTCTTGTATTTTTGTTATATCAATGCATTGTGATATTTTTAGTGATATATAAAATAAATTATACTACTGTAAGAGCCAAAATTTGATTTTTTTTTTTTTACATTCCTGTGGGGTGATGGCCCTGATAAGGTCTTGATGAGTTGAGGGAAATGCCTCAGCCTCCCTGGAGGGATGCTTGTAGGAACCATTATCTCCCTGAAAGTGCTTATTCATGGGGTTACCAAGGATTGGAGTGTTATGGAAATGACACAGCCTTTCTTTGCTGCACCCTGTGGCACCCTGCAGAGACCCAAGGAGCCACCCCTCAGGCATCTGTCTTATCATCCCCAAAATATTGGCTATAGTCACTCAACCTACCTAAGGGTGAAAAAAAAAAGAATATAAAAAGATTGGGCATGCGCAAAAACTGGGGAGAAATCATCATCATCTCTGCAGGGGTAGCTGAGTGCAGCTGCCCTGTCTCCTCCCACCTCTTCAGACAATGTAGGGGTGAGAAACCATGTGATCTCTATGTATTTTACACCTTACACTTTACTCTCTTACAAAGCTTATTACTTTATACACTCTATCATATCTTATGCTTCTACTTCTACTTTACAGCTACTTTGATTCTTACTCTATAAGCACCTTATTTGCTAATTGTGTTTTGCTGCTTTAATACTAATAACAGTAACTACCCTTACACTTTGGAACTTACTAGGTATACACCTTACTTTATTAGTTGTGCTTCTTTGCAGTGTGCAGTTCCTTTTCAACATGTGTGTTGATGAGAAGCAGCTCTGTTCTTTCCTTTTGCTTTGTGTTACAGAGAAATGGTGTGCAGGCTATTTTATTGCCCTGTGTTACTGAGGTGGGGTCTAGATTTGTGTTTTAGGTGGTTGTGTTTCTGGTTGGTAGTTTTCTGTTGTTAGCTTTTTGTTGTGGGACTGGGATACACTGCTGTATTGAAACTTAAGTTTGGTCTGTAGAATGTGTTTTGTGCTGGTTTCTTTTGGGGTCTTTTGTCATCAATTAAATACAATCCCGCAGCTAAACATTATCACCAGCAACACAAAATCCACAATAACTGTCACATAGTTGTATTAATAAATGTTATTTCGGGAGCTGTTGTGGACAAAGTTCTTTTCTTGCTTTTAAGTGTGGTCTCATAGCAGAAGTCAGAAACCCTTCCAACCTAGGTCGATAGGCAGTGTTGAGTCCAAAGGCTCTGATTTTCTGGAGATGCTTATAGCTATTAACTTTATATTAATACAGGTGGGACTAGAAATCTTTGCATTTCTGCCCCTCTCCCTTTCATGTGACACAATCCCTAAAGAGGCAAGCGGACTAAGAAAGTCGTGCTACTCCAAGCCTCTACAACAGACCCAGCCGCAAAGCCCTTGAACTAACCTTAAGGCACAGGTAATTATACACAGTGTTGGTGGAAAACCAAGATGTTCTTAGTTCTAGTCATGGTTCTGACAAATAGCATCTGTACCGGCAGTAGGAATTTCAGAGGAAGCTTTCCCATCTCTATTGGTACAGGATCTTTCTGCTATTAGAGATTTCCAGGGTGGAAGGGAAGCCCCTCAGTGCAAGAGCTTTGCTCTTAAGTTTGTGCTGGAGAGGAAGGACCTCTGTGTTAGGTCTTTCCTTAGAGTGAAAGGAATGGGCTGTGTACCACAAACAAACAGCAGTGTAAAATTAGACAATGTTCTACTACTGTTAGGTAGAGAGAAAACTTCAGAGAATTTATCCGTTGGTTTGCAGTTCCTAAACTGGGGGAGAGATCAAATTCAGTACCACTAAGTAGTTTTTATAAAAGCCTGCAAAAAAACCACTGATGCTGTGTCCCATCATGCTAAGACAGTGAGCTTCAGGAAGACTTCAGCACCCAAAGCCCGCTCATCTCAGTGCCTTCAGAGGCTATCAGGATTTCTCAGGCAGACCTTTGACTGAGACAGCTGAAGCTAAACTGAGCCTACTTACACCAAAACATAAGCTGAGCAGATCTCAGTAGGCCCATGGCCTAGACAAAGCTTAAAAGTAATGTAGTCATTTGCACCAGCAAGCAGCTGAAAACCAAAGAATATATTCTGATGGATGAGGTTTGGGGGCTCTTTATTTTGTAGGGGGCTGGGGTGGTGTGTAGTGATCAGGGAGGGTCTAACAACAATAAATGTAAAGTGAAGCTCAGTACTTTTGACTGGGGTATCTGCCGTGGAGCTTGAGCTCCAGTATCCTGGGTTTAGTGCTGCTTGGACACCCTAACAAGCAAGCTGCATCATTCATAACCCTGGTACTTACAAGCTTGGACAGTGAATGACCTGCATGTCCAACACCAGGAAGGCAACACTGTCTCACCATGGTAATAGAGGTTCTCAAGGCAAAGCAAACATCAGTGTATTTTGAATAGAAACAGAAGCAGATTTGTACTGCCAACATAGATTCTTCAATAAAAAGACTAATGAATAATAAGCAACATCTAGTTTTATGCCTGTGGAAATTTAAATTTCACCAGGGCCAGACAAAACCAGTACTATATAAAGGCTCACTATTGACCAGATATCCTAAAAGCAATCAAAGGTATGCTTCAACATCTAATAAGTTCTTTGTCCTTACACATACAAGTATCACTCAAGTGGAAAAATGTCCCCATTCCAATCATTTGATGTTCAGAATATCCCAAAGTACAGACAAGCATGAAGAAAACAGCTATAGGCAAAATGTTGTTACAGATCCAGCATCCAGGTTTCCCGTGTATGGGAAGTGCTTAGACTACTTAATTTTCATGCAGCTGTGCTGGTTTAAAGGTAAACCAGCAGGAGAAATGGACCCGCCACAAGAGAGATTACGAGTCAGAGCTACAATTTAATGAAAGATATTACAATAAATACACTCACACAAAGAGAAATTGCTTTCAACTCCCAAAACCCAGCAGTATAACCCAGTATCCTGGGGCACAAACCCAAAGGGGTCTGTTAGCCCTTGTGCTGAGACCCGCGTGGTTTCCCCAAGTCCAAAGCAAAAGGAAGTAAAAAACCTGTTGGTGCAGGTGATGGCTGTAGTCTGGTTGAGAGTGGTGGTCTCCTCCTGTCGAGGTCCTGATCCTGCTGCTCCTCTGGATCGGAGAAGTGGGTTTCCGAGGTCTTCTTACCCACCACTTATGGACCCTCAGGGAGCACCCAGTCCCTCCCCCAGGGCGGGGATTCACACAATGGGTGATTAACTCTGTGAGTCATGGGGTATCCTTGAACTGCTGATGGCCCATTAGCAGCCACGCCCCCTCAGGCAGGGTGTGAAGGTGCTAATGACTCTCTGGGCAGCTGCTGCTAATGGTCCATTGTCCTTGGGAAATTAATAGAGGGGGTAGAATACACAGCTTTGATCACCCCTACACAGTGATAACTGGTCTCACCTCCTGAACTAGGACAGCAGCAGATAATCCTTAGGAGAATGCTATTTGATCAGTGTTTTTATTAGAATAAGCACACAACCTAATTAAGAGTGTATTTCCAGGAAACTCAGAAGAAGCACTAAATTCTTCTAAGTAACTTAAACCATTTGTTAGGTCAGTCCAAGTCTGACCTATGTTAAACTAAATGTTCTCTGGTAAATAAGACCCAGTTGATGAAGCAACTTTTTTCATATTAGAAGCTGTTTCCCAATCTTTAATCTCTAAAGGTAATTAAATGTAGTTTCCATTTTAATTCTGCAATGTTGTCACTCTAAAGGGTTGGGGTTTTTTTGTGGGGGGGAGGAAACGGTAAACAAATTGTCTGAATTATTTATCTACAGAATAAACACTTCAGGAGGATCACTAGTTGTCTTAGCTCAGCCATTAATACTTTCCTACCGACATACTCTTTATCAGAGCAATAACTGTACTTAATAATTTAGATGAAACCTGAAGGCAGCCTCTGAAGATAAGTGTTAGAAAAATAATTTCCTTTAAAGCACCACACACAGTGCTGGTTTGGTACTAGTCTTTCATTCCCTGACTTTGATTGACACATCAGACTGCCCACTGAAATTAAAAGCACCCCAGTGACAAGAGACTGCCTTCCCTGTCACTAAAAAACGTATTTTCCCATGATGACCATTATTATTCTGCTCAAACTTTTTTTTAGAATTGTTTCAGTGCTAGATCTGTGTTTGCAAATAAACTTAATTGGTATTGATCACATCCACAAAGCTTATTTATGTATTGAACATAAAGGCATAAGTCTGGTTTCTGTGTACTGAAAAGAAGGACGCAGCAATAAAATAAACATGAACACAGATGAGGGTCCCTGTACACAATTTAGAGAATGACCCACTTGGACATATAAGTTATTTTGATTTGTGTACACTCTGAAAAATGTGAAAAAACAATGGGAAAGACAGGGGGGAAACAGTATACTTTCAAGAAGAGCTACATAATCTTAGGGGGAAAAAAAAGAAAAACAGCATCAAAACTTACAAGCTGGAGTGACAGTGACAGAGAAGGTCCCTTAGATTATGGCTATAGCCCTCACCACTCACATTTTTCTCTTTCAGAACTTT
This sequence comes from Hafferia zeledoni, assembly GCA_035583235.1. Classification (NCBI taxonomy): domain Eukaryota; kingdom Metazoa; phylum Chordata; class Aves; order Passeriformes; family Thamnophilidae; genus Hafferia; species Hafferia zeledoni. Next base: position 78,289,369 of record JAWWEV010000083.1, on the reverse strand, counting down.
CATTGATCTTTAAGTTTTTGTAATTTATTTTGTGTCTTCTCCTCACACTGACATTTTCAATAAAAAAAAAAAAATCAAGAAATGAGAGCATATGCAAAAGAGAGACATTTATGCCTCTCTGAACCAGAGCTCTGGCATGGGCAGACACAGACATTACAGCATTAAGGAGTTTCACAGACTCTGTTGGCTTTTTAGGCAGGTTTCATCAGCAGTTCATCAAGTGTTTTGAAGATGTAAATTTAATGTTTAAGCAGTTCCTAAAAAAAAGTAATTAGACTCTTATACCAGGGTATATATCATAGCTTACCTATTTTATATAAAATGGGTTACCTAAAAAGAATTATTAGAATGCAATGGGAATGTGCAAAACCAAGCAACTGCTCTCACACAGCAAAATAGTAAGTTACACACTTACCAGGAGAGACACAGAGGCTCAGGCATTTGTACACTGCAGAGGTCCAAAGCTCAACAATCCAGGCAAGGAACAACAGAAAGAATTAAAAAAACCCCAACATCTCCTCACTTGACAAACTCATCTCCATTTAGTTAATATCTTACGTAAATCCTTATTTTTAGTTCAGGGATTCTCAAATGATTGTTTCAGACACATTACATTTTTCCAGTGGAAGAACACGACCATGGACAGCAAATATAAACCTACTGATAGTAGATCTACTTTTTAAATTACTTTTTGTGGATTCCTCAGAAGGTAGCCACAAACCTCAGGTTGAAAGCCAGTAATTTACTGCTTGTGACCTTGCAAAGACCTTTTTGTGCCACAAGTTTTATATGGCCTTCAAAAACCTAATTTACTTTTAAAAACCACTACATATACAGTAAGCTGAAAAATATCCCTGTGCATTTACTGGTAAGCAGGTTTTATTTCATTTTTACCAATGCTAGCAGTTCACTGAATTGGATCACAGTGATTGTTCCAAGTCTACACACCAACCTGCAGAAAAAACATTCATCTGACATTTCAACCAAAGCCTCCAATAGAAACTCCAATGTTATACGAAGGGAAAGAAGTCAGCAAAAGTCCCACCTGAACAAATAACACAAATCCAAAGAAATACTGAAGGGATAAAAGGCCTCCATTCATTTTCCAAGTGATGAAATATAATAAAAAAGTGAAATTAGGTACTTAAAACTACTAAATAGTCAGAACTGTTGTAGACCAAAGCTATTTTTCAATCTAAATACCATTGTGGTGCATGTGGGTTTTTTCCATCCACTGGAAACAAAAGTCATGCTATGTCAGCATATGGACTGCTATATAAATCAAGAATGTTAGTTAAATGCATGTTAAAAATGTTAGAGAGGAAAAGAACGCACCTTAACATATTTAGTCTTCCTGAAAGCTGCAGGAGAGGGGGACAAAAAAACAAATTTACAGGAAAAAAAATTAAGGAAATTAGATCTGATGAATTTATGAAGTCAGTCAAATTGTAAAAAGACTATGAAAAGCAAAAGCAAACACTTAAGAGGGAGAATTCAGAAACAAAGGGGGAAAAAATGGTAGTTTATCCATGTATAAGTTCCCCTCAGTAAAACACAGAAGGATGAACAGAAAGATTATAGTGTAAAGAAAAAAGCTGCAGAATTAATATTTTCAATAATCTCACTCAAGGGTGATTCTTATGTTAAACATAGATGCCACCCTGTCTTATCAAGAATTCAAGAGATCTTCTTGTGGAAACATATATTACATCCAGAGAACAAGCTGGGGCTACATTTTAAAACCAGAGAACTGCAAACTTGTCAATTGTAAAAGAAAAATAATTGACTCAAAGCAGAATTTACTGGCATTAAATCTGATGTTATGCTGCCCTCTTCAACCATAGAACCATAGAACACCCTGAGTTGAAAGCAACCAACAAGGCTCAGGTCATCAGAGTCCAACTCTTGGCCCGGCACAGAACAACCCAGATTTGAACCATGAATTTGCAAGATTCATGTCCTCTCTTGAAAAAATGCTTCAGTATTTTTAAACCATGGAAAGTGGAACCTCATACAAGAAGTATGAGGCAATCTATCAATACCAAGTGTCATGGTATCAGACATGAACCCATTTGTGAGTGAATGCTTGCCACAGCCCACTCTTAGTATGGATTCTCATATTTAATGAGAAATACACACAGATGATGTGCAAGTCTGTCAAACTGCTTTTGAAACAGATAAAACTGTCACACTTGGGCAGTTTTCCCTTTCCTCCATTCCTCTCACAGCTCAAACTATAAAAATAAAACAAAAATGCTGCCTCTACTCACTCCACCTTACACATCTTAGAATGATTTTATGGTGGCAAAGTTTTGAAGAACACACACATGAGAAAAACACAGCTGAAGTCATTGAAAAAAATAGGCATAATTCAGGAGATCTCTGTTGCCTTCTGAAGGGTGTCTGTTCTTCATGGAAGGTGAAAGACTTTCTCAGAGCATGGGCTGATTTGTGAAATGTGGTGCTTTATTTGAAAGTGGATTCGATATATTTTTACCTGACTACAGCTCAGGAGTCAGAAATAAGCAGCAGCTCAGAGACAGTATTGGAGCTGTATTAGATTAAGTGGCAGAATATAATCAGACCAGAGGATAAGCCAAGAACTTCAATACATCCTTTAATACAGAAATGTCTAAAAGTACATTTCCCAAACAAAAGTGGACATGCTTGGTTGACATTGCTGTGTGGCTGTAGTGACTGTGCAGCATAATGAGCAAGCTGCCTATCAGATGGCTCTCCTGTAGACATTCCTCTCTCTTTCCCTAAAAAGCCAAATTATGCAAAATGGAAATGGAAAACTACAAAATTAGAATTGCAGCACTCAGATTGGTAGAACTTATCTTGCATCACAAAAACTGTGGGGACATAATGTGTCTCCATAGAAAAAGGGGGGAGAGGGAAGAACAAAGAAAAAATTTGGAAAACTGACTCTGATCTGTGTTATTTACAATCAAATTCTACAGTGTTTCAGGAAAGCTTTACTCATTTGGTAATGTAACAACTGTTTTTGCTAAGATCTGGCAGGGCAAGGAAAGAATAAAACAAGTAACTCCCAAAACGCAGGTGATTCTACTAAAAGACAGTAACAAAAATAACCTATAGGTTTTTCTGTGTATCTGATTTGGTATTGAGCAGCAAGTGTAGCTTGAAGATTCCCTCCTTTTCGTTTCAGACCTACACTATAATTCGATTAAGGCATTTCCTGGTTTTCAGAAGAAACAAATTTGTACTCTGAAGTAGCATATCAACTAAATCATAATACGTTACCTTAGCAATTGGAAGTGTATCAACATAATAATCCATACAGTGATAACTTAAGGCACGTTTAAGTATTTAATCTTGCAAACTATTAAGAGAACATAGTGTACGATAGAAAAATACTGAAGCCAATATGCCAAGAAAATTATTTCCCAGTCCTCCTGTGTAAATTAGAGCAATTTTCTTGCCATGGAAACAGGAATTACAGCACATTTCCTTATGTCATAAGGAATTCTAAACCTTCAGATCACTGCTTATTTCAATGTAAACCCCCAAAATCGCCAGAGCAAGAAACAGCCCTCTGTTTTATTTTAAAACATCCATAAATCTCTCCTTGCCTTGAGAACAGCACTTAGTTCTTCTAAAGCTCAGACCATCAAATCATTAATTCTATTTCACTCTCCTCAACAAGTATTTCTGGGGGTGTAGGTGGTAAATAAGAAGTGCACATCCCAACACCCTTATCACAGGCACAAATGAGGAATTCAGTTTTACCTGGTAACAAGCACACATTAGTGCAATAGAAAAATATATAGTCAAACACAGCTGTTTCATTCTCTACAAACTAACTTCAGTGAAAGTAAACTGTAGAAACTTGGGTCAAAGCACTGCACTGCAGATGAGTCACAATCAATTGATCAAAATCTTTTGCCTCCTCTTCTGCTTTATAATCACTTGAGGAAGGACTCTGCTTAATTACCTAATTTACACTTTGTATGGTCTTCTTCTAATAGAAATAATTTCGTATTTCCTTTGTCTAAGGTTCCAGTTTTATGGCCTTGGGATATTAAATTTAGCCATTTTAGATAAGCCATTCTAGCCCTGTCCTGTCACTGTGTAGTAATTGTAACATTTAGATCATGACAGAAAGAATTTAGTGCAGTTTTACAAGATTCTTTATGTAACATTGCAATGAAAGGCTGTAAAAATTTGCTTACCAGAAGCCAGTGTTCTTCAGTACACAGTCACCACACTTACAGTTGTACCTTGCTATGCAAGGCTGAAATCACCTCTCCTTTGCAGAGTCAAGATAAATTTGCCCCTCTTTGATCCTGCTTTGTATGCACTATCAGGACAAAACCATGTCACTGCTCCATTTCAAATCCTCAGTGTAGATTTCTATTTTAAATTCTTCCTGTCCTCTCACATCAAAAACAAAAGGCCTGGAAATAGGTTTCACTGTGGACTACATATCCCAAAGAACACCCAACTTTTCTTCAAGCCTGATACTGTAGTCCAGCAAATTTGCTTTCCTGACACCTAATAAAATGTCATAGACTTTGTGTTTATCTGAAATTGTATGGTCTCAGCACTTCTCTTGGCCTGAGCTAACTTTAGTTGTGATAATGACTGCCTTGAAGTCAGCAGGCAATTGCCTAGCTTGTTTAATTCATTCTGTGGTTATCATATGGACAAATGTCTGACAAACTTACATTGTCACTCTTTAACAAACAGGCTATATGTCAACTGGGTCCAGAGGAGGTTATGAACTTTGACTAATTATCACTGGGTGAAAACAGTAAAACTTTACTTGGGAACCAGGAAAAAAAAAAAAACCAAACAAGTACATTTTTACAAAACAGAAAAGTGCTGTAACCATGGTAGAAAAGGAAAATGTCAGTGCAGTGACAGTATCCCACTGCAAACCAATATTGCAAAAGGACAGGAAGTTCACTTAAAAGGAAAAGCCACACACAGCGATACCACAAGTTTCTGAGATTTCATCAGATGGTATAGAAAAGCAGAAGGCAAAAGAAATGTGATTTAAAACCTTCCTTCTCACCTCCTAAATTTAATGAGGTTCAATCAGCTTTAGCCAAGCCAGTCAGAATCAATAACCACCTGCAAGTATTCAAGTAAGTAACTCTCATCCATACCTATCCGAAGTGTCAAGACAGAGAAATGGTGACACCTCACTGATAAATAAATGACTTCTGAAACCCTTCCTAAATCAGAGAGGTTAGGAAAAATTGTGGCCATCTGCAAAGGTTTATACCAGTAAGAGTTCAGTAGAGCAGACTTCTGCAGTTTTGTGTCCACATGACAAGTTAAATAAAAATTCATTAATATAATCAGAGGCTGCACTTTTGTTAATGAACAAACAACTTATTTGCTTCTTTTGTCATACTCAACCATTAAAAGTACATATTCGCAGCTGAGGTGTGAACAATCAGTATCATCATCATACTCTACCTGGATCAGTGTTGTGTATACAGGATTATGCCTACTTGCCATATATAATGAAGGCATTTGGGAACCAAAGCTCATTTGAGAAGCCATTTACACACCACTTCCAACACCAAAAACAAATGGGGTCAGAAAAAATGAATATATTGAAGTTCACCAGTTTGAGCATTTTAACTGATACATGTATTTTCCTTAACAGTAGTGATGCATGAATTTTATGACATTGTCCATATTTAAGTTTTCCATTTCTATAAAACTTTCCCATAATTTTTACTGGTTACATGCCATGGTTTCTGCTGGGATAGAGTTAATTTTCTTCCTAATAGCAGGTAGAATGCTGTGTTTCAGATCTAGGATGAAACAAGGCTGATAACACACCGATGCTTCAGTTGATGATGAGCAGTGCCTGCCCCAAGTCAAGGACTTTTCAGTTTCCCACACTCTGGCAACAAAGAGGCATTCAAGAAGCCAGGAGGGTGCATGGCCAGAACAGTTGATCCAAACTGGCAAAGGGGATGTTCCATGCCATAGAACATCATGCCTGGTATGCAAACAGGGAGGAACTGGCAGGGAGGGGCTGATTGCTGCTCTGGGGTGGGCTGGGCACCCGTCAGTGGGTGGTGAGCAATGGTATTGTGCATCACTCATCTTTCTTGGGTTTCACTACTCTCTTTTTGTTGTCTCTCATTGCAATTATTATTACATTTATTTCAATTATTAAATTGTTCTTATCTCAACCCACAAGTATAACTTTTTTCCAATTTCCTTCCCATCACACTGGGGGAGTGTGAGGACTAGGGTGAGTGAACATCTGTGTGGTACTTCACTGCCAGATGGGGTTAAACCAGTACACTACATTAAGCCATTTAACTACTTTCAGTAACCTTTGTCTGCTTTCCAATAACCAGTGTACTTCAGATCTTTAAGTGAGCATATACATCTCCATATGCCAGGGCTCCATCCACATTAATCTCATCTTCAACAGGTAAAGTCAAAGCTAAAAAATTCAGTATAAAATGAGATATTTAGGATTCTATCTCTGGCATCATTTCCAAGCTTTTTGTTTCACATCCTCTAGAATGTTTCAAATCATAGGCCCACACAGTGTCTATTCCCTCTCCAGCAGTATGATCTGGAACCCAGCAGGGGAAAGGAAAGCGACAGGCAATGATTCTGGCATTACATTCAAGTTCTTCTTCCAGCTTCTTCTCCAACTGTGGCATCTGTTGAGTAACAATAAAAAGCTCTCAGAAGCAGCAAAAAACAGAAGCATTCTCTTTAGAATGTAATTTAATAGTTCAAGAAAAGTCTAAGGTTTTTGAAAAATCTTATGAAAGTATTCATAATATATATTTTGGCTTTGATGCCTTGACAAAGAATATCTAAAACTAGAAAATGGCTATTGTGCCCCAACTGGTGACATCAAGGAAATCATTAACTCTAAGTTCTAAAAATTAAATTAAAAACGTATCCCTTAAACTAAAAAAAAAAAAAAAAAGCTAAGAAAAGACATCACATGTTCCAATTCATGATTCCCTTCAGTGGGATTCTTTGTAGAGGATGAAAGTTCAGCCCCCTGAATTTATGCTATTTCAGACACCCCTAAGTTTATGAGCTATTGTGTGGTACTCAAAGGTCACCACTGCTCATAATTTACAGTCTAACCCTGAGAAAGATCTTTGGACACATCACACAGACAACAACCCAAAGCAAACATTCTGCTGTCACTGTGTGTTGAAGTACTGATGTGCTAAATGCTATTGAAATTGAGCTTGGTTGAATCCACAGCCTGCTAACACATCCATGTAAGTCCCTCCAGCAGCATGGCATGACACAGAATGTAGAATCATAGAATGGTTTGTATTGGAAGGGACCTTTAAAGGTCATCTAGCTCAATCCCCCTGCCATGGACTGGGACTTCTGCAACTACATCAGGTTGCTCAGAGCCCCATCCAGCCTGAGTGTTTAGTCGATGGGGAGTCTCCCAGCTCTCCAGGCAATCTGTTCTAGTGTTTCACCATGGTAAAAATTTTCTAACCTTTATCTAGTCTGAATCCATCCTCTCAGTTTAAAACCATTACCCCTTTTTCTGCTACTACAGGCACTAATAAGAAGTCAGTTCCCAACTCTTTTATATGCCCCCTTAAAGTACTGAAAGGCTGCAACAAGGTCTCCCCAGAGTCAGGTTTTCTCCAGGCTGAACAACCTCAAGTCTCTCAGCCTGTCTTCACAGCAGAGAAGCTCCAGCCTTCTGATCATGTTTGTGGACCCCTCTGAACCTGCTCCAACAGGTTCACAACCTTCTTCTTGTGCTGAGGACCCCAGAGCTGGATGCAGGACTCCTGATGGGGTCTCATGAGAGCAGAGCAGAGAGGCAGAATCCCATTGCCTGCCCTGCTGGTCATGCTGCTTTTGATGCGGCCCAGGATACAACTGGCCTTCTGGGCTGCAAGTGCACACTGCCAGCTCATACCCATCTTTTTATCCACTAGAACCCCCAAGTCCTTCTCAGTAGGGCTGCTCTCAGTGTGTTCATCCCCCGGCCTATTGATATCAGGGTTGCCCTGGCCCAGGTGCAGCACCTTGCACTTGGACTTGTTGAACTGCACGAGGTTCCCAAGGGCCCACTCCTTGTCTGTGTCCCTTTGGATGGCCTTCCACCCTTCAGGCATGTCAGCTGCACGACTCAGCTGTGGTGTCATCTGCAAATTCTTCTGAGTGCACTCAATACCCCTGTCCATGACATTAATGAAGTTATTATGCAGAACTGAGGGACAGCACCTGTGACTGATTTCCATCTGGACACTGAGCCGTTGACCATTACCCACTGGATACAGCCATCCAGCCAATTCCTTATCCACTGAATAGTCCATCCACCAAATCCACCTCTCTGCAATCTACAGAGCAGGATTTATGGGGGACTATGTCACATACCACTGTGATACTCTCCTTGGCTGAACATCTACAGCTTAGCTTTCCTCCATTCACAAAAATTGAGAGGCTATGACAGTCAAGGGAAATATTACTACTTTTCTAGAAAACAGCAACACCCTGACCAGTCAGATACTCTCTTTGTAAATACTGTTATGGATTAAGTGAGAAATTAATTAACACATCTAGATTTCAAAGAAATTTCTTTCCCATCTGTCATGGTTTCAGCCAGGTGGGGCCTAAATTTGGGGTTTAAAGTTTGGACTAGGCCTGAAAATTGTCAGGTGACTT
>JAWWEV010000083.1:78226082-78272270 GCA_035583235.1 Hafferia zeledoni | reverse complement strand
TAAGCTCTGCCAGGGGAAATTTAAGTTGGAGATCAGAAAAAAATTCTTTCCAGAGAGAGTAATCAGGCATTGGAATGCCTGATTACTGCCCAGAGAGGGGGTGGATTCACCATCCCTGAAGGCTTTGAAACTGAGATTGGACATGGCACTGAGAGCCCTGATCTAGTAAATGGAGTGGAGTTGGACCAAGGGTTGGACTTGATGATGTTGGAGGTCTTTTCCAACCCAATTGATTCTATGATTTGATTCTAAACTAATGGACAGAAAATGCTTCTTGAAAATACACATATTTTCAGAGCTCCAGTCTGCATACTGTCACAAGTTTAACCAGGCTTTATCATGGAGATTAAGAAGAAACAATGAAATATCAAAATATTATTTGGGATCAAAAGCACCCTCAGCAGATTTGCTGACAACACCAGGCTGTGTGGCAGTTGACATGCTGGAGGGACCTTGACTGGCTTAAGAAATGGGCTGATGCAAACCTTGGTAAGTTCAACAAATCAAAGCACAAGGTCCTACACCTGGGTCACAGAAAGCCCACACAGCTACAGGCTGGGCAGCGAAGTGGTTGAGAGCAGCCCTGTGAGTGATGGTTGATGAAAAACTCAACATGAGCTGGCAGTGTGCGCTCCCAGGCCAGAAACCCAACCCATGTCCTGGGCTGCATCAAAAGGAACATGGTTGAAGGAATTGTTTCTCCCACTCCACTCTGCTCTAGTGAGACCCCACCTGGAGTACTGCCTACAGTTCTGGTGTCCCCAATATAACAAGGACATGGAACTGTTGGAGCAAGTCCAGAGGAGGGCCATGAAGTTCTAAGATGGCTGAAGCACCTTCCCTATAAAGACAGGCTGTGAAAGTTGGGGCTGTTCAGCCTGGAGAAGGGAAAGTTGCACAGAGACTTCACAGCAACCTCCCAGTATGTGAGGGGGGCCTACAGGGAAGCCAGACAGGGACTCTTTGCCAGGAACTGAAGTGCTGCGACAAGGAGTATTGGGGGCAAATTCAAAGGGGGAAAATTTAGGTTAGATATTAGGAAGACATTTTTTTCCTGTGGGGGTGGTTAGACACCTGAACAGGTTGCCTAGGAAGTTGCGGATGCCCCAGCCCTGGCAGTCTTCCAGCCCAGGTTGGATAAAGCCTTGAGCAACATGGTCTGGTGGAAGGTACCCCTGCCCATGGTGGGGGGGTTGGGACCAGATGATCTTTAAGGCCCCCTCCAACCCTTAACATTGTATGATTATTACTGACTACCTTTGACCTACTGCAGTTGGTTCATTTTGCATATAAATGTACTAACACAGAATGCCTTGGTATTAAAATAATTAAACAATGCAAAAATAGTAAACTTACCATTTGAGGAACACCAAAAACAACAATATTTCTATAATGGGAAAAAGAAACCTAAAATAAAAATTGAAAACAAGCCTTAATGAAAAAGGCATTTACATTTGGAGAAGTTCTCACCATTCTTTTGTCCCAATCCCTCTAGCTGCCCTTATTTCAACAGGGATTTAGACCAAAAATATGAAAGGAGATCCCCTATCAACTTTTCATCACACAAATTTCCACATAAAGAAAACTTTATCTTGCTGAACAGCAAAAAACTTCTACTGTCTGGCCAAGAATATGGCACCAATTCTAGTAGCACAAGAAGCATGAATTTAGAAAATACCTACATGATTTTATTCATATCTAATTTTGGTTTTTTTCACAGTTCCTGTAAATGTGAAAACCATGTATGGTTTAAGTTTTTGTTAAATGTTGGCTAGCTATGAAAACCTTCCAGGCATTCTAATGCCTGGGTTCTTCCAGCCAGTGCCATGGAGTTTTCCTGTGCTCCTTTCTGGAAAAAAAACCAAACCCACCAAAAAACCCCATGTAATTCATCAGACACAAGACAGCTTGAGGAGCCTTTACAGATAAAGGACAGCACTTTAAGGAGGCACAGAACCAGCAGAACAGTGTATTAAGCCCACAGAAACTCGACTCCCAGCAAATGTACTTTGCTCAAAGCCCAATATAGCACCTTGGGGCCAATCAGCATTCCAGTTCCTTCAAGAAAGTATTTCCAATCATCCAGATTCCTTCTTAGATATTTCACTACCTACCTTCCATAAGTCTGAAATATAAAATCTGGTATTCTGATGTACTCCATCTCTCCAGGCTCGGTATCTGGAGTACCAAACTAGCCAGGGATTTAATTCATAACCAACAGCTTTGAATCCCATTTTTGCAGCTGCTATCACCTACAAGGAAGAAAATAAATCTTCATTTAGAAACATAAAAGCCCATCAATCTAAACAGGTGCACATAGCTTTATTTAAAATATGAATCAAGAGAAAGCATTTGTGTAAGTCACTCACGTTTAAATGCCCAACAGCATAGTGTAGTATAGTGAATAAAACTCAAATATTATGACTAGTTAAATGAAAATTAATATATTCAGACAAACAAAATGAACATAAACATTCACAGGGCAAAGCTCTGAGCTTGTAGTACATCTATGACTTACATAAAAGTTTAACACATTCACGACACTATCCTGGAATTAAAGAGTACCAAAACTGAGAGAACATGGAGAGAACAGTGAAATACACAAGCAAAAATGCTCAAAATTAGGCCGCTATTTTGGAAAGCAGTGAGGGATAGGCACTTTAGCAACCTCTGAATCAGAGCCAAAATGACATGCCAATAGAAAGAGTCTGAAAGTTATCTGTTGATCTATATGGAAAAAAAAAAATACAAAAATACACCAGTTTTGGGGGGAAAGGTTTAAGACATACTTCAAAAGGTTACTGATAAGCTTTAATCAGGAAACACCTGATGAACTATGAATTACAAAAGAGGCAAGGTACAATCAGAGAGAAGAATGCATTTCTTAACAGAACTTCTCCATCATTATTACCTGGTCAGTGTATTTCACACTGTTAAAATACTGCATCTTCCATCACAGAAAGAGCACTAGAAAATTCATTTAAAGAATTCAACATTTTTACCATGCTTAGAAACAAAACTATTATCGTGTTTATCCACTGATTACATGTGACTACGTGTTAAATATTTAAAAGCATCTGAACAGACGTTTTTCAGGACAGATGCATTAAAGAAGCACCAAGCATTCCATTTTAGGCACCTGGCTTTACAAAGTCTTCGGTCTCCATTCAGACACCTACACAATCAGAATTCAACACTCAGAGCCCAGTCAAATTAGATGCCTCAGATGAGTCAACGGCCAGAATAAAGAACAGAGAGAGCATCATAAACTTCAGTTCTCTTGTACCTATGGATTTTTTCTAATGTTTTCTGCTTGGGCACAATTCAAGCCACCTTCACAGATTGGGGGTTTCAAATCAAATTTTTTTGTGTGGACAAATGGTTGACTCATTCACATGAAATATGGACAAGGGGAGCATTCAAGAACTTATTTAATTCCAATAAAAACACAATTAGTGCACCATCCTGTTGCTAAAGCTGACTTGAAGTAAGTGGTTATGAAAAGGTACAAAACTTGACAACTATCAAAAAAAAAATCCCACACTATTCTCCACTATACCCTCACCACATTTCACTAATTTAGGTACAATCAATGTCCTGGAAGCACAGTATTACTTTGACTTCTGCAATTCTCACCATTTCTCTTGGTGATTATTGTAGCTTAACCACATGGATTTTAAAGCTGCACAAAGGTGTGGAAACCACGATACCCGGATTTTCATTCTTGTAATCCATCAATCATTTTGCATTTTTTGCTTTTCTTGTCACCTTTATACATTAAGCATGGAACTGCACCTCCAAGAGCAGGGTGCTATTTAATCTCACAGCCTCACTCGCTGCAGCTACACACCTATGTGGAATTTTGATCACATCTGTTCACATGAATGCAGTGCACTTCTCTCCAGTCGGCACAATGAAGCTCTCACTTTTTACGCTGCCTTGGTCAAGCTGCAAGTAAGACTGAAGCAAAAACTATTAACTTTCCTGAACTTAATATAAACCTTTCTCAACTCTGATCCTCTGTGTATGTATGGCCAGACTTCATGAATGAAGATTTGGGCAGGACTCTCCCCACGTGAGTGTGCCCTTCCAGCCTGCACAGTGGATGTTTTAGGTGAGGCACAGCGTGTGCAGAACTGGCCCCACCATTTAAGTCCTGAGGTCCATCTGCCACAGCCGAGCGAGCTTGGACAGTGACAGGGAAGTCCTCGGGACTGTCACAGCAGCCGGTACTAACCGGGGCTGACCCTGCTGAGCATCCGAGATCTGACGGGATGGGATGGCAGGGAGGCTTGAACTGCCAGGGGACGGTCCCCACTGAGACTCAAACTCAGGACCTTGGGATTCAGAGTCCAGAGTGCTCTCCTTTACACCACAGGACCGCCCTGATCCTCTGTGTAAGACTCAAACAAAACCCCACTGAATGCAAAAGACAAGACTTCCACAAGTATGAGAAAACAGCAGCCACAGCTACAGCATTTTTTTGAATCATACCATCAATTGGGTTGGAAAAGACCTCCGAGATCATCCAGTCCAACCCTTGCTCCAACTCCAGTCCATTTACCAGATCATGGCACTCAGTGCCACGGCCAATCTCAGTTTAAAAATCTCCAGGGAAGGTGAATCCACCACCTCTCTGCGCTGGCCATTCCAATGCCTGATTACTCTCTGGGAAGAATTTTTTTCTGATCTCCAACTTAAATTTCCCCTGGCAGAGCTTGAGCCCGTGCCCCCTTGTCCTGTCGCTGAGTGCCTGGGAGAAGAAGGCAAAGTGCACAACTTACAATGCGGCCATCCCCACTACCAATGTCAACCAGGGGGCCACTTCTGTTTTCCAGCATCTTCAGCACGTTCTGGATCTGGGCGGCAGTGGCAGGAACGAAGGGCAGGCACACCTTCCTCAGGGCGGGGGCCACAAAGGGGGTGGCCACAGCATAGAGGGCCACCAAGGAGCCGCCCACAGCGGCGGTGACCAGCAGTCCCCAGCGGCTCCTGCCCTCGCCATCCCGCTGCGAGCTCTCCCTCGCTCCCGCCTCGGACATCGCGCCCGCGGGCAGAGACCGTCTGCACCAACAGCTTTATTAAATGCTCACTGCGGAGAAAGCAGGATGTTGTATCAGAGGACATCAGAAACAAAAAACCACCACACAAAAAACCAAACCAATCAAAAAAACCCCTTATATTCCTTGAGCCGACCCCCAGCCCCGGGGACACGCCGCAGCTGCCGAGGCGGAGCAGGCGGTCGCTGTTCGGGGCAGGGAGGGTGTTCCCATCGCGCCCGCAGCCCGGGCCGGCAGGGACCTCCCCGCCACGGCCCGCCCGGCAGCCGCGCCCAGGGAAACGCGCCGGAGCAGCCCCTGTTGTTGCTCCCAGGAGGAGCTGCTCCCCAAGAGAAAGCGGCACCGACCCTGGCGCTCCGGACACCTACACACCACCCCGAGCCCACACACGGCTGTCCTCGGCCGGCGGCATTTATAGGGCCGGGCAGTACCACTTCGCCATCAGGGGTGGGACGGGAGACCGAAACCTTTCTGAAGGCGCTCCAGAGGAGAGCGCCGCGCGCCCTTTTTCCGCCGTGTGCCTGTCTTCACTCCACCGCTCTCACGCCAGCCGGTTCGACCCGCTGCCGCCGCGCTCGGCGCCCGCGTTCCACCGCACGGAGCAGGCCCGTCCTCCCTCCCCGCCGCCGGGCGCTGGGCGATGCCGCCTCCCCCCGCGCCGGGCGCTTCCAGAAGGGTCCGCTGAGGGCGCCACAAAGATCCCGCCCGCAAAATATGTCCCGCGGGTGCCGGCTGCGCAGGCGCGGAGCCACTTCCGGGCGTCACGGCGGGCGCGGCGGCTTCCGGGCGGTGCGCGCGAGCGGCGGCAGCAGCGGGAGCCATGTCGGCCATGGGGACTCTGGCGTTTGACGAGTATGGGCGCCCCTTCCTCATCCTCAAGGACCAGGAGCGCAAGACGCGCCTCATGGGGCTCGAGGCGCTCAAGGTGAGCGGGGCGGGCCGGCCGCTGCTCCGCCCGCGGGCCCGCGCTGGGTGGGCCGCGCCACGCCACGCTGTGCCATGCTGTGCCATCCCATGCTATGATGTGCCGTGCCGTGCCGTGCCGCTGAGGGGGCGGGAGGATGCAGCCCGTGGGGACCAGGCGGTGCCGCACTTGTCGCCAGCCCCGCCCCAGGTGCAGGGCGGATGGAGCCCGGCTCAGGCCCGCAGGCCCCAGGGATGGAGGGAGAGGGAAGGCATCGCCCCCGGGGCTGGGAATCCGCGGCGCGGGCCCCGTGGGGTCTCCGTCCTGTGAATCCGCCCCGGAGTGGCGGCGCTTTGGGTGCAGCACGCCCCTCTACGCTGTTCCTGAGCAGCTCCCGCAGCCTCTCCCTGGGACCGCCGCCCCGCGGAGCGGCCACTGCGGGGAGACCGGGGCTGAGCCAGTCCGCTCCGTGTGTGAGTGCGGGTGCTGCAAATATCGACGGAGGAGTGGAGTGAGCACTGACACAGGTTGCCCAGGGGGATTGTGGATGTCACATCCCCGACAGTGTCCAAGGCCAGGCTGGATGGAGCTCTGAGCAATCTGATCTAGTGGAAAGTATCCCTGTCCATGGCAGGCGGTTGATGATCTTCAAGGCCACTTCCAACCCAGACCATTCTATGATGAGTAAAATTGCCCTGGTTTCCCCTTGTAGTGTTACCTGTTCCTGTTGCTCCCCTGCTTTAAACCTCTGGGCTGTGGCTCTGGCTGCTCTGCTTGTGCATCCTTTAGCAGAGCCAGCACAAGCAACAAAAGAAAAGCCATAAGAAATGTTTCTGGCATTAAGACAATACACACATACTGATTTTTTTTCAGTCATAATCAGTTGTTGTCAGTTCAATTAACAGTATTTGCATTACTCACTGTATTTTTCTTAGCTTATTGTTATGATTTTGGAATCCATGGTAATGATTTACCTTCCTTCTCCTTTGTTTTTTAGTCTCACATAATGGCAGCAAAGGCTGTAGCAAGTACTCTGAGAACATCCCTTGGGCCCAATGGTAATAATGCAACACATTTATGGTTCTCTCTTAGTAATTTTCTTTGGGGATTTTCTCAATTTTCCTTCATGCTTTGAACGTGTATTTTTAGGCTTGGATAAGATGATGGTGGACAAGGATGGTGAGGTGACTGTGACAAATGATGGCGCCACCATCCTGAATATGATGGATGTGGATCACCAGATAGCCAAACTTATGGTGGAGTTGGCTAAATCTCAAGATGATGAGATTGGGGATGGAACTACTGGAGTCGTTGGTAAGAAAGTATTTTAAATTCAACTGAGGTTTTCCAGCATTAAAATCAAGCTTCTTCAGAAATTCTTGTGAAGTAACATTGGCTTTTCTGTAGCACTTCTTTAGAGTATTTATTGCTGCAGTATTCTTGTAGGTTCTTGTATTAGAAGTCTTTTAATTAGAAAGACATTTCTGTGTCTTTTTTAGGTGTGGTTACGTTTTAAGGTAGTGCTGAGAGCCCTCTGCACTTTAAACATTTTTTCTGCATAATTTTCTTCCATAATCTGCTACCTGTCCTGCCTTCACGTCTATGATTTGTTTTGGTCTTAACATAATGCAGTTTTTCCAAGCTTAGCAAGTAATGGTTGTTTAGAGTTATTTAAAATATTGCAGAAAAAAATAGAAAGCATGCTTTTTAATCTGTTGATAATGCATTTTAAATGATGCTCCAATCAAGGGTAAAACTTACTATAATTTTTTTTTTTTAGTTCTGGCTGGAGCGTTGTTGGAACAGGCTGAGCAGTTATTAGATCGCGGCATTCACCCCATCAGAATCGCGGATGGGTATGAGCAGGCTGCCCGCATTGCCATCGAGCATCTGGACAAAATCAGTGACAGCTTCCCGGTTGATCCACAGAACATTGAGCCTCTGATCCAAACAGCAAAGACAACTCTGGGCTCTAAAGTGTAAGTCACAAAAACTTCAGAATATTTAAGCTTCCCTTGAAAACCCTTTGGGTGGAGAGGAGAAATCCTGGTGGTTTGATGGCTTATTAAATTGTTTGCATTGTTGGAGTGTCACTGAAGGCTCTCGTGTTTCATTTTGGTTAATTTCTCAGTGGACTCGTGTTTCAGGGTAAGAAATTATTAATCTTTTATCTCTAAGGAGTCAATTCCATGAAGTTAAACAGCTGCAGAATCAACTTCATTCTGATCTGTTGATTCCAGATTTCTGCATCATAGCAAATTCCAAGAGTAATGTCAATCTCTTAAAAATAATTATGTGTTATATATCAGAGATTTTGTTTGTTGTGGGGTTTTTTTTTCCTAAAAAATTTTAACTTGGGATAGTTCCCTAAGTTCAGTTTCCTGTATGGTTTTTGTGTGTAGTTCAGACATTGGAAGGGCTTCCTTTGCAGAGCTGTCTTGTCAGTGTTTCTGTCACTTGAATGTCTATTAGTAGTTAGTTCTCCTTGCTTGTTTCAGATCTGTATCAAAAGTATGTCCACAAATGCTGCTTACACCAACCATAGTGTATGTTCTGTCTTCTGTCATATCCAGCACCTTTTATTTCTGTGAAAAAACAAGCAGGACCCTCTCTTTTAATGTAGTGTGCAAAATTTTTTACCTATAGTGATACTTTCTGCTGTTCCAGATTGATAGAATCACTTTTTTCTTCCAAGTTGAGAAAATGTAATGCAATTAATTGTATTTTTTTGAACACAGAGTCAACCGTTGTCACAGACAAATGGCAGAAATTGCTGTGAATGCTGTGCTGACAGTAGCAGACATGGAACGTAAAGATGTTGATTTTGAGCTGATCAAAGTACAAGGCAAAGTGGGAGGTAGACTGGAAGATACACAGTTGGTTAAAGGAGTGATTGTGGATAAAGATTTCAGTCATCCACAGATGCCCAAAGTAAGTGATGTCCCTCTGTGTGTCTGTCACATGTAATGGCTTAAATAAAATTGTCTTCAAATGCTGTCCTAGCATTAAATATTTAAACAATCTTGTGGTTTGACTTGGCTTTTCACCCCGTGTATCAACAGAGGAAGGGGAGAGGAGCATGAAATTCTTTGTGTTGGAAGAGACCAAGTTAGAATTTACAGCAATATTGAGATATTATGGCAGGGGCAGGAATTGCTGTCCTACTAAGTGAGGACAGGTGCAGAATTCTATGTTAAAGCAGAAATGATCATCCACAGTGTGTGATAGACTTAATATGCTTAATGAAAATCAGTGTCAAGAAATGCTTCTTAACCTGTGAGTTTCCATGTTGTCCTGTTGGGAACACCTCAGGAACTGTCCTTGTATTATAGTTACTGTAGGTAAGGTCTCCAAGTCTTTGGGCAGTGCACCTCAAGAAAAATTGAGGCAGTTTGAAGTGTCTGCTATTAAATATTTTTCTAGCTGGTGATGCTGTTTATTGTGTAAAAAGGAAGGTGAAAAATATCAGTCACGTAGTACTTCAGAAGTTGCTGTAAAGATGATTGGTATTCTCAGTGGCCACAGTGGATAGAGTGAATAATGCTTTCATTGGATTTTTTCTGGTTTTTAAACATTGAACTACAAAAAGACATCACTGTTTAAGGGCTTAAACAGTATCTAGAAGCTGTGGAATTTGTTGTGAGTGGGTTACAGAGATTCTTGACAGATTTATAGTTCCACTTGATAATAAGTTAGATGAACTTCACGTTTCCTCCTGTGCCTGTGTGTATAAAGATATGTCTGTGAGTTTTGAAATTACAAGAAAGAGGTGCTAATGAGTTCAAAACTCAACTTTGTTTTGGTTTTGTTTGTTGTTTTTTAATTTCACAGGAGCTAAAAGATGTTAAAATTGCAATCCTTACTTGTCCATTTGAACCACCTAAGCCTAAAACCAAACATAAGCTTGATGTCACATCTGTGGATGATTACAAGGCACTGCAGAAATACGAAAAAGAGAAGTTTGAAGAGATGGTGAAGCAGGTGATCTTTAGAATTATTTCTGTTTTCTTCATCTTTCATAGTCTTACACAAAACAGCATAGTGCATTAATTTCTTCATGGAAATGACCTAATAATTCTTATAGGAGGTGACATACAAGCAATTGTAATGCTATGAATAACAGTTCAGTTTCTGTCAGAAAGAGATACCACACTGGTTTAAAATGTATTTTGATACAGAGGGTTCTTCCTCAGAAGTCTTATTTTGAGAAAACTGGGAGAATTAAAACCATGAAGAGATTGTTTTCCATTCCTGTGTTAGTTCTAATCAGAAGACTGATGATTTGTGTTGCTTTCAGATAAAAGACACTGGTGCAAACCTTGCTATTTGCCAGTGGGGTTTTGATGATGAGGCAAATCACTTGCTGCTCCAGAATGAGCTGCCTGCTGTTCGTTGGGTTGGTGGACCTGAAATAGAAGTAAGTAAAACTGGGCTTTGTACCAGTTGTCAAGCATTCATTAACTAACAGGCTGTACCAGTTAAAAGTTGAGGCTTTCTGAGTGGAACCACATTACTGTGTGCGTGGGCAGGTATTGGAGAGAAATCTCTGGTGATCTGTGGAGGAACATACAATGAATGGGATTATGGTTTATAATTGGGTTGTGTTTATATTAGTTCAGATGTCTAGGGACGTTTTTGCTTTAGTCTTGCAGTTTGCAGAAACAAAGCATCCCCTGAAATACTTCCAGGTGATGGGGAGATAACCTTTTAGAGAAGGCATTTGACAGATTCTTCTCCACTAGTTTTATATTATGAAAAACACAATGGAAAAATGTTCTTAAAATAATTGGTGGTTGTTTACCCTCAGTTAATCGCCATTGCGACTGGAGGGCGCATCGTTCCTCGCTTCTGTGAACTCACAGCAGAGAAACTGGGCTTTGCAGGGGTTGTCCGAGAGATCTCCTTTGGAACAACCAAGGACAGAATGCTGCTCATTGAACAGTGTCAGAATTCCAGAGCTGTGACCATTTTCATTAGAGGAGGAAATAAAATGGTGAGATGCTTGGTTTGTTACAAAAGTTCAATACATAAGTTGCAGAATGTGTAGTTCTTTTCTAAAGCATATTAATAAGCTCTTCTTGATTTTTGTCTACATTTTTCTAGCAGTGTGGACAAGTAGAAGGGAGAAACGGTTGTAGACAGTCATGACTGTGTCAGAAGTCACTTCTTAGAGTCACATCCTATGTTAGTAAATGAAAACTTTGTTTTCTTACTATTAGACTGTGTAGTTCATAAGTATAGAAATAGTAACACTTCCAATTGAGTCCAGTTAAAAAAATTAAAAAACCCAAACCAAGACATACCCTACAAGCTCCCCACCCTCCCAGAACAATGATTATGTACTTAACCTGGGGTTTGGTTGTACTCTTAGTGGTAAATTATATTTGCTGTAGGTCAAATCCTTTTTGATTTTGAGTGAAAAACCTTTGGAAAAAGGAACATATCCTGAAAAGTTCTTTAAAGAAGCAAAAATACTGTTTTAAAGGCTGGCATAACTTGTTAAATCCTTCTACATCTGTCGAAGTTGGGAGTTGACAGAAATTGCAGTCTGCAAATAATGTTGGCTTTTAAATTTTAGTGGGTTTTGTCTTGTAAATATGCAAGATTTGAAACTTTGCTGTGTAAGGCTTTGTCCTTTCAAATTACAGATTCAACAAATAGCACTGAAATTATATGTATATTTTTATTCTTTCTTTGCCATTTAGATGTCTGACATTCTATATTTTGCTGTACTATAATATAGTAGCAGTAGAGCTGCATTAGAGCCGCAAGAAGGTCCTGCAGTTTATTTGCTGTTTTCATTTCTGTATTAGGAAATACCTCTTCAAAGCCTTCAGATGTGTATATTGTGAAATACATGCTGTGTTATAATTCCAGATTATCGAAGAAGCAAAGCGATCTCTTCACGATGCGTTGTGTGTAATCCGGAATCTCATTCGTGATAACCGTATTGTGTACGGCGGTGGTGCAGCTGAAATTTCTTGTGCCTTGGCAGTCAGTGAAGCAGCAGATAAGGTGAGAAAGGAACAGTTAAAACTCTCTTTAATTTATGAGTGTCTAAGTCTGGCTTTAGAGATTCCAGAAAACCATCAGAGATCTTCCAAAACGTGGATATTGTGGAACTTTCTGACATTCACTGATAAACCAGCATTAAAATTTTTCCTTCCCTTCTCTGTAAAAGTCATTACTAGTACTATTTTTCACTTTTTGATAAGAGCAGTTTAAGGGTTTTTTCTAATTTGCAAGTAGTTACCATCCAGAGGTATTCATTCAGTTATGTGCCCATCAAAATCTGCATGTCATGTGTATGTATTGTATAGTGAGTATGAAAATCTGCTTTTACTAACATAGCTTATAAATTTAAATTTCTTTTCCTCTAGTGCCCATCTTTGGAACAGTACGCTGTGAGAGCTTTTGCAGATGCCCTGGAGGTAATTCCCATGGCACTCTCGGAGAACAGTGGGATGAATCCAATACAGACTATGACGGAAGTGCGGGCTAGGCAAGTGAAAGAAAATAATCCAGCCCTCGGCATTGATTGTTTGCAGAAAGGAACAAACGGTAAGAACTGCAGAGAAGGAGGAGCATAAAAGGCTTTTCTTTCTAAGATGAAAAGGCTTACTGTGTTTTTCTAAAAACCTGTGCATCACTTCAGTTATTCAAACTCTTGCACCTTGTCATAATAAATGGGAATGTAGGTGGGAAAATACATGCATGTCTACTGGGAAGAAAATACGTAATTGCTTGAAAAGCTTTATTTGGTGGCAAGATTTGTTGAAGATTTTGGCTGACATTGTGAGACAGGAAGAAAAGCTACTCATAATGAGACAAGAGCAGGCTGTGTTTTAAATATTTCTGTTTTAGTGATTCAGTTCAGGCTGCAGCTTTGAAAACAGTTTTAAGAAACAATAAGTAAACAAAAGGCTGAAAATATTTTTATATAGTGCTGTTCACACCAGTAAGTGCATATATAGACCTATAACAAGCATGTGAAGACTAAGGAGCCAGTGTATAAAAACTTTCATCTGGATGTATACTTTTCAAAAAAACGTGGTCAATTGCAGAATTTGTAAATTCATAACCTTTCTTTGATGAGGTTCCAGTTGTACAGCATTTGAACTTGCAGTTCTTTAGTGGTCGCTCAGCCCTTAAAGGGGTGCTTTTATTTTATGTATACGGAAACTGTGCTTTTCAGAAAGTCATGCAGAATGGTGAAAAACTACAATTGGGGAAGACCTAGTCAGGAAAATAGTTGGATCCTGTTGTCCCAGCATCTTTGGTAAGAACCCAGACATAAAACTAGAGTTTGTACAAATGGTGTTTGTAAACTAGTGGCCAAGAGTAAAAATTTCAAAACACACATTAAAACTTCATGGAAAATACTATTTCAGGCTAAATATAATACCTAGATTTGAGGAGAGTGTCTTAGTTCTTCCACTTCCTTTTGGCAGATATGAAGCAGCAGCATGTTATAGAAACCTTGATTGGTAAGAAGCAGCAGATTTCTCTGGCAACTCAGGTTGTTAGAATGATCCTGAAGATTGATGACATCCGTCGGCCTGGAGAATCTGAAGAGTGAAGGTTGAAAAGCAAGAAACATTAAGGGGCCACAAGGGTAGCGAAGACGGTAGTGTTCTGATGCTTCATCTTCAGCTATTTATTTGGACGCTTTTTGTTTCACATACTGTAATGGCTAATTGTTGGAAATAAAATACAATTTAGCACTGATGATTTCAAGACTTGTTTCAGAAGTATTGTTGCATCTTTTCTTAGACAGGTGTGAATATTCATAGAAAACACTTCTGAATGTATAAGGAAAACACAGGAGTAATGCAGCAATGAAATTCCATTGCTCCTGCAGCTGACTCTGTTAGGTATTAATGAGCAAAGCCTGCATATTCTCATTTTAAGAGGTCTGTCACTCTTCAGTGAAGCAAGCAGAAATTATTAAAATTAATTTTCCTTTCATTATTTATTAAC
This sequence comes from Hafferia zeledoni, assembly GCA_035583235.1. Lineage (NCBI taxonomy): Eukaryota > Metazoa > Chordata > Aves > Passeriformes > Thamnophilidae > Hafferia > Hafferia zeledoni. The sequence goes on along the minus strand of JAWWEV010000083.1, from coordinate 78,258,326 downwards.
TAATTATTTTAGCCTCCAGTAATTCTCATATGTTAAATATATAAAGTATGAAGCTTCAGTCTGAAGATTTAAAGAAACTATTTCATGATTCCAGTTGCTTCCACTTTTTTCACTTGTTGGTACCCTGTTCCAGATTTATGTACGAGGAGGGATTTTTTTCAGGATTTTTTTTCGCCAAGTGGGGTTTTTCCCAGAACTATGTCTATAGAGTACCTGAATTGACAGCATTTACTTCAAAGTTCCCCAGTATGATCTTAGAATGGTAAATTTATTAGTAATGGGCCTTGCTTGCAAGACTATCAGCTAGAAACAAGTAGGTAGACCAGAACCTAATGGACAATTTTTTTTGCAGATTTCAAAAGTAAGGGCAGTATTGTAAATATCCAACATTACTTAAATTTCACATGTGTAGTTTTTGTGGGGTGCCCTTTCACGTGACAGTTTTAAATTTTCAAATTTAAATGTCTTACAGCATAGTGTAGGACAGAGAAACTTTACTGGCCCATCAGTCCCTGGGCTCACATAGAGCCATCTCTTGCTTTGTTCACCAACACAAAAAGAAAACAGCTGTAATTACAGCTTATAAGGGAGTAATGTAGTGGTACTAATGTACCCCTTTCATCTCATAGTGAACTTGTACATGTGCTAGAAAGGAAGTGAGGAGACAGTTATTCCCATTTTACTAGTTTTTCCCTACATCTCCTGTACTTGTGGTTTAACCCCAGCTGACATCTAAGGCTCACACAGTCGCTTGCTCACTTCTTCCTGGGTACAGTGAGGGAGAAAATCGGAGAAATAAAACAGACAAAAACTCATGTGTTGAGATAAAGACACTTTAATAAGGGAAGCAAGAGCCAGGCACAAGCGAAGCAAAATAAGGAATTCATTCATCACTTCTCAGGGTTACAGGGCCCTGAGGCTAGTTCAGGTCATCTGCTTGGTTGTGACCCCTCCTAACCTCTTCCTGCAGGGCATGGACAGTGCAAAAGCAGAGGCTGCCTTGATGCTGTGCAAGCACTGTTTACCAGTAGGGAAAACACGGGTTTGTTTCCAGCAGTCACAAATCTAAAGCACAGTTCCATACCAGCTACTATGAAGAAAATTAACTTCATCCCACCCAGAGCCAGCATACCTGCCTCTCCACTGTGGTGAATCCTGTTATTAATTATTTCAGTTTCACCTATCAACTCTTAGTTACTTTCCTTTGGCATAGCTTAGATGCTGTGACTCCTCTGAAACGTGAGATGCCAGGAAGAAATGGGCTGTACTGCACAGCATTTTTGGATGTCCTGACTAGATGTAGAGGGAGGGGGCCCTGCAGGTGATGCTGCAACTGGCCAGGGGGAAAGCTCTGCAGATGGTACAGGGGTTGGGTCTTGGAGCTGACAGTAACTTGGGATAGATTTTCATCAGGATGTGCTGGTAATTTCTAAGGATTTGTGAGCTGAGACCTGGCCAGAATTTGGTTGTGGTGTGTTGGTTTGGGTTGTTTTTTTTGTTCCCTGGGCAAGTTTTCACTAACCACTGCTTAATTCAGAAGCCTCTAGGGAACACAGGACAATTTATTTTGAAAACTAAAATTGTGGCTTTGCTGGTCTGACTTAGAGAAATAAAAATTTTGTTCTCTGTATATAAATATTTTTTAATACTCAGCTAGATCTTATGGGAAGTCTGAACCTTCATAACGGAACTTTGATAAAATTGTAAGAAATGGAAGTGGTTAATTTTTCAGAGGTTTGTGCTTCAACATAATAAATAGCATTAGCACTGTCAGTCTTTGCTGCATGGAGGCAGATGGACAAATGGCTTTGATCACAGCATGCAACACACAACTGAAAGTATAAACCAAATTAATGAAACCAGTGCAGCTCAACTGGGTGCACTTCCATGGCAGGAGTAATTAAATGTGTGCTTTGACAGAACAGTGGGAATACCCACTGCACGGGTCTGCCTCTCATCAAACAAAACAGTAAATGTCTCTGAATAACAAGGTTGTGGGAGACAAACAAACACTGATGTTCAAATTAATAATGGTGTGTTTGTAATCACTGGGAAATAACAGCCTTGTCCAGTCCTGTGTTTGGAGTTGTGGGCCCCACAGTCCCTTCAAGTACTACTCACTTGCTCCATGGAAAAGTGAGGTTCACCACAGGAGGGCAACATATGTCCATCAGTGCCATATCAAACTGCATCCAGGTTTTTTAAAAGCAAGCTGAGGCAGCCGGCAGGTCTTTCCCAACATCACTGACATGGCACACCTATGTCATCAGCAAGACCTGAATCCCACTCGGGCTCAGTAACAAGCTAATTTCATGACTGGCCCCGTGTCCTCTCTCACATCCAAGTTTTCACGTCTTCCTAGGACCCTTACCCTGCTCTGCCTCTATGTCCTTCTACTTCTAGATCCCCGGTTACCTGCCAGCTTTTTCCAGCCTCATTTCTTACTCTTCTTTTGTTCCCCAGCCTGGGTTTCTTTCCTCCAATCTGTCACACCTCTATGCTGACACAATGCTCACCTTTGTAGGCACACAGGGCATGGTTGCCAGGAGCACAGTGCACAGCACAGAATGTAGATCCCCCTCCATCCCTCCCACTCACACGCAGCCTGCAGCAGCTCTTTGGTGCCATGATTCTGTGCTTAGGGCTGAGCTTCTGACTTTGAGTGTGCCACAGTGATTCAGAGAAATCAGGTCTGAGTGGATTGTTTTTTCAGGAATAGGGTTAAGCAGATCTGTGAAACAACATTCTTGTTTCTTTTCAGACACTTCCTAACACAAACATATTTTTCCTTTAGGGAAAAACCTGCTGTTTGATCATTTCTGTATACTGCATGAGGAAAGATGCCTCATAATGTGAGCAGTTCCTGTCTGAACAATCCAACCTGACAAGCTTATAGATGGGGTCTTCAATGGAGCAAGTCAAGCAGTCTTGCTAACATTCTGCTAGCTCTCTCTCTAATACCTGAATATAAGGATATCTAGACCCAGACCTAAACTAAGCTGAGTAGCTCCAGAACCTGCCCAGGCTCTATGACTTTATGCTGAGTCTCTACAGAAAGGAGGGCATTGTGGGAGCTGCTCTCTTCTGTGGCAGGATGGCATGACAGTCCCTTGCACTGCTAAAAATTACTGTTACGTTGGCCATGGGGGTGGTTATTATACCCTCTGGTCTTGGTTCACCATCATCCAAAGAGGAATGGTTCAGTTGTGAGGTTTGGGTCTGGGAGACTAGCCTTGTTTGTCCTCCCTGCATAGAAAGACCTCTCCATTTCACATCTTGGAGTGTTTCCCAGGAACTCTGCCAGGGAACATTTCTCACCATGTTAAAGAGCCAATTAAATGGACTGACAGTGTTTGGTTTGTAAACAACTCATCTCTGTGATACAAGAGAGACAGTTCGCTAAACTCAAATGACTGGAGTAAACCTTTAGTACATTCCCTGTAAGATGCAGACACTGTGATACCTGCCTGGTGTACATGCACTTGAATCCACATCCTTGTGAGATTCCTCCCTGAGCTATTTGGGAGCAGTGGATGTGTTGTGTTGTGGTGAGGCTCCTGCCTGACAGAGCTGACCAGCAGCAGCACAGGCACCAAGAGAAACAGGTCTCTGCCAGCTCTCTGGTGCCTGAGTGCTCACTGAATGTGGGACAGGGCCTGAGTGTGCTCCCCTGGCTCTCCCCACCAGGGCACTGGGTACTTGTCCCCTTAATCAGACTGCTGGGGAAAATGCTGGGAGTGAAAGAGAAATGGGGAGAAGCTCTCCCTCTTCTGCTCCAGAGCTGCATTTAAGCTCAGCCCATGCCCTTGCTCCTTGCCTGAACTGTGTCTCAGCTATGCCTATGCCTTGCTGATACTGATGCTGGATTGACTTCTGGCTTGTCCTTAGCCTTGCCTTGTGAAGTCGGACTTGCCTGGTGATCTTGACTTTTCTCTGACACTGGCCAATGTGGCTGGACCTGCTCTGCTTTTCTTGCTTGGATACATTGTTGTCAAGTTGCTCTGGAAGAGAACAGTGGCCAGAAGTTGTCTGGAAAGAGAATCCATTGAAGGAGTCCTTACTCTTTGTCATGAGCAGTCCTGCTGCAGTGTACAAGCAAGGTCTGTGCCAGCAGAGGTGATCTGAGCAAAGAAAAGCTGGGGAATCTCTAGGAAATCAGCACAGTCTGAGCACTTGATTATGGTGAATGGTGGGCACTTGGAACTTTAGTCAGGCAAAGAAGAACAAAATATTAGAATTAGGAAAATAAATATCAGTATGAGTAATGCTATCATGGATTGCTGAAGACGTCATCTCTGCAGGATGGGGTACTACCACAAGCTCTTTCTCTCTCAGAAAAATTGAGCAGCTGATTAACACAGGATTATAAATGCTTGTTGTGTATTCTAACTCTTTTTCTGTTTGCAGTAGGGATACGGTGTTTTCTGCTAAAAAAAGAAAATATCATGACTTCATCTTCATAAGTGTCCCAATGCAGTGGCTAAAGAGGGAGCAACAATAAAGAACTTCAAAATGCTAGACTTGGTTACTGTTTCATTCCAATCCTTCATGGAAGGGAGCACCCAAGATTCATAGATGTCCATGGTCTAAAGGAATGGAAAAAGCCAAGAGAGTCCAGAAAAAAAGCTCAAAAATTTTATTAGCAAAACACAGTCGGCATGGAAATTGATTAATGTTTTGCCCCTACTTTCTAAAAGTAAGAGAAATAAAAGAATAAAAGGAAAGAGGAAAGAAGGGGAGAGTGAAAGAGATATCAGGAAATTGAGGAAAGATCACCCATCAATCCAACCGACAGAGTGTCCATGGTCCTGGACCAAGCTTTGTGGCAGTGCCTTCTTACAGGTAAGTTTTCCCCACCCAGAGACTGGGTCTCTCACTCTTCATGTAGATGAGTGAGCACGTGCAGTCCATTCTTCTGGACCTTTCTGTCAATAGGCCAGGGGTCTTTGAGGGTCTTTTGGTGGTCTTGATGCCCCTCTACTGGTTTTGCCCACTCCTTGACCCCACTTCTGCATTTGCGCTGTGTTGTGGAGTCTCCATAGACCAGAACAGAGAAGTTGGCCCCAGAAGGGTGCTGTCCTACCTCTGTACCTCCAGGCATACCCTGTTCTAACTCTGCTTGAATGGTCATCGCTGTTTGAGGCATAGCAACACATTAATTCCTTACTGCCCAGTTACTCATCAGTACTGTGGTCATGCCTCAGAGGTTCCCATTCTGTTTAGCTTCACTTCTCTGCCTCCATCCTTTGGTCTAATGTGGAAGTATAACTATGTTGAGACGAGCTCTTCAAACTCTGTGCTATAGATAAAACTAGCTGATGTAAAGAAAAAGGAGTAACTGGTCAATACTAGTGAACTGGCAGATTGATTCTGATTCTCATAAGGCAATTGTCAAAATTATGTAGCTGTCTAAGATTTTTAAAGAGGTCTTTAAATGTACTTCTTTTCTTGGAACATAATCCAAAGTACAGGAAGAGTACATTCTTCCCATGCCCTAATTTCTGGCAAAAAAACCAAATAAAATTGTTTTGTATTTGTGCCAATATTGTACCAGTTCAATAAGTAAAAAAGTTTAGCTTATTAAAATTTACAGAGATGCCACTGAAACAGCATCACTTTCCCTCTTAAATCTTTTTATTAGTTGGATATTAAATGAACAGCCTTGAAAAGGCTTCCTTGAATTCATATTTAATTTGAAACTGTTTCTAAAAGAAAAAGAAATATAGCCCAAATATTTAAAAATCTGTTTTGAATTTAAAGATTTGGTGATTTCTGATAAAGTACAGTGCCTTTTTAAACCATGTGAAGAAAATTGTTTCTCTAAAACTCCTAAGTAACCAAGCTGATTACTAAAACATGTCATTTATTTTTTCACTCCAGATCAGGAAGGAGTGGTTTCCCTGCTGGCACAGCCAGAGCCCATGTACACAGGGGACTATCTAGTGTCACCTCAGCTGCTCTGATCTCAGGGCATCAGGCCCTCAACTATCTCAGTTTCAAGAAGCTGCTTTGATTTATGTGCCTTATGGCACCTAGTTCTTAGAGTATCATAAAAAAACTGCCCAACATTAAAATTGCTGAGTTCCCACTCTCTAACTGAACTGTCTCGTGATGAAATTCTCTACCAGCTGCTCATATTCATCACTCACTGACCGTTCTCATCATCCAGCTCACAAGTGAAAAGTCCTCTGCAATCTCCTGACCTTTCCCCCACGCGTACAGCACTGACTCCTCAGCTGCCTGCTGCCAGGTGTGTGTACCCACTACCCACTGGCAGGAGCTGATAGTCCCCACACCCAGATGGGTTATCCAGTGAACATAACACTTCTCCAAGGAGCCTTGAACCATCTCTCCCTGCCCTCTGCTTCTCTTGAGTCTTGCTCTGAGCTGACGTGAGCAGGTTTCTTTTTATCCCACCCAGCTACTGTGCTGGCTGGCATTTTGCAAGTGCCCTGACTAGACCTGACTAGACACTTAGATATGAGGTCTTCTCATTAACACGTCTGTTGTACTTGGAAGAAGGCCAAAGGCTGGGAAAGGCAAGTTTCCAGCACTGCCTTTGATTTAAGGGCAGTACTAATAGTTAAGGTTGAGTGCAAATGCTAGTTACTGAGAATGAGCACAGAGGGACAGAAGGTAATGTATGGTGAGCACTGGGGAAGGAGAGACTGAAATGAAGGAAAATCCACTTAGGAAACATCCTCAGCTGAGTAACTTTGGCACAACGTTGCAATGGCCTATCCTCTTAATACTTTCTATGTTGCCTTGCTTTTCAGCTATGTTGACTCACTGCCTAAGAAAAGCTACAGCTACAAATCCCATGGGAACTCCATTTCTGACTCCTGGGATCTGGGTCAAGCTCTCTCTCTTGCTATTTCACACCGGGATCGTGCAAATGCCCTGGAGATGGACAGATCAGCACAGCCTCGCCTTCTCTTCCTTGACAAAAGAAGTTTGCAGCAATTTCTTCTCTTTTCCTAATATAAAAAGTGCATAACCTCCAGCTCCTGATTGTTTAGGAACAGCAGAGAACAGAAAATTTATCTGTTCCAAAACCGAGCACTGAATATTAATGCGTTTGATTAGAAGTGCAGAAGCTAATAGGGCCAGTGGCTGTTCAGAAGTCATTTCATTCCTTGGCTGAAACTAAGCATGGGAGGAGATGAAACTTAGTTCTGGAGGGAGCAGTTTAGAGGTGGTGGAAAACAGGTCATGTTACTAAGTTCCAGGCAAATCTGGATTCCTGAGGCAGGGATTATAGTGGGTATGGGTGTTTGAATCCTTGGCGCTCTCCCAGCACTGGAAGCTTCAGCTACTGCAACACAGCAGTGTGAGCATCCAAGGGACTAAGATGTGGCAGTGAGAATCCCTGAAGTGAAACAGTCTCTTTAAAGCAATGCAAAAACCAGTTCCCACTTTCCTTCAAGGGACAGAACGACATAGCAGCAGTTGTGAGTGTGGGATTACAATCCTTACTTTCAAACCTGTGCTGTAGGCTCTGCTCCAGGTCATCAAAGGAAGATGGGTGAGCTCCTGTGAGGGTTTAAGTAGTGCCACAGAGTACATAGCACAGGTCTTGTTCAGTACACAGGGAAGGCAATTCAGTGGCTCTGGTGTCCTGATCGTCCACACCAGAGACCTGGTCCAGTTGGCTTCTGCTCTATGTGCCCGGATTTCTCTGAAAGTCGGGACCTGAGTGACTGGTAACAGTGCACACACAGGCTGTGTTCCATCATGGAGGAGAAATACAGAAAGGGTGTGCTGGAGATAACTCAGAATATTCTGTGAAACCTGTGAAGCCTATGAAATAATTTATACATATCCTAATCTAAGCATGTTAAATTTATCCAATGTTCCATTTACTCACCTACAGAAAACATGTACCTTTATGCTCTCTGCACAGTAACATAACTAAATCTCAGAGTGAAGCTATAGGCCTGAAAAAATGAGATGGTTCCAGAGGGATATAAAGCCCTTTCTCAGGAGCTATTCTCAGCTATTACCTAATCATTAGCCTAGTGACAGCACTGTAGGGAAAGAAAATGTGCAGATGTGAAGACAATCCATAAATTCCTCATCTCTGAGGCTGTGAAGTCTGTCTGAAGACATGTATTGGCTGATTTTCTGTTCTTAAATACTTCTTTTCAGCCCCAGGACACAAGTAAGAAATTATCTGCTTTAGTGACTGCTCAGATATCACTGGTGTGCTAGTGCTTGCCTGACAAGCTATATTATAAGGGTGAGGTTTAGTCCTTTAATCTAAGCAATATGTGTCTACATGATCTCTTTCCTTGTGTGCAGGCTGACAGGTAGTAACCATTCATTACAATTGCAACAAAATGATCTGTCAATGAAACGGTGAGCAGATTTATTTCTCAAGTAAAAAATACATATTATAATCACAAATACAACGAAGCTAAGGCTAATGAGGGAAATTTGCAAAGCAACAGCTTTGTGAACAGCATGGAAATGTTTTTCAGCACTCTGAGATCCCAGAATAAAGGCAAAAGCCAGAAAAAAAGAGCTGAACACTATCCATCCTAAGTGACCCTGCATTGCAAATGGTCTGATTTTGCCCTTAGTAAGGAAAGGTTCCTCACCTCTAGCAAAGAGTTTCTCATTTCTCTTTCTTTTCCTTTACCATCATCTAATTAGGATTACAAATGGGAAAAGAGCAGCTCTCCCATGCCATTTTCCTCAAACCTTAAGAACAATGAATGTTTAGAAGCAGAGATGTGAAACCCAATCTAATCAAACCTGAGCATCAGTCCTGACCAGCTACTCTCCCCTGAATAATTCTGACACATGGGTGTTAACCAGCCATCCTCTGCTAGCAAGAAGAAAACAGTCCCATGAGCCACTGAAGAACAACAAAATCTGTATCAGAGCTTGGCAGAATGAGCAGCCATGTCAAAAACCAGGAACACAGGAACAAGAATTCAGATCCATACAGGCATTATTGCCCCTGCTTTCTCTAACATGAGGTGAGAAGGGAAGGAGTGGAAAGGAAAATGAGAAGTCAGGGTCAAGATTTGCAATTCTTTGCCTAACTCTGGGAGAACAGTGATAAAGAGACCTGAAGTCAGGTCTCATCAGTGAGATTTCCACCCACTGAACTACACCAATTTTTGGTGGTGGGCAGCAAGTTCTCCTCTTGAGGTCGCATCATTCCTTTGGCCAGTCCCACTTGGCAGCCCCCACATACCACGTGCCATAAACTCATCTCATCTTCTGTCATGGAAAGAAAGGAAAGGACAGGGGCATCCTGTTACAGCCAGGTCTTTGCCAGCCTTATCCCATTCCTGACATGCCCTTGTGCAGCCAGGAACCAGTGGGAGGGGTAGAATTGCTGCCTATCATGGCTCCCACTTCATCCCTAGATTTCCATTAGGGAGCAGGACAGAAGACACCAATCAGTTCAACAGTTCCTGGGGCAACCCAGCAACAGTAAACTCAGACTGGCAATGGGTACCTTCGAAGACATGCAGAGAATCACCAGGAGGTCCAGCTTCCCTTTGACTTAACCTCCTCCAGCACTGGGAATAGAAGCTGCCTAACCTGCCTGCTGAAGACCCCTTCTATCCTGCTACCGGCAGTACCCAAATAGCAGCTGCTCTTCGTACAAGTGTTCTCTCATGTTTCTAGCTGAGTAATAAACAGACCTGTTGGGATAAAGGCACTGCAGTCTTCTCTGAAGTACTAGGAGCAGTATGGGTAATGAGGGAGGGGAACCTGAGGACAGAAGTGCATGATGCTTCTTGCTACAGCTCCCCAGTGGTGCAAATAAATGAACTGATCCAAATGAGTAGCATCTTTCCCAGATGGGAAAAAGGAGCCACCGAAGTGTACACTGAGCACCCTGTATTGCTTCTTGAGAGCATAAAGTCTTACAGAGTTTTGTATCAAGGGATACTTCTTCTGCAGTAGGATAACCTCATCAAGGTGAGACAGTGGATAGGCAAGTGATGCAAAAACAGGGCTGAAGGAGTGAGAAAGACTGAGAAAAGAGCAAGAAAAGGGAGAGAAAAGAAACAATAGTACAGAAGGAAAATCCCTGAAAGCTCATCAGAACTGAAGGAGGAAAGAACTCTGGTAAGTTCCTTTCTTCACCATAAGGGATGTTGGTCCATAGTGGCATGAGCACTGTAATGTTACCAAAGCCTCATATACATGGAGCAGCTCTCACCATCCACCTGGGTTAATCTGTACCTTTGAGCATAGCACAACTATCCCTGTCGTGCCTCAGTGATACATGTGTCTGTATGCAACAATGCTATGAGTCCTGGACTAGGACAGGCTTGTGTCTGTCTGTAGTCAGATCCATCACATAAATATGGTGTATTGTGAAATTCCTGCACTCAGTCTGTACTGATCAGTTCAAAGGTATGGAGGTCTGCCATCTACTCATCTTCCTCAGTTTCAGGGCTTTTGATTCACAAGCACATCCACTGCTCAGGAAATTGACTTGCAGGTGACAAAGGGCTTATGGTACCAAAAGGGTAAAAGCAATTAAATGTGTTTGGTTCATTCCAAGAGGCCTGAGCAGCCAGAATTTATGCAGCAGCTGCAGAGAGGTGGGGGCAAGGTAAAGCAGAGGCAGGCCCTCCTGAAGGAATTGTCAGGAGTTAAGCCTGTCCAGGATGCCCCTGGGGAAAACAATTACAAGTTAGCTCTGCATTTGGCAATCTCTGCAAGATTTACTGTCCTGAAGAGGAAAATGAAATATTATCTCAAGGAAAAGTGTCAGCTGCAACAACTGTTAATGGCAGAACAAGGGGATGTGAAAGCTGTCACTTTTTCCCTACCTGGCTTTGGAGACAGCAGATTCATCAGGTGTCAGCCAACATCTGCACATTTTTGTACTTGCTCTGCTTCCGTCTCTTGCTTCACCACTGGAAGAAGAAGGTGGTCAGCCAAGCCAGAACAGGGGACTGTTCAAGTGGTGTTTTGCAGACCTCTGCAAAACCTGTAATCATGGTAACATGACTGCTTTGCCTGAAGCCAGCTCTATACAGCTAGATGTCAGATACAAACTACTGTTTTGTCACTCTAAGCCAGATTTTCTTCTAAGCACCTTACTTAAATAAATCTGTAGTGTCACAGGCGATCTTTCTCACTACCCCCTAAGAAATATGTCAGCAAAGCTCAGGTGGAAGCTGCACTCAGAGTTAGCACACAGAAGGTGGTTACCAGGGCCAAGAGTGGGAGCTGGAACCTTGTGTGACTCCACCCTAAGACAGGACCCAGCCAGAGACACGAGTCCTTGGTGGGGGGCAGCTTGTAAACAGCAAAGAGGTTAGAGGTGCAATTAGTCTGTGTGACAACCGTGACCACCTTCTGTCACCACCCTGGGTCAGGCCAAATCCTCCTTCCTCCCTCTCTCGCACAAAGCTGAGCCAAGGCCCAGGGCATAAACATGCCCAGCTGCCTGTCAGCCCAGGGAAAAAAAAAACAACCAATGCACCCACAGCAACAGACCTGTATATGGGCAAGGCCAGACTATTGGCTGGTGTGTCTCACTGTCAGACCTTGGTGGATCCGAAGTAGAAAGTCTAGGATACTGACTGATACTAGATGCTAGGAGATTTAGTAGTGGTCAGTTCTCTTCTTGTGGTCAGCACCAACACAGATAGCCCAGCAGAGCATAAGGAGAACTAAAAAATTACAGTATGAGTAGCAAAGTACTGTGGAACCCAAGCTACAGAATGTGGCAGTTCCTTTCATTTCTCTGTGTAAGACATTTCCCTCTGGTTTGTGCATCTCTGCTGAGGGATGCAAGATGGAGGTAAAAAACAGGTTAGCAGCTGAAATTCCATGAGCCACTGCATGCTTCCCAGCCAGGGGCCAGGTATCTTCTGATCCAGTCACTTTCAGTCCTGCAACTCTTTGGCATGACATGGCATTTTATGACTTCTCATGGCTTCTCAGCAGTAGAAGACATCAGCTGGGTTGCAGTTGTTGCCAGTATGCCCCCACATAAATAAGAATGAAAGGTAACAAAATCCCACCATCTTTATTTCCCAGCTGTTTTCTCTTTCCCTCCCTGTGCTCAGAAGGAGAGTTGCTAGGATCAGGGCCATATTTTATGGTTTTTATCAAAGTTCTGGCCTGCTTTGTCTTTGAAGTGAAAATCAAAACTCGAGAACAAGCAGTGTGGGAAGAGGCAGGCACAGACATCACACAGTGCTGCATCTGCCCTATCATATTTCCTGGCCTGAGATGCTTTCCCCCACTCATTCTTGGTAACTGGTGTTCAGTCCTTTTGCAGTCCCAAGATGTGACATCTGTGTGCAGGGTGGGCAGGGTCACACAGGATGATCAGCACGTGGTCTTGTTCAGAAGACAAGGCTACCAGGGAATGCTGTGGAATACTGCTCTTCCTAAAAAACTTCAGTCACAGTCCTAGTAATAATACTTAAGGGGGCTTAAGTGAGAAGGGTTGAAAGTAACACAGTGTTAAGAGTTGACATGGCGGAAGGAAAATTTTATAGTGCAAGCTTCTAGTAATTACACCAGAAGCCTAACGGGTGAAGTCTTGAAGGCTGGGACTCTGCCCTGCCTTTGGTCATGGGTCAGCGTCCAATAGAATGACTTCCATTATTCTTCCACAGAAAGAGGAGATGACATCAATCCCACTATCCAACCTGATCCTATCATGCCTTTTATGTCCTGAATCCAGCCAACATCACCACATGGTCTGTATGGTGGGGGCACTGCTGACCTGTGGTTAGCCAAAAAAATTTGCCTACAGGATCTCTTTAACAATCAATATTTTAATTCTGAGATGACTCAGCGGGGCACTGTTTAACCATGATCACAACTTGGGGCATCACTTTCCAATCTGCCTGAATTTTCACATCTCTGTTTAGCAAACAACTTCCATTTTCACTTCTTCCTACCAACACTTCCTAACCAGGAAAAGAGGGACAGTCAAGGTATCTGTCCAGTTGACAGATCCAGGCTCAACCCATTGCCCCTCCCCTGCAATACCACAGTGCTGGCCCACACCTTCCTGCACCCTGTAGTCTCCGATCTGCACCACACTCCCCAGGCTGCTGGTGAGTGTAACTACTGAGGAGCCACATGGACTGCTCAGTGCAGAAGAGGGAGCAGAATCTGAAGCGAGATGCACAAGGGCATCCAGAAATACAGACCACACATCCCACCCAAAGCTATGGGGTCCACGCTCCCAGCCTGCACGTGCAGTGCATTGCAGGCACCAGGGCACGAGAGCCTGGATTCTCACTTCTTGGAGTCACTGCAGCCAGAGCGCACACAGAGCAGTGAGCACTGTAATTACCCAATTTATCTCTTCATTCCATCCCAGAGAGGAGTAAAGTACCGCATCTTTCCCTCCCCTGACGCCTCTTTGGGGATGACACCAGATCCACCCCAAACCCTATGCCTCCATTAGCTGACATGTTGCCCTTTATGGTGCTGGGCACGTGGCCAGCCCTCCTGCAGCCAGTGGCTGTGCGTGCAAAGGGCCGGCATGTTTGCACGCAGCTCCCTTCCATTCATCCTCTCCCAACAGCTGCTCTGGGGCTGATGGGGACAAGCAGATCCTTTTTCAGACCCCTTGGGGATAGTCTTTGCCAAGTCTGTTTATTCATTGATTCAAGAAAATCAGCTGCAATGATGATCAAGCTACTGAGAAAAGGAGCCCAGGCTAGGGACCTGCCTCAGGGCAGGGCTTTTTGCCACTGTGCTCCAATCTGTGCTTGCTTCATTGTAGCCCTTTCCACACGGCCATCTCATCCATAGCATGCAGTCACAGTGCTAATTTCATCACTTTGCTATGCATCACACGAAGTCTCAAGGCTCCGTGACAGAGAAGACAGAGAAACAATCCTGATCATTGCCACTCCTCACTGCCATTAGCCTCTGCCCCATCGTCTTTGTCAGGCAACACTGAATCCCTGATGCTCATTGACATAATTGGCTCCTGCAAAAACACAGCCTTGGTCCTGATGGCATTGGGCACTTTGATCTGTTTCCCCAAAGATGTCAGGGTTCCATCAGTTCAGTGGAATAAACACTAAAATCTTGCTAATTCTCTCTTGTCAAGCCAGTTTATCATCTTATGCCCAGCTCCCCCAATTTATACTAGCTCATGAAAGTATGAAGAAATACAAGATCCACCCTGACCCTTCTGCTCTCCAGGCTGAACACTCCCCATTCTATCAGCCTCTCCTTATATGATGATTTCTCTTAGTAGGCAAGAACCCTCACTGCTGAAGTGTTGAGGCTTCATTGAATGCGTTTGGCTTCATCCTCTCATGGTTGGTCTTGGACCTTTCTCAAATTAAAACAGGTCATTAGTAGGTGGTATTTTCTTCCCAGTATTCTATACCATACCCAAATCACCTTCCAGTCTTCCTATTTTTGATAGTTTATCTCATTACTTTCTTTAGGACTTTCGTACAGCCTTAAACTGTAGTCCCACCATAGTTCTTTCCTGAGCTGTCTCCAGTTTTCCAGCTTGCCCCAGAATTTCCCCATGAGACATCAAATACTGACCACTCACTCCTACTTCCCACACTCATTTAGGCCAGCTGCCTAAATGTTAATGTTAGCTGCCTTTGCTGGAGATTTGACCACCCTGATTATCTGCCCCTCTTTAGCTGTGCAAAAAGCCCATTAGCTTTTTTTGACAGCACAACACAATGAAAAGTCATGAAATATTGTGTATCCTCTGTGACTTGCCAAGTTTTAGGGGCCTTTCTGTAAGGATGGCTTTTATTCCTACATGTTCCTAGCTGAACGTGTTTTTTCCGTCTGTAAGAAAATGTATTTTGTTTCAATATACCCAACTCACCAAGTTATCTGGATTTGTTTGAGTGGTCTGTTCCTCCTGATGTTTTACCTGCAGTGGCTGGTATTTTCCTTAAAATCATGATTGGAAATGTTAATTGGTTTTCATTCAACAATTGATCCCTGCAGAAAACAATCAAAATAACCAAAGAGCATTCCAAACTGACAATTATTTCCTTTGTCCATTGAAAGTTCTCAATCCACTTCATCTATGTTTTATGGACCTTGCATAGTGCATCTTCTGAATCAGTACTGCATACCATAATTTTCTTTATAACCCTATGAATTTATCAAATACAACTTTATTATAAAAATGAATCCTGTGTGTCGCATTCCAAAAAGGCTCATTAATGTTCTATAATTCTCTATTAGCAAGCATCTGTATCAGATTTTCCATTATTTTTCACTGGATAGTTGCCAGCTACCTGGCCTACAGATTGATTGGTCTTAGGGCTTCTCCAGTTCAGAATACAGTTCTTGTATTGGCACCTTAACAGTCCTCTGCTATTCCTACAGTAATCAAAGGGTAATTAAAGCCAGATCTCAGCAGGTCAGAGTTGAGCAGCATTTATTATGATTTGGGGTAATGAAAGATTCTAAGAGATGGAAGTAAGAAGAAGAAAACTGTGTATCTTGAGGAGGGTGAGCATGATGCTGGTTGGTAAGGTAGGCTGGGGAGCTGGAAGGAAGGCACAAGGCGTAAGTGATATAGGGAGCAGAAACAGTACAAAATAGGAGTATAGAGGTGATGTTGCTGAGAAAGGAATGAGCAAAAGGTGTCTACCAGGTGATGGGTAGTAGAAAAGGAATGCTAGTGCAGAAGTTAAGTAATGACAAAATGCTAGTGGGTGAGAAGAAGCTGGAAAAAAAAGAGCTGGAGGTTGGCAAAGTACAGAAGAAAAAGTGTGTGCGGGAAAAGGGCCTGAGGTGAAAGAAAAGCTGGGATGCTAGAAAGTATAATGCTGAAACTCTGCATTTTTAGAAGTTATGAAGACCCTGAGAGTAGAAACTGAGCTGGGGATGTTGCCAGCAAAAGGACAAGGTTAAGAGCTGGAAGGAATTACCAAGAGCATAATCCTGGGGACTGGAGAGAGGTAGAAAAATAAGAAGGGCTACTAATCTCTAATTCTCTCTTTGTTACCCCTTTCCAATATTAAAACATGCACCTAGGAAGACATTGGGGCATTAGGAGAGATCTATGTGTGGGGAAAGGTTATTGTAGTGATAGGAAATGGGAGAAGAAAGGCATTTTAAAGGGTAACCAGGCATCTAAAAGAGCATGAAGGAAATTTTCTTAGGACCTGAACACAGTACAGGGGAGGAGATGTACATAGGCTGACATTAGATAACCTGAATGCCAGAACTGTTCCCCAGCCACCACCCACAGCCATGTGCTGGGGGCTCCCCAGCACCTCCACCCCACCAGCCTGAAGCCTCCTTCCAAGGGTCCTGGTGGAGGCCCAGGCAGCATTCAGGGATGGCCCCCACCTTGGACATTTTGCCCTGAGATAGCTGCAAGCTCTGCCATGCTCCCTACTCTTCAATAGCAAGTGGGTCCCAACAGGCATTTATTATGAGGGAAAAAGAGCCACATACAGAAACACAAAAGTACATACTTTGCTCTATTTTGAGACAGGGCAGGCAGTGCAGCCTAGAAAACTCCCTGGAGTTCCTGTGATTATGAAATGGGTGGAAGCTTCACACATTGACAGTTATTTCCAAGAGAAGGGAGATGTTTTCAATTCCCAAGGAAGCACAAGGAGGTGGCACTGGGCAGCACTGAGTCCATGGGGTGAGGACCATCAGCTGGAGAAGGAGCTTGACTCTACAGCAGTGCTGCAGAGAAGTTGTACTCGGGGTCATCACGGCCTCTCACACCCAGGCCATTATGGTGCCCCAAAGCCCCTAGCAGGGTGAGACCCTCCTTCCCTCCTGCCATGAGGAGCAGGCTCTAGGACTTCACAGCAGCCTCCCCACTGTGCCCATCCTCCAGCCTCCAAGGGCAGTCAATGTAGCGCAGTACCCCGCTGACAGGGCCACGCTTGGCAGGATCTAGTGCCAGCAGGCTCCGCAGCATCAGGGCAGCCTCGGCTGTCAGGCGCTTCCAGTGGCGGGGCACGTCCTTCTCCAGACCTGTCTCTTGCCACAGCATGAAGTCCTCAAAGAAAGGGTCATCTGGCAGACTC
The DNA here is from genome assembly GCA_035583235.1 of Hafferia zeledoni. Taxonomy (NCBI): domain Eukaryota; kingdom Metazoa; phylum Chordata; class Aves; order Passeriformes; family Thamnophilidae; genus Hafferia; species Hafferia zeledoni. Next base: position 78,241,326 of record JAWWEV010000083.1, on the reverse strand, counting down.
TGCTCCCAGGGGAAGTAGCCGGTCAGCAGGCAGAAAAGCAGCACACCGAAGGCCCAGGCATCCATGCTGGTGTCAATGGGCACCCCCTGGGCATCAGTGGTGCTGCTCAGCTCAGGGGCGGTGTAAGGGATCACCCCGGCCACCAGCTTGAGCTTGGTACCCTTGGGCCGCGTGAGGCCAAAGTCAGTCAGTTTGATGAGCCGACAGTCGGGGTCAAAGAGTAGCACGTTTTCAGGCTTGATGTCGCGGTACACGAGCCCCCGGCTGTGGATGAACTCCAGTGCACTCACGAGCTGCTTGGCACACTGCTTTGCGGCCGGCTCAGGGATCCCATCCTGCACAGGGAGAGACACAGGTGGTATGGCACACGCCAGGCACCTCGGCAGCCCTGCCAGCTGGGCGCTCACCAGCATGCTCTGCACTGGGAAAGACCTTTACACTTCTTGTCTTGCAAGCCCAAGGCTGCTGCAATGCTGCAGACCCCAGAGAGACCCACAGCCCACTGCCTTTATTTCCCTTCCTCTGACCCAACCAGCCTGCAGAGTGGCCAAATGCTACAAAGCCAGTCCCCCTGTAGCAACACTCACGCGGGGCTTGATGATAGAGATGAGGTCCTTGTGCAGTGCTGGTTCATAGAGGAAGCCATAGTACTGGCTGGACTCAATGGCAATTCCAAACATGCCGATGATGGCAGGGTGGGTGGCGAGGGAGAGTGCCACACAATACTCATAGAGGAAGGTGCGCAGCTTGGTACTGGCTTTGGGTAGCAGCTTGAGAGCCATAAGAGTCCCTGGGGATTGGGAAAGTGGGTTAGACTCCTCAGAAAATCACTCACAACAAGACAAGACAGAGAGGCCACTGAGCAGTCATGGATCTGAGCACTCACAGCCACAGGAAGGTCTCTGGTCCAAAGCTCTCTGTGAGTATACCCTTTGTATACCATGTCTGGGAGCAGCCCTGCCACTGGTTTTGAGCCAGTCAGGGCATGCACAGGAGCACTGGGCAGAGCAAGGGCCATTCAGGATACATAGAATCATAGAATCGATTGGGTTGGAAAAGACCTCTGAGATCATCGAGTCCAACCCTTGGTCCAACTCCAGTCCGTTTACTAGATCATGGCACTCAGTGCCATGTCCAATCTCAGTTTAAAACCTCCAGGGATGGTGAAAACGTCCAGGGATGAGCCCATCAGTCTGAGCTCGGACTACTGGGGCAGAGCAGTGTTATGGCCGTGTGGACACTTATATGGTGAACCCAGGACCTTCCTTCACGTCCTCTGTCCATGGGCCTTAGGGCACCACTTCAGCTCAGGCTTCACTCCCTGCCTGAGCTCTGTGGTAGGACTGCTGGTTTCCAGCTGAATCACATCCATGCTGGTGTCCAGCTGTGAACTGTATTGATCCTGCCTTGTGCATTGTCTTCCCAGCTTGATCTTGGGTCTGCCTTATCATTATAACCTTACCTGATGTTCTGGACTGTCCCCTGGCATCACCTGCTCCCTGGCTGGGTGTAATGAGATGGCTCCTGGCTGGGGATGTCCCTGTCCTGCTGGTCTCCCTGGGGATCCCCTCTGCCATGTCTGGAGCCTGGCCCCAAGGAGTTACCAGTCTAACCAGTGCCCTCACGAGTAGAGAGGAGACAAGGCACAGTCGTTCACAGGGTGCAGTCAGTTCCTTACCTCTCTGCCTGTGGGTCACTAGCATCACGTGGCCATACTTGCCCCTGCCCAGCTCCCGAATAACCTCATAGTGCTCAGCCACCTCGGTGCGCACCAGGCTCTGAGCGGTGATCTCCAGCAGCTCATGCAGCATGGTTGGTGCCGCTGTCCCTGACACTGCTGCAGTCGCAGCTGAGCTCTCGGCCATTGCTGAGTGCTGCAGAAACACCACAGCCAGAGTCAGGAACATCACAACATGCACAGAGAAAACCAGATTGGACATGCGACACAAACCATGCCATGGCAGGGGATACTCTGCCTCTTGGAGCCTGAGCACTCCTGCAGCTGTGCTAGAGTTGAACTTGTACTTTTATACAGCACACCTCTGGGCAAAGATCCTCATCATATAAAAGGTCCCTGTATTGAAGGGAAGCTCTTTCAGCCCTCTAATTCTTTTGCCTAATGTTAGTCACAAGGCAAAACAGTCCCAGATTACCAAGTGTGACCCAGTCATCCCTCTCACTCTGCTTAGCCTACTGCAGCAAGACCTTGTTTCTCCACTCACTCACCCCTACTGCTTAGTGAAGAGAGTCCTTGAGGCAGCAGCAGAGACAGACCTGCCTCTTAGGTAGAGGCACAGTGTGCACATGACAAAAAATGGATTACTAGTCAGAAGCAGAGTGCTACAAGGAAGCCAAAGGGAGCTCAGTACCTTACTGACATTTCTGACCAAAAGTCATTCATCTATGTAGCCAAGAAACTTAGGCAGGAAGTAAGCTTGGACATCAATGGCATTTTGAGCCACAGCCAGCTGCTTCAGACCCATTTAAGAAAAACACTTTTTCAGTACCCTTAGCCAGCTACGAGGCAGCCCTCTCTCCCTGTCCACCTCCCTGACCTTTGAACACAGACACCTTGGGTCTGGAAGTCTGTCCCGGCTTTCAAGCAAGGTCACAGAATGAGGGTCACAGGATGGTCAAAACCAGAAGGTACTTCTGGAGATCATCTAGTGCAAACTCCTGCTCAGAGGACGATAAACTAGAGCAGCTTGCCCAGGACTGTGTCCATTCCAGTTTTAAATATCTACAAGGATGGAGGCTCCACAACTACTATAGGTAACCTGTTTTTTACCTTTACAGTAAAAAAGATTTTTGTTATGCTCAAGTAGAAATTCTGTTTCAGGCCCACTGCCTCTTGTCTTGTCACTCAGTATCACCTGACACTGTGATACACCTGGCTGTGTATTTTTGCAGGTATTCACACACTTCAGTAAGATGATCCCCTCAAGTGTTCTCTCTTAGCCTCTCCTCCTATGAAAGATGCTCCAATATCTTAGCTGTCTTCACACACTGGATTTGTTCCAACATGTCCACACCTCTTTTCTGCTGAGGAGCCCCATTGCTGCTAAATCCAGTCATTTTTAAGAATAAAGAAATTTAGAAAAAGAATTATTTAAACCTAGAAAAGGGCTGGATTTGCATGGGAGACTGGGACTATTTGTGGAAAATTCCCCTTCTTTCCCCTTCCCTTCCCTTCTGTCCTAGACTGCATTACTAAGTCTTATCCAATTCAGAAGTACCCAGTAACTGGCCCTACTTTTCTACAAAGGCTTTGGTTTGGTGTGAGAGCCAATAGCAGTCCCAGTTAGCACAGTCTGTAGAGAGTACAACAATGAACAAGTGTTTGTATGGGAGGGGATGAAGGCTGGGCAGAACTCACAGGGAAAGACAGTCTGGAAAATATTTTAGAGATTTTGCTTTGATGTCCTCCTGGTTGCTTCCCAGCCAACACAGCTTGTGAAATTGCACACAGCAAGGGCATCACAGAACCTGCCAAGTGGACCCACTCTGCTAACAACATTTCCAAACTAGCATTTTCACATTTAGGTGTTACACAGAGAAAAATTTAGGTGGGATACAGAGAAAAAACTTAAAATGTGATAGACCTGGGAAAGGTACAGACCTTCCTTTGACATTAGATAGGCTAAAGCCACATTAAATAGGGGGTGGAACAACAGGAAAGATGTCTGCTTTGTCATGTGCAGAGCACATTAGATTTATAATTGTGAAAAAAAACATCAAAAGATATTTTCTGTGACACAGTGTTCCTCCTATATCAAATTCATGGTCATACACAAGTTCTTGTCAGCAAATGGTTCATGATCTTCTCAGGTAACTTAACTTTTCAAACTTGAGTTGGATAAAATTTCTTCCCTTGCATGCTGGCCACCTGTTAGTGTTATCTAGCCCAAAGGCTAGAATCTTCTTGCTGCAGCTACTTAAAGTATTCTTCAGTAGTTATATACTTTTCAAATATCTATTATAATTATTTATAACATGATTCATCAATCTCATATGATTCATTAATTCTCTTCTATTTACTATGTGAAAATTTGCTTTTGTGAATGGGAGGATATGCTTTTCTGTATATTCTTGGTTCTCACTTCAGCTCTGGAGTCAAAACATTTCAGTTCATAAGCTTTTACCATTAAAAAAAAAAAAAAATCCAAAAACTCCCATGTCCTTCCACCAATTCAAGTCAACTGCAATATGGGTGACACAGATACATTCCTGGCCCCTCTGGCATGGGAGGGCAAATTGTCTGGGTACAGAGTAGAGCCTTAAAATGAAACAGCCAGTTTGGAAAAACAGATCAGCCAAAGGATATGGGTAGAGTTTCTTGAGGGCCCACGACCTGCATGTCTGATCAGTCACTCCCTAACAGTTTGCAGACTTTGGCCCTGGCTGCCTTGAAGACATTAATTACAAGACACAGTCCATACTTCAGAAAATAGCCAAAGTTGTCAGGTGTTTCTCTGAGATGCCACTGCCATTAGCTAGGAAGATAAGTGAGGGCCAAATTTGAGCCGCAACTGAGTAGAATGTGCCTGGGTGCTCTGCACCTACCTCTGATACCTTCTGAAGTGCCATTTGCCCTTTGCAGAGTGACAGGCACTGAGGAGGTTCAGCAGGGCTCTGGCCAACACGCACTCCTCATTTGGCTCTGCTGTATTGAAGGCAGCAGGCAGAGCCCTATTCAAAAAAGTTCTTTCCTCACCAATTCTTTCTGTGCTTCATCCTTGCTGGAGGTCCTGTTTCCAGGCTGCTGACTGTGAGAAACCCTAATTCCTCAAAAGAATCTCTAATTACAGCAGCAAAAACACTCATACCCTTTACACCATCAGGGGATGTTTCTGAACTATCTGAGAAGCTGAGGAGAAGCAAGCCTATGGAGATACAGTATCCTAGTTTAGGCAATGTTTCTGGTTCTTCAACAAAAATTATTAACATACTTAGTGCAGAAGAACACTGCATACATGTCACAGAGCCAAACTCAGTGTAATCTCTGTATAACAGATGACAGAATCACAGGTGTTTAGGCTGGAGGGGACCTCTCGAGATCTTCTAATCCAATTTTCCTGCTCAAACATCAGCAGCTGAAGCAGGTTGCCTGGGAAGGTGTTCAGCCAGGTTTTCAATATCTCCACAGATACTCCTGTCAGTAATCATTACTAGGAAGAGTCTGGCTCTCTTTTCTTCATTTCCTCTCATCAGGAATTTATATATGAAGATAAGATCCCCTCTGAACATTCTCTTTTTCAAGCTGAAGAGTTTCAGCTGTTTTAGCCTCTCATATCAAAGATGCTCTACTAAAAATGGCCTTGAGCATGTAGCATGTAGGGTCCACTTTCTAGTGTGACCTTCTACAGAACTTTAACCCAACCCAAACAACAAACAGCATTTGGGGCATCTCTTACAAAAAGTCATTCAGGCTTGATCCAAAGATAATTCACCAATCATAAATGCCACTGTGAACATACTTGCTCTTACATATTTACAAGATACCCTAATCTGAATTTACCTAACCCATAGCTGAAGTTTCTCAGATATAAAAAAGAGGGGTTTAATACCTATTAAATTTCTCTGTACTCTTGCAGGGTTTACTTGCACTGTGATCAGAGGTACGACTACCTATGAGAATGTATTTTTGATTAATTCCATTGAGTAAAACCGTTAGGGTATACAATGAAATTCAGGTTATGTATTTAACCAACACTTTACTTAAGCTTCACAAACCATCTGGTACCCTGTGTTTTTGCAGTGCCCATATCAGTTAGTTTAAAAACAGATAGGAGGCTTCCAGAAAATGTGGTCACATTTTAAATTGAGAATAAACATTGCTATGCTCTATAATCAAGACGCCTTTATGTCTTCTTATTGGTTCAATGCCTTCAAATAACCTTCTATCTAATTGTCAAAACAAACACTTGGATTGTTCAGCAAAATTGTCCAGATCTCAGATATACTTTATGGCTCTTTTCTAAAGCCTCGCTATTTTTTATGCCCTCCACCCCCCACCATGTTAAAACACTGACTGTCTGAGGGGGAATGCCTCCTGTCACACATTCAGCTAGAACTACCCTCTGCCTTATGCTGTGGCCTTGAGAACTCTTTCTGCAGGAACACCACACAAGCTGCACTACCTTATACATCTATTATGACTCCAGAGTTTTTCCAAGTTAGTGGGTGGCACTGGGAGAAAAAAAAACTTCTTCTTCATGTCGCTTTATGGTTGTTGCCTACCTTGTTTCTACCTGAATATTTCTGTATCACCTTTAATAAAGCACATTCTGCTCAAATGGACTTAGTGTACCAAGTAATTCAGATCACATAGTGTCTTAGTTGGTATGAAACCACCTCAACCATTTCTGCATAGGACTGGTAAGGACCCCACCTGTAGGTACTTCCCACCAACCTCTAAATTGTTGGTGGGAGTTTTTGAAGCAGTTCTCATCCCAGTATGGGTTCATACAGCACCTGCCAGAAACATTCCATTCACTGATTGTTTCCTGAAAGTTATGTGTACAAATTCATCCTGGCTTGGCCAAAATCAATGGGCCACACGTTTTTAAATAATTTAAAAATAAAGCATTTATAGGGGAAAATATCATATTCTATTGGTGTTCTCTCCCTACCCAAATAATTTTCTTAAATCCTGACTCTGTTACAATACTTTTACCTTTGTCAATGATCTAGAAGAAAACACTGCAATCTTCCAGAAAATGTTTGCAAATGGCACAAAAAGGGTTTGGGTAGACAATGCATTGATTGATAAAACTAGTGCATACACATATACACATATAAAAGTGTTTCAAATGACCAGAGAAGTAAGGATTTTAGTCTGGCATTGGGTGGGTAGCAGAAGAAAAAAAAAAAGGCAAAAAAGCAAAAAAAAAAAAAGTCCTATTAATCAGACACATCTAGGGTTCTTCATGCTGCTTAATGGGTGCTATGTAAATCCAGAAATGTAGATCTGGTATAGCCTCACTTCCTTTCCAGGCTTTAAGACATTAGATGATACAGAATTTAACTAGAAATAATCTACAGTGATATAGGTAAACATCTTAATGTCAGAGATTCAAGTCTGAGAGGAAAACAGTACAAAGGTTACTGATGTTGCAGATTCTACTTTTGCTTAAGAGAATGCCCAAAAAGCAACAGATGCAGGAAACATCTGCAGTGAGAGGCAAACTATCATTTCCTAGATGCTAAATTAAGAAAGCAAGCTTCACTGTAAACCAATAAACAAAAAAATAGATACAGCTGTTAAGTTCTGCATAGGCTAAGATAGATTGTAACAAAAGAAGAAATCTGTTCTGAGACGATGTGCCTCTTACAGTGAACTCCAGTTTCCGCAGAGGTTCCTGCATACAGATGCCATGAGACAGTCTGAAATTTAATCTCTGATAATCAGCTGAGTTAGGAAAGCTGTATTTCTGAAGAGCTGGCACCTGCTAACAGCTTCTGCACTACAACTGGGAATATTACACACCACCGGAATTTTAATTTTTATTATAAATTTATTTTCTCCATTTGCTCTGCTTTGTACTCTTCTTTATCTAATTTTTTTATGATGGTTCTTGAAACGTTAAAAATATACCGACATGAAGAAAGCTTGGCTAAATTTCCTGAACTCTTCTGGAGGCAGCTGATAGGTCAACAGAACTGGCCACTGGATGTTTCTAATGATATCAGCAAGCCCATAGCTCAGCAAGCTAGTGCTGGTGTCCCCCATTTGACAGAAAAAGGACCAGAGAAGAACCATAAGAATGACAAAAGGGCTGAAAATTACTGGGAAACTTCCAGGGGAACAATCTTTATAGCTTATCAAACAGAGAGTGAAAAAGTTACTCTATCAACTGTACGTAGCTTTCTAGGTATTAGAATTTCACTAAAAAGAGCTCTCCCGATTAGGTAAAAGCACTATGATAAAACCAATAGATGAAGCTGATGTGAGGCCATTTCAGACCTCAGTTGTAGTGCAGATTTTGTGAAGGATATTTACCCCTAGAAATCTCATCCAACAGGGTAGAATAATATCCTTCCACCTCTGGAACTTTTAAAAATTACACTTTTTTTTCTCCCCCTAAAAAGTCCACTCTAGTGCAAACCACATTTAATACAGCAAGGAATCAGAAAATATTTCAGAGTTTGCTTCTGGCCTTACTGCTGGTAGATTTATGAGCTTCTGTGTAAAACTTGTCAGCAGGCTAGTGCATAATCTCACTGCGGAGAACTGCACGACTATCCCCGTAGCAGAACCCCGTCTTGCTCTCCTAGGGCACACACACCCAGCAGCCTCCCCGGAGAGCCCCGCAAGCCTCTCCCCGCAAGCAGCGCACCACAACCTCCGCACAGCCGCCTCCCCGGACAGAAATCAGCAGCAATCTCACTGGAAGCAAGCCACATCACACCCTCCTCCCAACCAACCACCCAAAACTGCGGCACCATCCCACCGCACACAAGAAGACCCAAAGCAACCTTTCAGGGTAAAGGCACCAGCGAGCTCACCATCAACCCGAGGTGGGAAATGGGTGCACTCCTCACTGTGTCAGCATGCTACGCCCAAGTCTCCAAAACCAGTTTGGGAGGGATGCGTGCCCTTTTACATGCCTTTCCAGCCTGCTTCATCCTGCCACAGCTGTAACTTGTCTTCCCGTACTCCTTTCCCGTCTGTCCTAAGGCTCTCACCTTCTCCAGCAGAGCAGGACAACCAGCCAGCCAGCCGTGCACTGCCTCTCCCTCCGGCTGCAGCCTCCGGGCTGGGCTCGGTCTGCGCCGAGCAGCCGGAGGGGCTGCCAGGCGGGACAGGGCTCAGCGTGACGCTCCGCCCCTAACCCATGTCCCTGGGCCTGGGGACACGCTGCCTCCCTGCTGAAGGTGACCTCTCGGAGGGAAGAAAAGAGGGGGAAAGGGGAGGAGGAAGAGGGCTATCCATCTACCCTCTATGGAATTGTTTCTGCTCTAGCCATACCACCCTGAAGCCCTCAGGGACCCTTTGGCAGGCCCACCCTGTTCAGTCCTTTACTCCAGCTTGGGCTCTTGTTACACCTGAGGGAGCAAAGCAGCTCCCTGGGCTGATGCCTGGTCCTTGCTCTAGGACTGTGCCTGGTGGCAGGGCTCAGAATGACTGTGGACTGCCAGTGTTTGCCTTGGCTACCAAAGGTGCTCCTGTGAGTGAGCATCAGAGGTCAGGCACAAACTGTAACTGGTTCAAGAACTTTTTATGGGCTCCAGTGGGTCAGGGTCCTCACACACACCAGTACTACAGAGCATTGCGATGAAGCTGAAATCATTAATGGTTACTATAATGACTTGCAAGCTGTTCACCTATTCTCAGTATCTTCCCTCAGACTGTGCCAAGGTCCTCTTTCTTCCATTTGATCATGGGGTTGAAAGCAGCTTCTGGGTGCATAGACACCACGAAGGTCCTAGGTCTTGGCTCGTAAGCACTGCTTTTTCTCTCCCAAGGAAATGGATGGGTCTGTGTATCTGAAGCAGCGATGCACGCAGCTGTGACATAGGTCACAGCACTGGCCCTCCTGTTCCCTAGAGCCAGGGCCGAGGAGAAGGACCTGTAGTGCTCCCTCTGGGGGCACAGAATTGGAAGGAAGTCTGGGAGAGGTGAAAGACATTCTAACAGAAGAGAGGAGAGCTGCACCCATACACATAAGTACTCATAAGGACTGAACCTTCTCATCTGATCTCTGAAGGGAGGGTAATTATTCCAAGGGCTTGTCACTCAGTGCTCTGCCCCACATAGGGGCAATAAGCTGAGAAAAAGTGGACTGACAGCACAGACCTGTCAAGAGCCAGCCTGCTGCCACTCAGAGTCTGCAAATCAGATGGCAAGAGGAGTAGCACAGCCAGGCTCCCAGCTGTCCCTGTGCTTCTGAGTAAGAGGTGGGAAGTTAGATTGTGTTGCTGGTGACCTAAAGGTCTTGTGCCATTCAAGGCTGCCCCTTCATACCCATTCTTGAAGGATGCTCCAGTAATTGGGAAAGGCCTTCAGTGTGCAAAGACCCTGCAAGCAGGAATGTTACAGCTGGAGGTGGTGTGAGTGTATAGAAGAAACCTGTCCAATATCCAAGGACTTAGCAGTGGGATAAATGGTATAGTGTAACCACTGCTCTCCTGGGAAAAGGACTCTGTATTATCTACTCTTCTGGTGGACAGAAAGTTTGAGACTGTTGCCTCTGCTTGAGACACAAGTCAGAAGTGGAACTGAGATGTGTCCCTGGGGACTTGCTTTAAGTTACAGTTACAGGGCAATACTGGGAAGGGAGCCCAGGTTCCCTGACACTCCCAGTCACTCTCTCCTTCTCTCCAATCACTATCTTAAACCTGCTTACAGATCTAGGAACAAAATTCAGTAGTCTTCCTGATTTTCTAGTTAAATTTTTAAAAGACAGATTCCCTGTTTACCATTCCTATTGAGGTTGGGACCTCTTTCACAGTCTTACCTGCAGTGCACTGAGTAGCAAATTCACTGAGGGTTTGTACCCAATCTGTCATTCATCTGACACTACATCTGCAGGGCTTGTCCTGCATTCCTCATGAACAGTGAACATGTCACGTACTGTGTATCACATGTGTGTGAGAATCGCTGCTCTCTGTTCCCTGAGCACTGGGCACAGGGCAGCTGTTGGAGCTCCTAAGGCCTGCTGCACTGTTAATGAAGTTTGCATTGGTGCATTTCTGAGCCTCTGTAATTGAACACCTACACTTACCTCACCCATGCTGCACTCATTTTTTCCAGCTGGCAACCAAGATATTGGTCAAAGTCAACACTGGCAGAATATGTAAATATGATGTAACCAAAATTGCCTTAGTCTCTTGCAAAGTTGGTCTCAGGCTGTCGACGTGATACACACTGTCTCCAGCCACGCAGATCAATTTGAATTTAGTGGCATAAGCAGATGAACAACAAATCTTGTAGTAAGACAAGGTCGATTGAAGATCTATACACGTCCTTCATGCAGCCAACCATTGGGGTGAACAGAAGAGGAAAGGTGGAAGAGCCGAGGAATTATAAGTGGGTATTAATAGCTCTTCTGTTCACTTTTGTCTGCTGCAAAGACTCACTGAAGATGCATATTTATGCTTTGTGTCATACACAAGCATTAGGGATGGCCTATGATACGTCACAATACCGTACGAAAATGCATCCTTTTCCTGCTTTGAACTATTGCTGGTTTAGCATGATGAATATCCTGTCTCTTCCAAGTTTGGCTGAGAACCAGCAGCACACAGAAAAATAATAGAATGTGAACATTTACAAGAGGGCATCCAGTGTCACAAAGTCACAGCAGTGACAACTGCATGAGGAACAGCTGGACTAAAGTAGCTACAGTGAAGGGACCTTGTCAAAAAAGATTCTCCCTTTAGTTCTTCCTTCTCTTTCCTTATTCCTCTTCCTTGGCATACACACAGCAGACCATTTCACTCCCATCAGAACAGCAGCAGTTCTTCAAGTACACACCATACACAATTCTGAAGTATCAGGGTTGATCTCCTATTAATGAGTGCTCAAAAGTCAGATGATGACAGATATATGGTTGCAAATCAAACACTGCCCCTTCAGAGAGAAATCCACCAGACTCCAGCAAGTACCATAAGAACCACTGACAGAACTGGCCGTTCCACCACACTTCCAGCAGGACACACAGTTTCTCATGTGTTCGCCTTAGAGTGAACCCTTTTCACACTATCTGCTCTTTTAATATTTAGTCTATGGCAATACTCAGTTTGTCTGTATGTTTTCAAACTTACCGTAAGCATTTACCCAGCACGTCCCTGACAGCAGCTTTTAAGAGCAGTCACTATCCCTTCATTTCCAGTACTAAATTTTGCCCAGCCTTTTTCAGAACCAGTTTTGTGCCTGATGCTGGGATGGGAATCACTCTGACTTTCCCCATTGCCTTCCTACTTCTTCTGTTAATAATTCTCTGGGCTGCCAACACTTTCCTCCCTCCAGCCTCAGCAGGGAGGCAGGCAAGACAATCTGCAGGCTACTACAAGGTATGGGCTGCCTCCTGGGAAGCGAGCTAGGGCCCTGAGCTCTGCTCAGCACAGGCTGGGTGCTCAGAGGAGTCCACCAGCTGCACAGACCATTTGTGCTCTGAGGTCATTCAGCGCTATCCCATCACTGAGGAATCTGCTGGCCGCCTTCCTGACAGTGCCGTACAACATCCCACCTCACTTTCCAGCTAACAAAACAGTCATGCTGAGCCCAGACACTGCTCCCCAGAACTGCTTCTCAACCATGTTTCGCATCTTTGGCAAGTCCCCTCACACCTGAAACCCCTGGTCACCCACCGACCACCATGTCTGCTTCAAAACACTTTGCTCAGTCCCACCTCAACCTACTCCCTTTACATTGCTGTTAGGTGCACTGGGTGCAGAATGATTGCAAGAGGCAATGCTAATCCAATGGAATCCATCAGCACTGATCCCAGTACCTCAGAGCAATGCTGGGGCAGTGTCCTTCCACCTCAGCACAGGGACAGGGATTCACAATACCTGTATTTTTAACATTTTGGTGTGATCTTTCCCAGCTTGTCCCCCAGGGATTACAAAAATATCCAATATCCAGTAACCAAGGTGCACATCAGTCTTATCCCTGAAACTTAATGACTTCTTTGTCACCACAGGTACAGCTAGGGATTGTTCAGGAGGCAACTCAGCTTGCAGCTCCCACTCTAGCCTGATGAGATGATGCCATTGCAGGAGGCTTAACTGGCTAGGGCTCTGGATGGCTTGGAGACAGATACTGGGAAGGGAAGAGTCATGGTGAGTTCTTGCAGGTAAAAAGGCTGGACTTGGAGAAAAAGAGTGGGACTTGGATGGTAGGGCAGGAACAAAATGTCTTGCTGGGAAAGCTTTCTTCTGTCAGGGCAGAGAGATGGGCCAGCTGCTCCTAAGCAACAGTGATCCAGGAGACAAAGGAGATAACAAGGTTGGCAGGAAAAGGTCTCTCAAGCTGTCTTGTTCCATAGTTTCACACAAGGTGAGAGCAGGTAGGCCCAGGCATGGACTCAGGTTCAACTGAGAGTCCATATCATCACGTGAGGTTGTGGTGGCTAAGTCGATTCAAGGGCCAGCTGAGAAGCTGGTTTGCAGGTCAGGGTCAGTCAGTGCAGTGATTGCCAGGCAGGTATCAGGTCAAGCCAGGAAGCCTGTCCATGTGCCTGGGTCCAGACAAACAGTGTCTATGACCAGGCATAACTGTGGAAGTGGTAGAGACAGACCACAACACAGCTCAGGCAGGGACTGAAAGCCCAGGGCTGTCACGGGCAAAGGTTGCACATAGAGACCCAGGGCAAGATGGCCAGGGCTATCAAGACCTATCAGTGCCCTTAGGGTGAGGTAAAATGATGGCTCCTGCATACCTTTCAATTTTTCAGCATCTTCTTGTCTGCCTCTAGCAATGGTCTGGAAGTCAAAGGATGGTCCCACTCCCTGAGGAAGGCTGCTCCATCCTGTGCTGCCTCACCTCAATTCTACAGCTTCATCTTACAGGCCAGCAGGCCAGTAACCTGCAAAACATCTTCCATCAACCAGCCCCTACAGACCACTGCTGCTGGGACACTGTCCCCGGTGTCAAGGCATTGCATGGGTCTTTTCTGGGGCTCTCCACAAAATTGCAAGGGAGGGAGAAGCTCTCAGGGTGTCCCCAGGGCTGCCTCAGCAAAGGAAAATGTTTTGTCTGATTTTATGTGAAAGACATCCAGTCACATGGGCTTCTGGCTGCCTGCAACACTGCCTTCTTCTCTAAAGGACAGCTGACAGAGGAGAGAAGTTGTAATAGCTAAAATATGATAAAACCTTGAGGGGAATAAACTAGTTGAAAATAAATTACTGCTCACTCTCTCTTCAAAAGGTAAGACAAAAGAACTAGAAACATGTCCAAAACAAACAGAAGGCTTCCTCACCCAGAATGGCTTCTTTGCTACATTCTTCCTTGCTCTTATACCTTCCACAAGGAATTTACCACTGGACCATATCACCACCAGGATACAGCATTAAAGGGTGTTTTTTTTCTGATCTGTTTAAGATGTTTTCATTCATTCCACTAATGAAATGCTGTGGTGGCACAAGTGTGCTGCAGCACTCCTTCGGCAAAGCGAGTAAGGCACTAAGTTTCATGGCCCTGCTCTGCAACCACTTCTCGCAGAAGACCCCCATACCTGCTGTTTAAATACCTGGTGCGTGATTGCCTGGCCTGGCTCACTTGTTACCTTTCCAGTCTCCCTCTGCCAGGGTGACAGCTTTCAGATGGGTCAAGCAGGTAAGGTGGGAGGGAGTTTGGCTTGTGGGTGGAACAGAGACCTCACAGGATAGAGGGTTTCCAGAAAAGGAGTGAACACTAGCCCTAAGCAGTAGCATCTTAGATTATTTGTCCTTTCTCTTAAAGTGCCACCCATGAAGGTGTACTCTGTCTGTGGGACGATATCAGAGGCCTGGGCAGAGAGTCAGTCCTTTAGAAAACAATTTTAAAACTGAAAGAAGCTCTTAACATCATGTAGCAGATTTTGGTGATAAAAGAAGTCTGTTCATCTTATTCAACCACCTTCAAGATTTCATAAACTCTCAGCCTTCCTGTCTTCAAAGTGAAGAACCTTTTCTGTAGTTCCTCATAAAACAGCTATTCCATCCCTCTGGCTACTGTGGTTACCCTTCCCTGCACTTACTCTAACTCCACTGTGTCTTTCTTGAAATATGGAGACCAGAACAGCCCCCAGTGCTCAAGATCAGGATGCATGGAGGCTTGATATAGTGCTAAGATTATATCCTCTGTCTAACTCTAAATACTTTTGCCAGTGATGCCCCACATTTACTTTGGCTGCTGCATAAGTTCATTTATCAGGTAATAAATTACAAGTCCAGGATCTTCTTCCTGATCTTCAACTGCTGAGTTCAGCATCATGTAGGAGTGCACTGGATTGTTTTCCCAAAATGTATTACCTTATATGTATCTATGTTGAAGCTCCTATGACACCTTTCTGCCCAACTGCTAAGTTTCAGGAGATCCTTCTGAAGTTCCTTGCTACCCAAACAGTATTCAACCATCCAAGTTAAGTCAGTCTCACCCTCAAACTTGGAGATTTCACACTTCAGTCACTTCTCTAGGTCATCCATGAAGATGCTGAATAAGACTAGTCCCAATAAAACCTCTCCTCTTCTTCTCCTCTCCTCTCCTCTCCTCTCCTCTCCTCTCCTCTCCTCTCCTCTCCTCTCCTCTCCT